>CAMGYJ010000002.1:55331702-55723150 GCA_946122785.1 Linum tenue
CAGACGGGTCTACTAGGACCACTGGACAACCTTGAAGCGCGTAAGTGTCAAGAAATCTAAGTAATTGAACCCGCTCCCGCTCAGCCCCCCCTCTCAAAGAAAAATTTAAAGGAATTACCCAATTGATCTCGCTACCTGAAAGGATTCTGCTTTCAGAAACCGTGGCATCAGGAGCACTGGTGGCGGCGGCAATGCGGGGGAAGGAAGCAGACAGAGAAGCTTGAGGGATCCACCGATCATGCCAAAAAGAGGTCCAGTCTCCATTACCGGGGTCGATGCAAGTTAAGTTCCAGAAGCAGCTGTGCTCCTTCATAATATTTGCCCAAGCCGAGCCGGCGAAGCCACCGTACTGGTTGCCTGTGTGCCAACAGGACTGGGGATAGGGGAATTTGATGTTGATAAGCTCCCTCCACCAGCTGCTGGTCTCCGTAGCGAAGCGCCAATGCCATTTGGACAGCATAGCGGTGTTGAAACTCGCTAGATCAAATATGCCCAACCCACCCTTGGATTTGGGAGCCTTGCAAAGATCCCAGCTAACCAGAGGACTCCTTTTCTCTTCTGTAGCCCCGTTCCAAATAAACCTCCTTTGAATGCCCTCCATAGTTTTAATAACTGTCTTCGGAGATTTGAGAATTGAGAAGAAGTAGACGGGTTGGCTTGTGAGAACGGCCTGATTAAGAACGAGCCTGCCGCCTAGAGATAAAAACCGGCCCTTCCACCCTTGTAATCTGTCTCTGTATTTCTGGATAATAGGGCCCCAAGAAGATACTGCGTTCAGTTTAGCTCCGAGGGGGAAACCAAGGTATCTAGAAGGCTGGTCGCTCCATCTACACCCAAAAAGAGAAGCATAGAATTACGGATTTGGGACATCGCCCACGGTGAAAATTACAGATTTCTCAAGGTTGATCCGGAGACCTGTAACTGTCTCGAAGCAGACAAGTGTGGAGAGCACATTCAGAACTTGGTCGGCAGAGGCTTCACAGAAAATCAAAGTGTCATCGGCGAATAGGAGGTGGGTAACTTCGCCGAGCCCGCCTTGTTCATCCATGGAAAACCCTTTAATTTTACCGTTTTCTTTCAACTTGTTTATCATGAAGTCCAAGACATCCATGACCAAAGAGAAGAGACCCGAAGAGAGCGGATCGCCTTGACGGAGCCCTTTGTGCATAGGAAAAAAACCGTGCGATTCTCCATTGACGAGAATGGAGATAAGGGGAGAGCACATTGTACCTTGGATCCACTTAATCCATTGCGAGGGGAACCCGAGCTTGGATAGAATCTTGAAAAGGCAGTTCCAGTTCACGTTGTCGAAAGCCTTTTCGATGTCAAGTTTAAGCATCAAACCCGGTTTTTTACTCTTCTTTCTGCTGTCGATGAGCTCGAAAGCGATTAAAGCTGCGTCACTAATCTGTCTGCCCTTGACCGAAGCTTGTTGGTTCACGGAAACGAGGCTAGGAAGGATGTCTCTCATTCTGCAGGCAAGAACTTTGCTAAACAGCTTGTTGATGCAGCCCATCAAACTGATCGGACGCAGGTCTTTGGTGTCTTCAACAGTGTCTTTTTTAGGGAGGAGGCAGAGGAAGGAGTGAGCAGCACTCTGGGGGAGAACACCAGTGGAGTGGAATTCGCTGAAGGCGCTGATGATGTCGTTTCTGAGCCAATTCCAACATCGCTTGAGGAAATCCCAGGTGAAACCATCGGGCCCCGGGGCTTTACTGCCATCGCTCTCCGAGAGACAGACAATGATTTCTTGTTCAGTGAAAGGCCGAGTGAGGAGTTGACACTCGCTGGGAGAAAGATGACGATCAACATATCTGCAAGGAAAAGGGCGGATGGGTGAATTCTCAAGGAAGAGATTTTTGTAGTGGTTGACCATACCCGCCGCGATTTCCTGTTTTCCTTCGACAATCACACCGCCGATCATGATGCGATCGATTCTGTTGATCTTTCGCCTGAAATTGGCCACTCTGTGGAAGTAGTTACTGTTCTTGTCGCCGAGCTGAAGCCAACACTCGCGGGATTTCTGACGCCAGGAAATTTCGAGCAGGTTGAGGAGTCTCCCCAGCTCGATCTGGAGTAAATCTCTGGCGGCCTTCGAGGGATCGTCGAGAGGATGGATCTCTTCCCGATTGTTAATCTCCGAGATCTTATTAGTGAGCTCGTTTATCTGAGTATTGACGTTTCCGAAAACGTCCTTGTTCCAAGCTTTGATTTTGCTCTTGAGATGATGGAGGCGCCGAGCCAGAATGAAAATCATCCCCTGACCACGAATCGGGTCCTTAAGCCACTGATTCATACCATCGAAAAATCTGTCATCTTCAAGCCACATGTTCTCGAAGCGCCAGGGTCGTTTGGGACGAGGTTGACCATCCCAAATGAGCATGAGGGGGTTGTGGTCAGATTCGATTCACTCAAGAGCGAGAAGATAGCAATCTGGGTAGAGGGCGTCGAAGTCGGTCGAGATGAAGACTCGATCAATGCGCGAGAAACACTCTCCGTTACCTCCCCTGCTCCACGTAAAAAGACTGCCGCCGAGTGGCATTTCCAGAAGGCTGTTCTCGTCGTGGGAACGAACCATGTTGAAATCACCGATGATGCAAACGGGGGAGGTGGTCTGTTGACACAGGTTGCTCAATTCGTCAAGGAAAGCCAGCTTATCGGTCCTGTTCTGGGGGCCATAAACGACCACCAGGGTCCATGTCTTGTTGACCTTGAGGTCGAGAACCTCCACCGCGAGGTAGTGAGCTCCAGCAAAGGTATTGTTGGATCTGAAGTGATTATGATCCCAGTAAATGGCGATCCCCCCTGCACTGTTGATTGCATTCTTGGCAGTCCACCCAACATTTCTGGAACCGCTAACGCTCCCAATGGTGGCCAGATCACAAGTATCCCATTTAGTTTCGATCAAACCGACAATCTTAGGCCTGCGTCTGTTGATAATTCGTTTGATTCTGCCTCGCTTACTGGCCTCCCCGAGACCTCTGACATTCCACACAATAAGGGAAGCATCCATCATTCTACAAGATGGTTAGGAGTTTCCCTCCGCCTCTTGTTGCGCCGCGGTTCGAGACTCTCGGGAATCGCCGTGCCCAGACGGTGCCTTTCCATCTCGAGCTTTGACCTGCTGCTTCTAGCTTTCCTTTGATGAGTTTCCCTGGCTTTATCGGCAATCACTTTGGCTATGTGGCTTTCCCCTTCGTCGTGATCAAGTTGGAACAACTTGGCAAGGCTTAGGCTGGTACAGTTAAGGGTGTCTAGATCGAAAGGGTGGGCTTCCTGGTTCCAAAAGGGGGTGTTGTGGGCGAGGAAGCAGGAGGGGGAAGGAAGGTTTCCATCGGGTGATGGGGGCGAGGTATCAAGAGGGGAAGGGAGGTTTCCATCGGTAATGAGCGAGGTTGAGTGGGATAGGGGGGAGGGGATTGAGGTGTTTCTGGAACGAAGGATATTGACTGGTCGAGGGTGATGGCAGGTGGGGATGAGGCTCTGAAGCGTGAGGAAGGAGGAGAGAGAGGGGGGAATGGGGATCATCCAGGTCGATGATTCTGGGTTCAGGATGGGCGTGAGACAGTGATGGGTCGCGGGTGGTGAGGGGGAGTAAATGATCAGGTCTGGGGAAAGAAGTGGGAAAGTGAAGGATCGAGATGAAAGTGAAGGTTGAGAGGGGTAGAAGGGGAGGATTGGGTATGAAAGGTTTGGTCCGAAAAAGAGAAAGGGAGAAGGATCTGGGTGGCTGGAAGAGGGGGGTGGGCTTGGTGACTGGGCCAGGGGCTGGGATTAAAGGTAAGTGATCTGGATCGGGAGGAGTGGGTGGACTGGGCTTGGGAGAGGGGAAGGGGTTAGGTTGGGGGCCTGCTTTGCGAATCCAGATTCGCTTGAATCGTTTGGGCCGGGATGGGGCCCGTTCCACTGAGGAGCACGACGTCGTCCTGGACGAGCGACGGGCTTGATCTGTCAAGTGAGGACGTCGCCCGTTGTTGCGTGTGCTGTGACTCTTAGAATTCCGGGAGCAATTGAAATCTAGCAGTGGCGGCTGATACAACGGTAGGTTGCTGCTCTGGCGAGGCTCGGGGTTGATGCCGCAATAATGAGTTGCTTTTTCTCCATTATCGAAACGGGGTCCAACCGAGCAGTGGGACGGCGGCGCGTGAACTGAGACGATAAACTTCTGCGACTGATGCGAGATCGGAATATGGGTGGGGATGGCTTTATCGGTAAAAATCCTGATGCGCATGAACGGAGAGCTCCATGAATTCCAATCGACTTCGGCGAGTGAGCCACAGAAGTTTCCGATAGCTTTGATCAAACAAATGCTCTTGAGATGTAGAGGTATGCCATATACCGTGATCCAAACATCACGTACAGGGGAAGGTAGGGCGGAATCAGAGTCGTTCCAGAAGGATAAGAGAACAGTGAACGATCGGAAACTAGTTCGGTTCCACCTGACAATTCTCTGAGCTTCCTGTAAACTTGGACATACCAACAACCATCTACCCTCGCCGATGTCATCAATGGAAAAGTTGTCGTTGATCGCCCACCGCTTCTCGGCCCACCTTCGGAACTCGATGAGCAAATTGTTGGAGAAAATATCATGATTGTTAGGAGAAAACTGCATAACAAGGCTTCGGCCTAAGAGATTATATCTGTCTTGGACCCCTTCGTCTCCCACCTCAATGAACAATCCGTCATTCCCTTTTTTGATTTCGCATTTGCCTCCACCATAGAAGCCTGTTCCCTTGACAACTTCAGCGTAAGATCTCGGAGTTGTTGGCTGAAGAAGGGCGGGGGGAACACTATCAATGGTGTCTGTGAGACCGAGGCTTCGAACCCGAAGAGACTGCTCAGCATGGTAGAAGTCTTGGAGCAAGGCGATTAGGCTAGCCCAAGAGGGACTGATGTCTGCCGAAGGGATGAGAACCTTGAAAATTTTCCCGCTCTGAATCTTCTCGGAGATCTGTAACAGGGATCCGCGGCGACTGTTAAGCCTCCCGATGTGAATGAATCTCTCCCCGCTCTTCATCACACAGCCCGGGGGGAAGGACCATCCTCTCATTGCGGCAGTCTGAAGGACGCCCTGCAACCAGGAGATTTGCGAGGCATCCAAAACGACAAAACGTTCCTTTTCGTGCTCCACAGTGGAAATCCTGTACCACACTGCTATCCCCAGACTCTTCCTGGAGACTGACACGATCTTGGGTCCCATCTGCCACTGAATTCTGCATTCCTCGATCGCTCTGCCACCGCTGCCACCTCCTGATGGACGGAACCTGCAAGCAGAAGAAAAAACATGAAAGGATCTCTCCCCAACCCCAGGACCGACAGACTTCGATTCTGTAGATTAAGTGATGAAAAAATAAAATAAACAATCGGGTAAATTACAATGTTGATCACCGAGATTACCAAAAATGTTAAGGTTTGGTCATTAAAATTAGATAAACTTTAAGTTTGGTCACTCTCCGTCCAACTCCGTTACCTTTTGCTTACGTGGCGGTCAACGGGAGCGGATCAGGTGCATAACCTTGTGGTCAATAACTATGCATAATCCAATAAAAATCCGCCACATTCGCGCCCCTTTTCTCTCGTGAAAAGCCTTTAATTTTTCCCCCTTAATCTTTAACGGATGATTTCTCACTCGTTTGATGTCACAATTTAAATTTTTTGCAGAGTTAGATGAGATTAATTGTTCTCCTCAAAATGATATTCACTTTGATATATATTTGGAACAAAAAAAAAAGAGTAATTATTTTACCATTCTATACCATATGGTATTGACTGATATTGATATAATAGCATATCATATGATATGAAAAACGTACTATGGTGGTATGAACATACCAATTACCAAGATTGTAGGATGGTTGAATACATGATAGTAGGAGTCATAGGCGGAGGCAGGGGCAATAGGATGTCTCCCGAGACACAGGTAATTTTTGGGTAAAATAAAATACTTCATATATATGTTAATAAAAGATTGTATGCATCACATTTAGGTAATATAAAAGTGATTTATCACTACACTACATGTTATTTTAAATTTAAAAACTAGCATGAATGAATGTATCATACTATAAAAAAATTCATAATACCTAAAAATCGATCTTTATGTTTGCTGAAATTAGTTTTGACTCTACTTGTTGCAAGTTGCAACTTCAAGTGTACAGAAAGAACATTTCCAATTTGATATATATCAAAACCAAGTTTTAAAATCGAATTGCGATCAATTTGCTAATTATTGCTTATTTGGATACATTGAGAATATGAAAATGCGTCGTGATTATTCATGGAAATAATAATTTTATTATTCTAATATTTATTTATTATTTGTAAATGAATTATTTGGATATTATTAGTTTAATTATATTTATAGAATAATTATTTATTTATTTATATTATAGAAAGAGGACACAAGTAGTTTCGAATGCTGGCTCCGCCACTGGTAGGAGTATATTAACTGTTATCTACGACTTTCAACATTGTGTACCACAAGATACCACCTCGTATTGTATGGTATTGTGTGATATTTTTTGGTTCTGAATTTTGTTGACCCAGAAATTTGTAGATCCAATAGATTATGATAAACTCGTTCCTTCTGTGCAAAATTTTTTAAAAACGACTTCAAAACGAAGAAGATACCATATGGTATGCAGTTGGCAATGAGAAGCAAGAAATTTTTTCCTGAAAAAATATTGAAAATGGATCTCATTTTGTAGAGCACAATGAACTCGTTCCATCTTTGCAAAAAAATTGAAATCCGAGTTAAAACGAAGAAGATATGAGCCGATTAAGAAAATAAGGAAAAATAAAAATACTCTTTATTCTCCACCTTTAGATCTCACTTTTCTGAATGAAGAGTACAGATTTAGTTACTCATGGGTGCATAACCATTGATTATGCACTGTATCTTGAGTCGCAGTCAACTCGTTCCATCTTGGGTGCTTAACCCTCGTCGCGACAGCTTGTCTGCGGCGGCTGCCCAATGTCTCGGGAAGCCCGCCGACGCAGTGTTGGCAGTAGGGATGTCAATCCAACCCATAACCATGGGTACCCTACCTGATCGTAACCGTTCAACGAGGGTAATTGCCCGCTTTGACGGGTTAAGGGGGCGGGTACGAGTAATACCCGGTTTCAAAATAAAGGGCAGGGTACGGGTATGGTAATCGATAATACCCGCCCCGCTAACCAAAGGATCAATTTCCCTTGAGAAATTTATTTTAGCTTGAGAAATTGAGTTTAGCTACCATTATTGATGATGAAGATGTAGACGATTATTATGTTTGTGTGGAATGTAGAAGCAAGAACAATTATTATGTGTTTGCTGTTTTTATTTGTGTGGATTGTTGAAGCTAGAACAGTTACAAGTATTGAGAATTTTTAATGGACACGAGTATGCATGTGCATATATGTGTATAAGTTCATAGTTTAAGATTCGTACCCATGGTTACCCGAATACTCGTGGTTACCCGGTGGGCAGGGTATGGTTATATAATTTTCATACCCGGTGGTTATTTGGTCGGGTATTTTAGAAAGCTCTGCCAGACGGGTTAGGAGTTGGTATAGGGTAAACCCGCACCCGAGCCTACCATTGTCATCCCTAGTTGGCAGTCGTCGTTTCCTAGGTTCTCGTAGCCTGCGGTTGATTTGAAGAATTTGGAGCGAGAAGATTCCATAACGAGTTGTTGGTAAAGCGCGGATAGTGTTCGATGATATGTGTTAGTGGTTCCCGTGATTTGTGCATTTTGTGTACCAAAGAGCTGGAGTCTAAATTGTTTCCAGAATATTGGTTAGAATTGCCAAAACATTTAGACAATAAGAAAACTCATAAATTTGGTTTCAATATCGTGCCTAAACCATTCTAATGAGACTCTGTTTTGTTTCCAGGGAAAGTAGAAGAGGGCTGGAGAAAGGTCATCGGCTGTTGAGCAGAATATAACCTTGATGCGTTTTTGTTTGAGTCATCTTGAGGGAAGGGTTCTTCCTGCCGAGGAAGGATCGAAGGAGTGGGAGGAGGAGGATGTCCCTGGTGCCTGTTGGAGAAGAGGGTCTTCACTCTTCAGCCGCGACGGCGGCGAGTGGAGTCGGGGAGGAGAAAGCGTGTTCGGCGGAGGTAGTAGAAGAATTAGGTTTTTATTTTTTAATGGTGATGATAATTAAGTGGAATATTTAAAATATTAAATATTTATTATTTTTTAACTGCCAAGTTATGTATTTAACGTTCAACTTTAAAAGTTGACTGTCACATCAACAAATGTTAACGGAGTTGAACAGAGAGTGACCGAACTTGAAATATTTAACTAATCTTAGTGACCACGAATGAAATTAAATATTTTTAGTGACTAAACATAAACATTTTTTTGTAATCTCAGTGACCAACATTGCTATTTACCCATAAACTATCATTTTGGGTGCGACCTTATTTAACTCCCATATACCAGAAGGATTCTCTCTAGCTAGATCTAACTGTAGATGAGTTTTCAACGTAATAACTAATAATACATTAATGCAATCCGGCGCTGGGGTCTTTTCTTAATTTCCAAATCATTCCATTGCGATGGAGTATGGTTACTATAATCAACAATATCAGATACACTAATACGTTGAACTCTAATTTTGAACATATATAACACTAAATGCGGTCGTATATGTAAGTTAGCACTAGTCACGGAATATACTCAGAATATTTTGTCAAATTGACTCATACTTATTGTCAATAATTTGACAATCTAATCCTAATCTTACTCTACATCAAACATTTACTCTGTAAAAATACAAATAAAAAAGATAGTTTAGAAATTAATATGGGTCTACAACTAACTAAGAACTACTAAGAAATCGTTTAAATATTTACAATGTCATCAAATTTTAGTCGACATCTCAAGTTTGGAAGTATGTTGATACTTGAGAACTAACAACAAATTCAAGTGTGAATATATTCTTAAAAAATATGTCTCGAAATTCACTTTGGTCAAACTCGGCTCTTCCAAAATTTAGACAACATGAAGTTCTCTACCAGTGCATTCAGTATAAGTGAGTCGAATTAGTTAGGTATGATTTTGATACCTTTTGGTATAAATGAATTCCATAAATTTTGAGGAATTCATTTTGAAATGAAATATTTTTGTATTTGGTATTAAAAATAATTTATTTTCAAATCTAAATTTTGAATTCTACGGAATTGGAACCAGTTATAGCAATTTCGAGGATTTGTCTCATAAAAAAAAAATTCGAGGATTTGAGATGGAATTTCCAAATGAATTCCACAAGTATTTACTAATTATAATAGAATAACATGATTGTCCTCTTTTATTAACTAAATTACTTATACATATGACATACCAAACACAGAAATTCATTTGACAATGAATTCTACACGACACTTCAGTTTATTTCTAAAAGATTTGAATATAACATACCAAACATAGGATTTCATTTAACAATGAATTCTACATGATAATTCATTTTACAATCAAATGAATTCTCGATTCATTTGGTACCATAGCATCATAGCATCTGTTAAGATAAGAGTTTGGAAACTTTTATTGGTTTTCTGTAGGGATTATATACTACAATTTTAAAATTTTACGGGACCAAAAGGTTATTAAAAAATAGTGTTGTTTTCACATATGGATCGAAAATAGATGGAGTAGCTAATACATCTTAATTCGTACAGTTCAATGATTTAATTGTATAAAATAAGAGCTTGGTCCATTTTGTGTTTGATATAATTGGGTATAGTGGTCACAATGTTATATTGGGCTGGGAATCTAGACCAACTTGTATAGCAAATCGCGGTTTAGACCGTACCGTATGATTTGATTTGGATCGTGAGATCAGAATTATGGTCTGATCTGATTTATGGTCTCCTGCTTTAGTGTGTGGTCTGAAGTGGTCTGGACCACGGTCCATCGTAGTAAACCGTGACAGACCATGGTATACTTCCTACTAACTCAAACCAAAATAACACTAAATTAAACCTCCTTTTCTTTATTTGAAGAACCAGTTGAGAGTCATCCCACAGATTGCCCAAATGATAGCTTATGTGTTATCTCATTATCAAAGAACCACACAATAACAAGAAAGATTAATAAATAATATTCGCTGACAATGTCTAGACTACGGATTCGTTAATACAGAAACACTAGAAAAATTCACTCACCTAGATGAGATAAAGAAAATTATGAGAGATAAGTCACTACTTTAGTGGTTCAAAACAACCTCGACATCATCACGACGGTGATCGGCCGCAAGAACCTTCCGGACCACCCGCAAGAAACAAGGCTATTTGTTGTGTTTGTTTTAAAGGTCATTCTTCCCTCATATATTTCTTCCCATTTTAATTATGATCACTAAATTTTTATTTCACTAGATCGCGCAAGAAATAAGGCTATTTGTTGTGTTTGTTTTAAAGGCCATTCTTCCCTCATATATTTCTTCCCATTTTATTTATGATCACTAAATTTTTATTTCACTAGCATAAATAACGGTCACTGAATGTTTTATTTTTATAGATATCGGGGAGAATTAGAGGGCGGAATAAGAATAAATTTTTTTCTGCTTGGTCCATATCATACCGGACCGCTTCACATAGGTGTGGTCTGGTCTATACCGTATAGTATATGGTCTGGTCCATGATATGTGTTTCACCCTTTCGGTCTGGACCACAGACCGTGTGTATGGTCTGGTCCAGACCGCACTATATATAGGGGTGTACATGGGTCGGGTGGTGCGGGTTTAGTCATTTTAATCACCCGACTCATGCACTACGGTTTGGGAAATATCAAACCCAAACCCACCCAAAAAAATTTAAACCCTACGGTTTGTTTCTAATTGGGTTGGGTCGGGTTGGCAATATTTTTAAGTAAAAACCCAACCCAACATAAAACATATAATTATTTTACATCATAAAAATATTTTATAACTAATTAAAATTTCAAACGAATGAACCAAGGTGAAAAGTATCAAAATTCACAAATGTTGTTTAAATTTTAATAAAATGTGATTTACTTCAAATATGTCTTGTTTTTTTCACGATATTTGTTGAAATAGACTAAAAATGTTATAAACAAACACATCCATCATATGTTATTCTATTAAAAGTGTACACAAGAATAAGGATTATGTGAATCATAACTATATTCAATTTATGTCCAAACTTTAAGTCGAATAATGTATTAGATTAGGGAGACCATGAGAGAAAAACATGGCAAAATATTTTAATTTTCTCATAAGTATATGAGTATATGACTATATACGACATAAATATTTTTTTAGATTCGAACTCATACTAATAGTTGAAACACGGGTTGGGTCGGGTTCTACGGGTTTGGTCGGGTTCTACGGGTTTTGTAATCCAAAATCCAAACCCAACCCAAAAGAGGCGGGTTGTACAAAAGAAAACCCTCACCCAACCCAAAACCTTCGTTTTAGCGATAAATACGGGTGGGTTGGGTCGGGTTGGACGGGTGGGTCGGTTTGCGGGTGTGTTTGTTCACCCCTAACTATATAGACGTGGTCTGGTCTATACGATATAGTATATGGTCTGGTCTATGATCTGTGTTTCACCCTTTCGGTCTGGACCACAAACCGTGTGTATGGTCTGGTCCAGACCGCACCGTTTTCCACTCCTATTACATTGATCGCAAACGCAAGTTTAGTTTGATGAGATTGCAAGGAAGATTACAATAAATATGATTTTATAGGATAAGAAGTCAGAACACATAAATATTCCTGGTAGTGAATTTCTTGACAAAATAGTATAATGCAGATGTTGTTAGATAATAATAATAAAAATAATAATAATAATAATTACCGTTATTATTATTATTGAGTAAATAGTGATGAAAATGGGGCCGGTTGGTACTTCAATACTCATACCCGTCCCGCAGAAAATGCGAGGCGGGTAATACATGCGTGGATATGGAACGGGGCGGGATCGGCCCGCTCTTACATGTTATTTAAAAATATATACTTAAAATTTTACGTTTTACGATAAATAAAGAAAAAAAAATTATGAATGAAAAATAATGATAATAAAACGGGTAATTAAGTATAACTAGTTGAAAAATCAAGTCTAACTAATTGAAAAAAGTCTATTTAAAAGATATATGAATATATATTATCAGAAATTGAGATAGAATGGAAAAAAGAGTTTTTTTGTTTTCTCTCTGAAGTCAGGGTTTCGTCGAGTGATCCGAGAAGTTGGCCGATGGCCGCCGAGCATGGCGCCCCGGCTAATTGGGCGCAGCTGTTCGACGTCGGGGAGCCCAATCGTTTGCAGTATGTTGCTCCGGAAATTGTCAATGGATCCTTGGTCATTCCACGAGCGGTGAGGGACGAAGGTGCTGCTCGATGGCGAAATGCTCTGGTATGGCAATTTCTTTCGCCGGCACCGGAGAACGGGCAATTGAGGCGTTGGGCACGTCGTTTTTGGGGGCGCGATGGGCAAGTCACGGTCTCTCATTTTGGGAATAATATGTTTCTCTTTCAATTTTCGGATTCGGAGGCCAGCACTTGGGTATTCGAAAATGGACCATGGCACTATGACAATAACCCTCTCTTTCTTCATCATTGGGTTCCAAGAATCCAAGCAGTTCGTATGAGTCTGAATTCGCTCCCAATCTGGGTTCGTATCAGTGGGTTGCCGCTCGAATACAGTACGGGGGAGGGTTTGAGCAGAATTGCTAGTTTACTTGGTACACCACTCTGGATGGATCAGGCAACAAGGCTAGGAGCTCAAGCAGGCGTGGCGCGGGTTTGTGTGGAGATCTCTGCTGAATTTGATTTTCCGGACACAATCAATGTTACACCCGAAGGGGAAGGTCCGTTGTATTTGGTTGTTCACTATCTTCATGTTCCACTACTGTGCAAGCAATGTAAAGAGTTTGGTCATTATGAAGGGAAGGGTAAGGAATGCAAAGAAGTGCAGGTTATTACTGGTAGAGAGTTAGTCAGGGCGGAGGCTATGACGAATGAGGTTGTTTGGGTTGCAAAGGTCAAGGCTAGCTCGTCCGATACTAATGGAGGGGATCCAGTTCAAGCAGAGGGCTCAACCAGTGGAGGGAAGGTGGCTTCTATGCCAACTGAAGGAGGTCCAGCTCCAGTAGATGGCTCAACTGTTGGAGGGAAGGAGACTGCTAAGTCAACTGAAGGAGGTCCAGTTCCAGTAGCTGGCTCAACTGTTGAAGGGAAGGAGTCTGCTAAGTCAACTGAAGGAGGTCCGATTCAAGTAGCTGGCTCAACTGTTGGAGATAAGACAAATCCACGAGAAGAAGGGTCCATTTTAACTGTTGGTTCACACTCTTAAGGAGGTCTCGAAGCTGGCTCAAAGGCAGGCAGGTTGGTAGTTGCTGATATTGGTACGCCGCCCAATTATATATCCGGTAAGATGATCGATGAGGATGGATTTCAGCTTGTTACAAGGAAGGAAAAGGGTATTGCGTATGACACTGCTCTTAAGATTCCTGCTCCTGCTGCTCAGGCAAGAGTTCCTCTTAATGCTCAAGGTCAGGCTTTGGTTATCCAGGATCCCCCTAAGAAGGCGAGGAGAAGAAAGCATAAATGAAGTTTTTGAGTTGGAATCTCAGGGGGTTTAATGCCACTGAGAAGCATAGATATATTAGTAAACAGTTAATAAAGTTGAATATAGATTTTGTAGCTATTTTAGAGACTCGAGTTTTGGAAAAAAATGCAGAGGATATCATTCAGCGTCATTTTAGTAATTGGAAGCATTTAGATAACTATGCTCATTCAGCTTCTGGGAGGGTTTGGCTTTTTTGGAAGCCTAGTCTGAAAGTCCAGCTAGTTAAAATGGGGGAGCATCTCATTCAAGTCAGAATAGAAGGGTTAACCAAGTGCACTGTAACAGCTATATACAGCCCGAATAAAGCAAGGGAGAGGTTGGATTTATATTCTGAGTTATTGCCCTGGAAAGTTGTGGGGGAACCTGGTGTTTTTATGGGAGACTTCAATGCTATTATGGATGTTGCAGAGGGCTCCAATGCTACAGTCATGACTCAGGGAGGTCTGGATTTCAGGGAATGGATCACGGATATGTGTTTGATTGATCACAAGGTGCTTGGTTTGCCATTTACTTGGTGGAACAAGCAATCAGTGAACCCCATTGCAAAGCGGCTTGATCGTTTTCTTGTGAATGAAGAATGGTTTCTATCCTTCCCTCAGAGTGTGGCCAGAACTTTGGCTGCAGGGGTATCTGATCATTGTGGTTTGGTTTTAGATTCGGATCCCAAACTAGGTTCGCTTCCTAAACCTTTTAAGTATTTCAAGTATTGGCAGAAGCATCCTCATTATGCGAACCTGCTGGAAGAAGCGTGGGGAGAGGGAGCTAGGGGTCTACCCCATCAACAATTATATTATAAATTAAAGCTTTTCAAGACAAAGTTAAAGCAGTTAAACCGCTCGGAATGCTCTGATATATCTGAAAGAGCTAGAGCAGCAGAAAGAGCACTTGAGCAACAACAACAGATAGTTCTTCAAGATCCAACTGCAGACAACGTGCAAAAAGAGATTGAACTGGCAGCCTTGTGTCATGATATACAGCTGGCAGAAGAGAGTTTTTTCCGGCAGAAGTCCAGGGTTAGAAGCATACAGGAAGGTGATGCGAATACAGCCTATTTCCATGCCATGGTGAAAGTACGAAATCATAAGCAGACCATCATGAAGCTGATAAGAGATGACAACACAGAAGTGACAGAGGTCAAGGAAATGGGGGAGGTAGCTGTAGACTTTTACAAAAGGCTTTTGGGGGAGGTTGATAAGGATGTTCAGATTCATCCAGTAAGCTACTTTCAAAAGCAGCTTAAGCATCGATTAGATTCAGAAGGTGTCCAAGTGTTGTTAACTCCAGTTACTAGGGAGGAGATCAGGGAGGTTTTCAAAAAGATGCCAAATGATAAAGCCCCTGGTCCGGACGGCTTCACTGCTGAATTTTACAAGTCAGACTGGTCTGTAATTGGGAATCTGGTGGAAGAAGTGGTGCTGGAATTTTTTCATACAGGAGTGATGCCACAGCAGGTAAACTCTACGATTCTATCTCTAATACCTAAAGTGGTTAGTGCTGATAGAATGAAAGATTTTAGGCCCATCTCCTGTTGTAACGTGTTATATAAGGGTATATCAAAGATCCTATCTAAGAGGTTAGCAGCAGTACTCCCTCAGGTTATAAGCAAATCTCAATCTGCTTTTATAAAAGGAAGGTTAATCGGCGACAACATTTTGATGGCTAGTGAGCTAGTGAAGGACTATCATAAGAATACTACGTCGAGATGTGTCTAGAAAATAGATCTAATGAAAGCATTTGATTCGGTCAACTGGTCATTCCTGTTTAATATGCTTCTGGCTATGGGCTTCCCTGACTCTTATGTTAGACTTATTGAAGCATGTGTCACCACCCCAAAGCTCAGTGTCTCTTTTAATGGTGGTCTCTGTGGCTATTTCTCTGCTGGCAAGGGTCTCAAACAAGGAGACCCTCTCTCCCCATACTTATTCACAGTGGCAATGGAGTATTTTTCATGTTTAATACATAGGGCAGCAGTTGACAACCAGGTCTCATATCATCCACGCTGTAAAACACTAGGGATCACTCATTTGTGTTTCGCAGATGATCTCCTAGTGTTTACAAATGGATCAATAAGGGGGTGGCTGGCATAAACAGAGTGTTTGCACAATTCTATGTTGATTCTGGACTTCGTTGTAACCCTGCTAAGTGTCAGCTGTTCTGCTGTGGTATTCCTGATGAGGAACAACAATGGATTTCTTCCTTTACTGGGTTCCCACTTGGCAGTCTCCCTGTTCGTTATCTTGGCGTTCCGCTCATCTCAGGTAAACTCTACTCTGCTGACTGCTTAGTGCTAGTTGATAAGATAACAAAGAAGATTAGAACATGGCAAGCAAAAAAACTTAGTTATGCAGGTAGATTACAATTAGTATCATCTGTTATTACTAGTATTATGCAATACTGGATGGCTTTATTCTTGCTGCCCCAAAGAATTTTAAAAGAGATAGAGAATATATGCAACCAGTTCTTGTGGGGTGTGGGTAGCCGAAGCTTGAGGAAGAAGGCACTGGTGGCCTGGCAGTTTGTTGCGCTGCCAAAAAATGAAGGTGGATTGGGCATAAGGGATTTTAAAAAGTGGAACCAGGCATGTGTAGTTCGTCATATCCGGAATCTATTGGCTGCATCTGATTCTCTATGGGTTGCGTGGGCGAAAAAATATCACTGAAAGGCTAAGTCCATATGGGACATAGCAGAGCAGTCAGCAGGTACTTGGGTATGGAGGACGATTCTGAAGAGCAGGATGGGAGTGCGAGCCCATATCTCTGGTAGTGATGTGACACTTGCTTGGGATGGCAAGATCCTGCCAAAATATTCTGTTAAACTAATCTGGAAGTCTATTCGTAATCCTCAGGGCTTAGTTGATTGGCATAAGGCTGTTTGGGGTAAACCATATAGCCCGAAGCATAGCTTGTTGTTATGGCTTGTGGTTCTTAATCGTATCACAACGAAGGATAAACTGCAGAGTTGGTGATTGACTAATGATGTTTCGTGTGGTTTGTGTCAAGGAGGGATCGAGACAAGAGATCATTTGTTCTCGACTTGCTCGTATAGTAGAAGTGGTTTCTGTGCTGTTTTGTCTCGGTTTTGCAGATTACCAGTGTTCTTCTCATGGCAGGATCATCTGCACTGGGCAGTCAGGCAATGGACTAGTGATGCTGGAGTTAAGAGTGAGGGAAGGTTGAGGTGGTCACTGTGTGTTAGTTATGTAGTTGTAACCCTAGTTCCAACCTTTTATCACGCTGTTATCGTGCTCATGATGCTGCGATTTGCTCCCCAAGTAAGCTAGCTGGCCGAATTGAAGAGGAGGTGAAATGGATACTCACTGCCAAGTCTCGCTGATTGATGAATTGATGTATAGATAAGTTTTTTTATGGTTGAGTTGATTGTAAATGGCTCAAAAGGTACTTGTTTGTCGTTTGAGAAGGGGTTATGCAGTTGCAACCCTAGTGCTTAATGAAATTTTGATTAACCATAAAAAAAGTTGAGATAGAATGGCCAATAATAAGCAGGCGGGGGCGGAAGCCGGTATCCATACTCCGTCCCACTCTACTTCGGGTTTGTAATACCCGCCCCATCGTGGGTCAGGTCAGGTAATACACTGTTGTTCAAATAGTCATCCTTAAGTAAAAGTGTTTACGCATAAAATTTATTTGGCTTGAATTAAATACGACATTGATTATTCACGATATTAGCGACCGTGAACGAACGTGGATCCAACAGTCTTTGAAACTCATCGTTTCGCCCGAGTTCACGGTCAGGGAGTTATGTTCACAGTCTTAGCGACTGTGAATAACGTCTCCGTCCGTGAACTGTGGGTTCGGCCTATAAAAGGTGCGTGAACCCTTAATCTTCACATCACACCGCCATCTCGCCGGAATCCTCTGTTATGGCTGGAAAATCGTGATTTCTTGCCATTTTTCGTCAATTTTGGCGATTTCCGGCCACCCATTTGAAAAACTAGACACATACCCATAATCCCCACCTCCGGGCGCCCCTTTGCCAAAGTTTTGAGCTAATTTGGCTGAACTTTTTCCGGTGAGCCTCCCGACCTTTTTTCTGGGATTTTTGGCACCCTCGCCTCATCCTCACCTTCCTCTTCGACCCTACTTGCATCTCCATGTCTGTTTCAAGCCTTTACTTTTTCATTTTTGGAGAATTGGGTTAGAGTTCTTAGGTGAGGAGAATCGATTTAATTTTGCTTGAATGGATGAAATTAGGCGAGGGGTTGGTCGAATAGGTTAGTTTGAATAATGAATGATGTGCATGTGAACTTGATTGAGCCTTGATGGGATCGTTTTTCATGGATTGCGATAAATTAAGTGAATTGCCCACCAAGTGCATTATGTTTATGTTTGAATGTTGATTGAATTCACTTTTGTGAATGGTGGTTGGTGGCCATCGAGGCATGGTTTAGGTTTGATGTGTTATTTTGATAAACCTTGAATCGCCTAGAACCATGTCTCGATGTGTTTCATTAATGGTTGTGCTTAAATTGTTGAAATCTGGTCTTGTGAAAAGCATTCAAAGACATAGGACCTTAGTGAATCCTAAGTGGGGGGGGGGGGATCTTTTCTCCCCTTTGATGTGAGATTGACAGATATTTCCACGTATGGTGTATGTCTTGGATGTTTTGCAATATACAGGATGGTTGACGCGGATCACGTGTATGTTCACTACCTGGTGAACCACGAGAAACATGGTATCATGTTCCAGCAGTGGAGGTACAGTGAGGCGGTGCCCCATTTGGTGTTGGACTTGGACATGTTCAACAAGTTCAGGTGTCAGGCGGCAATGTCGAGGGTCCTCAGTCATCCCCTATGGCATCGTCTCCTGGTGATTGACGAGCTCATCTACCACGAGCTCTGCGTGGAGTTCTACTCCACCTTTTCCCACGTCATCCCAGGGAGCACGCGCAGCCACCTGTACGTGGAGTTCATTACAAAGAGGCAGTACACAGCAAACTTCCACTATCAGGCAGCCTTCTAGGGCATATGTCGCTCAGAGCACCACAACGACAAGTTCAAGGACTCCAACACCAATGTAGTGAAGCTTCGAACGTTGTGGAGGATCCTGCACACACTCCTTATGGAGTCTATCATCCCCAGTTTGATGACGGGCCACATGATCACTAACAGAGGGTTGATAGCCCTCCATACCCTGAACTGCCCAGCAGAACCACTCCATCTGGGATCAGTGGTTGCCACCACCTTCGCCAGATGACAGGGACGTGATCGAGTTGATACGATGCATTTGGGGGGCATCATCATGAGGCTAGCCCACCACTTCGGGGTTGATGCGACGAGGTGCTCCACCATCTGCTGGACTGAGCCATTTCAAGTGGAGACGCTGTACAACATGAAGCTGGTGCTTCCAGGGAGAGCGAGGGATTGAATTCCTCGAGGGACTTCGACCTTCGGTCGCTCTAAGGCCACAGGTTGACCTTGCTCCAGTGGAGCCTGATCCAGAGGTCCCTTCGCTAGAGCAGCTCCCTACCAGACGTCCAGGCCTCCGCCGGCGCATTGCACCACCAGGGAGTTTACACATGCAAGCCATAATTTCACACGGCCGTGCGGTTCTTGCCGTATAGCGTACATGGAGGCACTTAATCGAAACGCGGCATTTTTGAGAGCCACACGGGCAGCTGGAGATTTCACACGGCCTTGTGGCCTGGCCGTGTGATCGTGGAATTATGGGTTTTAACCCAATTTTGGGTCTTTTGAAGGGGGAATCGATTTTCAGAGCAAGAAACAGAGTCCTAGAGAGAGAAAGTGCGAAGAACAAACCCTAGAGGTGATTTTGGAGCTGGGTTTCATCAATCAAGCTTGGATTTCATCATTGGAGTAAAGATTATCATCCCAAAGCATATTCTTCCCATCATGATGAGTATGACTGCTTTGTATTATGTTTCTCTCTCTCTCTCTCTCTCTCTCTATATATATATATATATATATATATATATATATGGAGTAGAACCCTCTCTCACTTGGGTATGAAGAACCCTAGTTCCATGTGTTAGGGATATCGATTGTAATGATGTTTGGTTTGTGATACTGCTTGATTAATAATCGATTGAAGTGTTTTGATTGAGTCAATTGAAGTCTGATCAACTTATCTTGATTTCTGCTGCAACCTGAGATACATAGAATCTGATTAGGTTGTTAGAGCTTCTTCAATCGGTAGTAGTGAATCGATTATACGAGAGTTAGTCGATTCACTGCTTTGTACTGGAATCCAATTCCAGTAGTGTAGTTCTGTGTTAATTGCCTCAGCATTCTATCCCGGTGAAGACTAGTTGATAGGCCGTTAATTACACATGTTTTTACCCTCGTTCTTACACCGTTTGAGGAGTTGATTCTCGTGTTTTAGGCCGATTTCAAGCTAGGTTGTGCTTGTTTGTGATGTTTCAGGTCCTAGTACGTGAATGGAGGCCTGGGAGCGAGTTTGGGGTCGATTGGACGAAGATCGGACGCATTGCGAGGTTCTAAGGAAGCTGCACGGGCAGTCCTGGGTGTCACACGGCCGTGCAAGGTGCAATTTCGGCCGTGTGATTTCCACCGAGAGCAAACACGGGCAACTCAGGAAATCCACACGGCCGTGCAACCCTGGCCGTGTGAGAAGCCTGAAGATCGAACTAATCCATACGCTGCGTTTTGACTCGCACGGCCACTTGGGTGAGCCACACGGCCGTGTGGCCTGCCCGTGTGAGTCGGGAAATTCTGGTTTTTGAGCCAATTTCGAGCCAAAAGTGGGAGGATCGGATTTTGAGAGCAAAAACAGAGCCCTAGAGAGAGAAAGTACGAAGAACACATCCTAGAAGCTATCTTGGAGCTGGTTTCATCGAATCGAGCTTGGAGATCGTCATAGGAGTGGAAATCATCATCCCGGAGCAGATTTTCCTCATCATTATGAGTATGACTAATCCGATTACTGTTTTCTCTTCTCTCTCTATGGAGTAGAACCCTTCTCTCACTTGGGTATGAAGAACCCTAGTTCCTTGTGTTAGAGATTTGATTGTAATGACTTGGAATGATTATACTGTTTGATTTTAATCGAATGATGCATGTTTATTGAATTGTTTGAAGTCTGATCAGCTTTTGTCAATTTCTGCTGCAACCTGAGATAGATAGAATCTGATTAGGTTGTCAGAGCCTCTTCATTCGATAGTAGGAGATTGGTTATACGAGAGTTAGCCAGTTTACTGCTTTGTACTGGAATTCAATTCCAGTAGTGGAGTTCTGTGTTCATAGTCTCAGCTTTCTATCCCGGTGAAGACTAGTCGTCTGCCGGGTAGTTAGACTGAGAGGGCTTGGTCAGCTTAAGAGATTCCAAGCTACTGTCGGAACTTCCGCAGTCTAATCAACAGTGAATCAAACCAGGGGAATTACAATTGAACCGAACTAAGGGGCTAGGGGGACTCAATCCCGAGTGACTCTTTCCTGACTTTGAAAACTGAATAATTTCCTGCTTTCTTACTGCTTTTGCTTTAAACAACAATCACTCGAATTAGTTTGCTAGATAATAAATCATCACGTAGTAATCAGTAGATCTAGACCCCGGGTTGATAATTGAACTTGCCTGTTACTGCATTCCCGGACTGCGATTGCACTTGGTCGCAGTTTGGTGTTGTGTTTTGGCGTGTCAAGTTTTTGGCGCCGTTGCCGGGGATCTCTAGGTTATTGGGGAAACGTGAGAATTTGTTACTCTAGCTTTTTTTCTTTTCTTTTCCACCCTTGCTTTTCACTTGGGTGTTATGTTTTTGTTGGTGCAGCTCTGAAACATGGATCCTCATGGCCTCTCCAACCATTGGGGGTATCAACCACCATCCGTGTGGTATTACCCCGAGACTTCCTGGAGCAATCAAGGAGGAGAAGACTATGGATTCGGATGTCAGTACCAACCCCCCTACTATGGAGAACAACCAAACCCTTGGGAACCTCAAGAACAATATCCTTTTCAAGAAGAGTTCCTGCCACAACCAGAGGGGCCATCTGAGTTGGTGTTAGCCATGGAGGCCTTCGCGGGCCACTCTGCAGAGCCATGCTACACTGCACTGGAAGATCCAAACAAACAATTAAGGCTTCTCGTGGAGCAGTTTGCTCGAGACACTGAGAGAGCATGCTTCAAGATGGATCTTCAAATCCAAGCCCTTGCCTCGTCCGATCCCTCACTTCTCCATAACATGGAGCAGACTGTTCAGTGCTCAGCGAAGCAAACAGAGTGGGTGAAGCAAGTTTGCTCACATCCTGCTCAAGATCACCTTTCTGCTACTACGCTAGAAGAGGTGGAGAATGACAAGGGCAACGGGGGCGTTGAGGAGCCTACAGAAGTTATCACAGAGAACTCCCATGATGATCATGATCAGGAAAGTCCTCTGGTGGCAGATCACACCGTTCCTCATTTATGCTCTAACATGCTGGGCCTGTGCGAGGAGATGCAAGATGATCCCATTGAAGAAATTGCTTGGCGACTTGCTCTCCAATCTGTTCTAGAAGAAGAAGAGCGAGCAAGGATGAGGAAGGAAGTTGTGGAGGATGAGGAAGAAAGTAAAGAAGAGGTAGTTCTTGATCTTTTCCAAGGGGAGAGACCACATTTTGAAGAAGGAAGGGGGGTTGTGGAGGCAATTGGCGTCCAGGCTGAGGATGAAGTTGAGGTGGAAGAGGCTTGCACCGGGCCTATGTTACATTTGATATCTCCACCAAACTTCGAGGAGCTGCTTGGCAAGGACCCATTTGCCGTGTCTCTTTGCCAGACTAAGACCACATCAACATCGATCCCTCTTGGTGGATGCCATGGTGGTCAATCAAATATATCTTATCTGGTTTGGGGCAATGAGACAAGAGTAGACGCGAAGGAGAGGTCTCGTGAGTGGAGACTTCATTTTCCTCAAGGCCACGAGCCATCTTCATCACTTATCACATCACCTGCTCGTGACTTGAGACTCCACCTCATTAATGAGAACCTCAACTTCAAGGAGGTTTTGGGGTGGACCGAAACTTAGGAGCCACCGTCTGGCTAAGACGTAAAAGAAGCGCTTGTGGGGAGGCAACCCCACCAAGGTTTGTTTTTCTTTCGTTTGTTTTTGTCGGTTGTCCACTTGGAACTATGGTTTCTATCACCCAGTGTGTTTTGCTGATGCTAGCCCCGCTGACTGGTCCACTTCCAGTCCCCCAGCAGTGTTTCAATCCGGTAACATCGTTCCCCTTATCTCTCCCTCTACTCCATTGAGGGCAATGTCGTGCTTAAGTGTGGGGGGGGGTGCTTTGTATCGGTTGAAATATATATTTGGGTGCTTGGAGCCTAGTCCGCTGTCCGAATCTTACGATTTGAGGGCTCCAAGTACTGCTGTTTGATCATATTGGCACTGTGTTTTGATGGATGAATTGAATGGTTTTCGGATTAATGCATGACAGCTTGATTGTGACTAGGAAAACCTATGATGAGGACTGAGACGTGCAGTAGAATTGTGTAGGGGTTCAGTTCTTTCGACTGTTTGCTTACCAACTGTGACTTGATTTGATCACTTGTTCTTGACAGTCGTTTATGCATCTAGTTCAGGGTATCAGAATGTGAGATAGAGCATATAGGTAGCCATGTGAGATTTGAGCCTGCTCGTTTCTTTCTTGTGCGTTAGATCCCTCTTCCATGATGTGTAGCATTCACGTTGTCACTAGCTAAGATGATGGGGGCATAGGATTAGCCCACGCCCAAACTGACTGTCCTGATGTGTGATATCCTCTAGTCAGCCCCTTTGAGCCGTGTGTTATCCTTTCTTTTTGGTCTATAATGAAAAAAATCACCCTTTTGCATCTTTTAGAAGGTTCCACAGAGTGGTTTTTACATATTCTCTGCTGTTTCTGCTAAAGTTATGTGAGTGTTGGAGGTAGTGCTTAAAAGTTGGGCAGATGTGTGAAATATGTGCAGAAGTGGTGGCTCTCTTAAGAAATGGAAAGAAAATGAAAGAAAAACAAAGAAAAAAATTGAAAGCAAAAGAGAGCCACTACCAAAAATCATGATTAATGCCCAGTAAGTAGTGTTTCTTAGCAGTCTGGCTTGGACATGCTGACATTTATACCTCCTTCGCTTTTGTGATCTTGAGATATTGAGTAATGCAGAATAGCAGAAAGAAAATACCGGTTTGTTTGACTGTGATTGTGTGGGTTTGGAAATGTGGAACCTTGTGCTATGAATACTTCCACCACTTAAAAGGCCTTTTCCCCATGTCCAAGACCCTAGCCAGTCATTTGAACTTGTGTCTAAGACCTCCTAATTAGTTAGTGGTGACATCCCATATGTGAACTCTAGCATTTAGAGGCTGCCATCATGGTGAAGAGATGTTAGGGATTGAGAGAAATAGCATGCGCATTTTTCGCATCAAATTGTCCTGACCCCACTGGTCGAGAGTGAGTGATTCATTTTCATATTCTATATACTCTTGTACCCCGGTGAGGACCTAGATTGCTTGGTCTCTATTCTGATGTCGTGAGTTGGATGCATGAGTTGACTGTTTTGGGTAAGTGGTTGAGTCAAGTCTAGGTTGGCTAGTGAACAGAAGGGAGACTCTTCTTTTACTCGATTTTGCTGCACTCGAATGTCCTTTGTGGTGGTTGTCCAGGTTGCTATTGAGGTTGTTCATGTATTGATGTTTGAAAACCAGTACGATTCACGTGTTCTGTGCCTTTATGACTTGTCCCCAATGTTGGTTGATTGAAATTTGTAAGCTTACCTGGTGTCTGACTTGGTTTGCTTGGGGACAAGCAAACTGTTAAGTGTGGGGGAGTTTGATAGGCCGTTAATTACATATGTTTTTACCCTCGTTCTTACACCGTTTGAGGTGTTGATTCTCGTGTTTTAGGCCGATTTCACGCTAGGTTGTGCTTGTTTGTGATGTTTCAGGTCCTAGTGCGTGAATGGAGGCCTGGGAGCGAGTTTGGGGTCGATTGGACGAAGATCGGACGCATGGCGAGGTTCTAAGGAAGCTGCACGGGCAACTCAGGAAATCCACACGGCCGTGCAACCCTGGCCGTGTGAGAAGCCTGAAGATCGAACTAATCCATACGCTGCGTTTTGACTCGCACGGCCACTTGGGTGAGCCACACGGCCGTGTGGCCTGCCCGTGTGAGTCGGGAAATTCTGGTTTTTGAGCCAATTTCGAGCCAAAAGTGGGAGGATCGGATTTTGAGAGCAAAAACAGAGCCCTAGAGAGAGAAAGTACGAAGAACACATCCTAGAAGCTATCTTGGAGCTGGTTTCATCGAATCGAGCTTGGAGATCGTCATAGGAGTGGAAATCATCATCCCGGAGCAGATTTTCCTCATCATTATGAGTATGACTAATCCGATTACTGTTTTCTCTTCTCTCTCTATGGAGTAGAACCCTTCTCTCACTTGGGTATGAAGAACCCTAGTTCCTTGTGTTAGGGATTTGATTGTAATGACTTGGAATGATTATACTGTTTGATTTTAATCGAATGATGCATGTTTATTGAATTGTTTGAAGTTTGATCAGCTTTTGTCGATTTCTGCTGCAACCTGAGATAGATAGAATCTGATTAGGTTGCCAGAGCCTCTTCATTCGATAGTAGGAGATTGGTTATACGAGAGTTAGCCAGTTTACTGCTTTGTACTGGAATTCAATTCCAGTAGTGGAGTTCTGTGTTCATAGCCTCAGCTTTCTATCCCGGTGAAGACTAGTCGTCTACCGGGTAGTTAGACTGAGAGGGCTTGGTCAGCTTAAGAGATTCCAAGCTACTGTCGGAACTTCCGCAGTCTAATCAACAGTGAATCAACCCCGGGGAATTACAATTGAACCTAACTAAGGGGCTAGGGGGACTCAATCCCGAGTGACTCTTTCCTGACTTTGAAAACCGAATAATTTCCTGCTTTCTTACTGCTTTTGCTTTAAACAACAATCACTCGAATTAGTTTGCTAGATAATAAATCATCACGGAGTAAGCAGTAGATCTAGACCCAGGGTTGATAATTGAACTTGCCTGTTACTGCATTCCCGGACTGCGATTGCACTTGGTCGCAGTTTGGTGTTGTGTTTTGGAGTGTCACTAGTCGTCTACCTGGTAGTCTGTCTGAGAGGGCTTGGTTAGCTTAAGAGATTCCAAGCTACTGTCAGATCTTCCGCAGTTTAATCAACAGTAAATCAACCAAAGGAAATTACAACTTTGACCTAACTAAGGAGCAAGGGGGACTCATTCCCGAGTGACTCTTCCCTTGCTTAAGAAATTCGAACCATTTCCTGCTTTCTTACTGCTTTTGTTTGCAATCACTCTCACTACACTTAGTCCCGCTAGATAACAGGTAGTCACGGAGTTGGCAGTAGATCTAGACCACAGGTTGATAAATTGAACTTGCCACTATTTTGCATTTTCATTCTCCGATAGCACTTGGTCGCAGTTTGGTGTTGTGTTTTAGCGTGTCCATTTTCACTAGTGAGTATGATGGAGGCATAAGATTAGTCCACGCCCAAAATTTGATTGTCCCGAAACATTTTGTCCCTTAGTCAACCTCTTTGAGCCATGTGACTTTTGGGGTCATTCTAATGTTAGGATCTTTGTGCTTGTTGAGCATAATGGTGATTGAGAGAACGACCCTCATCCTTTCTTCGTGTCAAAGTGTGAGTCATCCATGTGTCTCAGAGTTCTCGCTTTTGAGCTCCATTGAGGTTCTACATAGGAGGTTTTGCACGGTTCTTGCTAGAAATGAAAAGGTAGTGTTGAAGGAAAGTTCTTTATAGAGAGCATTGTTCGTTAAAGGATAAGTGGCATGTGTTGTACTCTCTAGTACCCCTCTCGGGAAAAAAAAGAGAAAAGGAAAGAAAGAGCAAAAGAAAAGAAAAAAGAGAGGTAATAAAGCGGGATAAATAAACGTAGAGAGTGACCACAAAAGTCTAAGTGTATGCTCTAGGAAGGGTTTCTTGGCACTCAATCCATTGAAATACCTAAATTCTTTTATGATCTCCTTCACTATTATGATGGAAATGTGAATAGCAAGAATAGACCGAGGGAGTGTGCTTGAATGCAGTTTGTGATTGGTAGTGGTTCACAAGAAGGGAAGTGTGGTTTTTGGCCGATGCCAGTGGCCGTTGATTGTAGGAAATGTTCTTAGTCGAAACCATAGAACCTTTGGTTTTAGGTTGAAGATGTAGGACCTCATGCTATGTTTGCCTTCACCCAAAAGTCATTTTCCCCATGTCCAAGACAATTGCCAGTCATTTGAACCCGTGTCTAATACCTCCGGGCAAGCTAGTGATTACAACCATCTCGTGAACTCTATCATTTAGAGGTTGCCGATGTGGTGGAGAGACGATAGGACTGAGTTTTGATGGTTGTACACATCTTTTGCACCAAAAAGGGTCCTGGCCCCACTGGTCGAGAGTGAGTGATTCATTCACATTATGCATGTTCATATCTTATCCCGGTGAGGACCTTTGTCGCCTTTTCGTTTGTTCCTAGGACTTGAGTTCTATGCATGATTAGTTGCGGTTCATGAGTAGTCTGGTCGAGACTTGCATTGATTTGTGAATAGGTTGAGAACTTTTCATTTGAACATTCTTGATTCATCCGAATGTCGTTTCACATTTGTGGTGGATTCCAATATTGCTTGTGGAAGTTCATGTGTTGATGCCTAATAGCCATTGAGACTCACCACTTTGTGCCTTTTGATTTGTCCCCCAATCTATTTTATTAGGTTGAGAATGATTTTCTTGAGGACAAGCAAATGACTAGGTGTGGGAAAGTGATTTGAGCTTAATTGTAAACCTTTTACCCCTGGTTTCCTAAGTCATTTGAAGAATTTTTACTCAGGTAGGTTTGGTTTTACGCTAGGTTTTGTCTCGTTTTTGTTCATTTCAGTCTATAGCATGTGGAACCAACCCCGAAGTCGAAAGTTGGACGAAAATGAGCCAAATCGGGTCAAAGGATGGAGGCAGTAGCAGATCACGGTGGAAGCAGTGAGTTCACGGTCAGGGAGACCGTGAACCGCCAGGCGTCCAGAGCCATTTTGGTTCTCACTGGACTCAAGCCAGTTCACAGTCGTAAGACCGTGAACCCAAGCCAGAGGCCGTAATCTGAGTTAGTAATGCGGCGCGTTTGTGTTAGCACCTAGGTTGATTGTGTTTTGGCTGTCCGAATTCCGATTCGAGAGTGAATGTTTGGTAGTCCATAGTAGATTAGGCCAAGAGAGCTACCTTGGTAGCTTAATTTGAATTCCTTGGCCTAGGGACCGAGAGAGTGATGTTCCATCACTAGCTACACTTTACTTACGGTTCTCAATCACCTCCACCATACATTTTCAGTCATTCCGACAAGTTATGCAAGCGAGTTAGGGGGAGCTACACCCGGGTGAATCCTTCTCATTTAAGAGTCAAAACCAATTACTGTCACAACCGCTTTAATAGTAGATCATAGGTTTCAATCAAACAACCAATCGCTAGATAATGTTTCAAACAATCGATGTAGGGGTACATGGACCGGCTCAGGTTGATATTTAAACATACTTGCCTTATATTGCATCCGATTAAGGTTTATATTTGGGCCTTAATTGGGAGTTTTATTATGACATTCGAGACGAGTGAGACATGCCATCATATGCTAAAATTCCCAATGTCAAGGAATAGGCTACACTTTAGGAGCATCGAGGAACCACCAGCAGAGCCACTAATGCAGAGAATAATCAACATAATGGGCATTTGAGAGTATGAGGAACCAGATACTCAAGTGCTAGACTCTGATTTTGAAGTGCAGCTCGATCCTAGAAAGCTCAAGCAAAGAATATGCATCTCCATGCATGTCTCAGACCATATGTTAGAGCCATTCATCCAACTACTGAAGGAGTAAAAAGAGTTGTTCTCGTGGAGCACATAAGATTTTCCTGGCGTGCAAAGAAAAGTTACGCAACACAAATTGGCAGTTTTCAAGTGAAGCCGAACTGCATGTGATCTCGGCTGTGATCTCCATCTCCAGGCCACGATCTTCAGTCTTATGCCCCTTTTGCTACACGTGTGTCCTTATTTTGTACTTAATTCGCATGTATTGTCTAAAGCACCCTAAAAGCACATCGAAATCAAATAGGATAGAAATAGGGATGCAATTGACTCTGCTCAAACAATTAAGCACATGAATTAGCACGAAACAAACCTTAATATGAAGGGTAAATTACACCAATTTGTCCCCAAGCAAACCTACTCAAACCAATGCAACATGATAGACAAAATAATGGGAATGCACTCTAGTTATTCATTGTATAAAGAAGAGTAGACGGAGACGAATGAACATTACTATCATCTTATTGTGAAAGCATAAAATCTCGGCTGAGGATCATACTTACTAACTTAGGTCGAACATTCAAGGTGTGCACTGGGGGATTTCTCAAACAACAAATAAGCACAAGAACTCTCAAAGGTGATCTTTATTCTCTCTTTTGATTTAGGAGTTGTCGTTTATTGGTCTCCTTTTCGATGTTGACACACATTGCACCAAGCTTTTACAAAATCTTTTGCGAATAAGCATCTCTCCCTCTTGACCAAGACCGGATGAATCATAGCCTTCCCTTTCAAGGTCACATGTGGGAAATGTGATGGGCATATTCGTCTTAGCTTGAGCACCACTTCCCAGCCTGCACGCCACACTGGGTTGCCACATATGTTGGGTACAAACGAGAGCTTTGAGGTCTCATGAATCATTAAAAGGTACTTTTTAGTTTGGCATACGATTATGTGAGGAGGAAAGATGCGTGGGGGGATGGTAAGTAGTGAAAGATGGTCGGGACGCGGCAAAGGTATTTGATCCCCAAACATATCCTCAAAGGGCACTCCAAATTCATGAGGATTGGTTGCCTCTCACGTGATAACCTCATTTTCAAAAGATTTTTCTCTCTTCTCTTTCTCTTCCAATACGCACAAATTTGTAAAAGCTTTGAGTTCACAAAAAAAAAAAAAACCAAAAGAGAATCCCGCACTCATGTTCTTCCTAAATTAGCAACTCAAAAAGAGGAAGAATATAGTAAAATCCCTCATACACCGGTACTCTAGTCATGCAACTATCACCTAGCGAGCACAACGCATCAATCATCTATCAAATCAAAGCATATCGAGTAGAGAGCTGCAAGGAACAAGGTGATTAGGAACCCTCAAATTGGAAAAGTTTTGGTAATGCATTCAAGGTTCCAAAACACTATCATTTGATCATTAATCACCACAACACAAACACAACGCTAGCATACACTCCCATACGCATTCATCAACGTCTTATATTCATAAACAAGGGAGGATACTAGCAATTCATGGTTCAATCAATCAAGATAATCATTCAAGCATTCACACACATCCCTAGGTTGGATTGTGGGTTGGTAAAGGTACACAAGTGTAGGTCTTTGTCATCCTGGTGATTTTCACAATGATAAAGCGCATAAGAAGAGAGGAAGACGATTAAGAGTTAAAGGTATTATAGATATATAATATAAGTACTAATACTACTAGTGCTGGAATATTTAAAGTACAAAAGTAAAGCAATAATTAAAAATTATTTTAATTAAAAGAAAATAAAAGACAAAACTTATGTCTCAGATGCCTAGTACTCAATCCTCCTTGGAGATGTCATGAAAGTGGTCATCATCCTCTGACACAAGATGATCGCCATCCGATGGGGGTGAAAGAGGGAATGCCTGCTCAACTTCGCTTGGATCCATATGCATTTTTCTCATTACCATGTGAACCGCCCCCAATGGATGACGGTTATACTTCCTCTCTCGCCTTAAAAGGAAACGAGCCTCCCCTTGATTCTCAATAAGCCTGGAGTTCTGCTCAATTAGCTTGGCATTATGATTAATAAGAATGGCCTATCTGGGATGCTTGGGTGGCGGAGGATGATCTCCCTGTTCCTGCTAAAGAAGCCGGTTGGGGCGATTCAAGTGAGAGTTTGAGTGGTTGGGGAGTTATGCCCTTGATAGTCTTTCTTCCATTAGTCACCGCTAGAAGCTTCATTTTGGATAAGTGATCCTCGGAGAACACTTGAGTGGAGCGGATGATCATACAGTTTCATTCCTCCAAGTTTATCCCAAAATATCTTGCAAGACGAGTGAAAAATGCCCCTTTATGGATGATCTTTGCTGGCAAGTTCGAAATATTCTTGTAGAGAGTTTTGAGGCTGACCAATCCAAAATTCATATGAGACTCAACGAACATTTAGAAAACCCGTCTTATTCTATCTCAATTCAATCCCTTCGAAGAAAGGAAGGTTGCAAGCCTCTTCATTTCCTAGAGATCATTCTGTAACTCAACACAAACCAACAAACCTCATTAATTTTATATCCCCTAAATAATGGAAAAAGAATAAGAGAAGGAAATCCGACACATTCTTCTTGGAATGCGTTAGGGTGGAAACTGAATTTCTAGTAACCACCGTGGCTACATCAGTATCCACCATTTATTTTCTTCTCTTTCCTCTTTTTTTAATCTTATGGTTAAGATTGCCTCAGGATAATTTTGGAAGAAAAAAAAGGACCACACTTGATTATTCTATATATTCTACCCTAACCCTACTTCTACAGCCAAACCCGCCGTAGCCGCAACACTAGCAGCCGCGGAGCTTTCTTCCCGACTCCACCCGCCGGAGCTTTCTTCTACAGCCAAACTCTTCTACGACTTCACCCGCCGGCGATTCGCTCTCGAGGTCCTGGGGAAAAAATGGATGTTTGGTGGAAGGCGTCCTCCACCTGCCAGGGAACCCTCTCGTGAAGCTCGATTCGCAGGATCTGCTGCAAATCGGGGACAAGGAATTCTACTTTCTGCTCCCGGTGAGGAGCATTTTGGGCAGGGCGTTAGGGCCGAGGCATCACGTGCCTGTGGTGCCCCCGCCGCCGCAGTACGGGTATCATGGGGCGGAGAGGGCTTTGCTGCCGACTGCTGCCGGGAAGAAAGGGAGACGGAATGGTAGTCATTTTTTCCGTAGTCATTTTTTTTAAATGGTAGTCATTTTTTCCGTAGTCATTTTTTTTAAATGGTAGTCATTTTTTCTCGTAGTGGTAGTGTTTTTGTCGCATTGGTATTGATTTTGTCGCATTGGTATTGATTTTGTTACATTGGTATTGATTTTGTCGCATTGGTAGTGATTAAATCTGCAATGGTATTGATGTTTTCTGAAATGGTAGTGTTTTTATTTCTTGAATGGTATTGATGTTTTGTACAATGGTAGTATTTTTTTAATGGATTGGTATTGATTTATTGTTTTGTTGTTGCAGCGGTATTAGTTTGGATGAACGAAATCAAGGAAAGATTGAGAAAAAGAAGGAAGAGAGATCTCGCTGAAAAATTGTGGAAGTGAGAGAAAGAGAGAGAGAAAAATTGTATTTAATATATTTATGTAATTTCCTAAAATGTAATTTATTAAAAAAGATCATTAATAAATTTTTTGTTATACCCAATTTGCCCTTAGTAACCACGGTGATTACTATAAAATAGTAATCACCGTAACCTGTCCCCATTCTTCTTTCCTTGGTGGTTGCAGTAGCTACCGGGCGGTCTAGCTGGTTCCGATACCAGGTGGTAATGCTTGTGACTGCAATTATTGAATTTACAACTCGTAAAATAGGCTAAATGCATTTTCATTTGTTAACAGTTGGCTGCTATCACAATTGGTAATATTCACCTAAACCTTTGTACCAAACATTAAACTTGGATGTAGACCACTGTTTCACAAAATCGGAAAAGCAATGAGTATATTATTGATGGGGTAGAGTGGAAGGTTGGGGACCTTTGTTTGTTTCTATAGCCATTAAGTTAAATCAGGTAATCTGTTGAAAAGCTTGATTGAGAAATCCCAACCTACATGGACCTCATCTACAATTTGTTTTATTATCTTTCATATCTCTCAAATGATTTAGACAATGTTTAAGGTAAAGATCGATGTATTTGTATCTAGTAAAATAAAAGATGAGTTAATTTTCGATTAACGAGTCTTTATTGGTATATGCTTAATTGCACGGTGTGTATAGTATAGAATTTTAATTCACCTCCAGAATTGTTTGTATGGATTTCCAACTAAGCAATATGGTCATCTTTTAGAAAACATGACCCATAAGTGGCCTAGTTTGAAAAGTGAAAAATGTGAATCAGTTTCCCTTTTACAATATATTTGCTATATAGTAAACAGATTAGTTTGTTTGGAAAACCAACGAAGATATGCTAGTTGTTGAAGCGAATTATACCGTCGTTTTTTATTAAATATGTACGTAATATATCGAAAGAGAAAGTTATGTCTCACAAGTTAGATACTTTGATGATGAATACGAGAATCTCCCTTCATATTATGAAATTGCGCTTTATAATTATATCACTGTCGTATATTATTAAACATTTCTCTTTAAAAATTATTTTAAATGAAAATATTATCCATGTCCTTCTTAACCAACGTAAAATACCAAACGGTTCATGATCTTGAAGACTTATATGATGAACATCAACTGACATACAATAAATTTAGAAAAAAAAAGCAAAATTTTCATCCATTTCAATCAATTTTCTTGCCTTAACAGCATTAAATCACCAGCTGTTGCCAATTGCCATCCCCCCACCACCTCACTAAAACCCTTTTCCCTCTTTCCCGTCCTTTTCTTTTGTTTTTCACTGAAATCAATTAACAACGGAAAACAATTCTCCACATCTATCTCTATAAAACCTCTCTCCCCTGAGCGTTTTCCTCTCTCTCCATTGCCACACTGAGCCTCCCTCTCTTCCTTCCTCTGCCATCCCCCAATCCCCCACTTCAGCCGCGCCTGCTCTCTCCAAGCTCAATCTCAGGTTCCTTCTGAATCTATCTTGAATGAAAAATGCGCATCTCTCTTTCTTGCATTTTGGGTTTTTGTGGGTTTTGACTGGCTGCTCTGCTTTCGCTTTTGGGATTAGATCTGTTCCCTTATACTGTAACTGGGATTGGTGTGTAGTATTACTCTGTAATGGCGGCGGTGTTTGACTCTCCTCTCCTTTCGTTAGCTTAATTTAGCCTTCATGAGCTGAAATCTGTTGATTGGAATAAGAATATTAGAAAAAAATAGCCTAATTGAGCCACCAGCTCAAATTTTTGCATGCAGGACTCGCCCTTTCCTTTCGTCATTTTCGATGTGCTTAAGAAGCTGTTGCAAATTGCCGTTTTCTTAAGTTTCTCTTTCTTGTTTTGGCCCACCATGGTTGAACCAGTCAAGATCTGAACTTTCTCCCTCATTACTCACTTAGATCTGTTATGCTTTCAGTTCATACGATTTCAGCATGTGGGTTCCTAAAATCTTTCTCCCCAAAAACTATCACCAATTTTGTTTCCCCCCTTTTGCTCACATTGCTAGTCACTTGTCTCCCCCTGGCAGGAATCTGAATATAGTGGAATTTGTGATAGTGGTTTGGTGCTGGATTTTGTTCCGATGGAGTTCCCTAGCAAGTTGGTGTTGTTGTTCCTGATAGCCATACTGTCGTCAACACAGTCTCAATCGGCTACGAGCCCTCCAGCCCCAGTCCCCTTCAGCCCTGCACCAGCTCCAGCACCAACTTCCCCATACGTTAACCTCACCGATTTGCTTTCAGTAGCCGGCCCTTTCCATGAATTCCTGGGCTACCTCCAATCGACGAAAGTAATCGACACATTCCAGAACCAAGCGAACAATACCCACCAAGGAATCACCCTCTTTGTCCCTAAAGACTCGGCTTTTCGAGCACTCAACAAGCCACCACTCCCTTCCTTGTCCAATGTCTCCGCGGACCAGCTCAAGCAGATCATGCTCTTCCACGCATTGCCTCGGTTCTACTCTTTGGCCGACTTCGACAAGCTCAGCCAGAAGAACCCTGTGAGCACATTTGCGGGTTCCGGCCAGTTTGCACTCAACTTCACTTACACCAACGGGTTGATCCGGATTGATTCTGGTTGGAGCCAGACTAAGTTGAGCAGTGCTGTGCATTCGACTAACCCCGTGGCTATATACCAAGTTGATAAGGTGCTGCTCCCTGAGGCCGTCTTTGGGACCGATATCCCACCAATGCCGGCTCCTGCTCCTGCTCCTGAGAAGGCGGCGAGCCAAGCTCCCGACGCAGATAGTCCTTCTGCTGATGCCACGTCGGGGAAAGGAGGGAAGGGTTCAGGGGATTCTACTTCATCAGCTGGTTCTGCTGGGCTTGGTTTGTTGAGCAAGTTGGTGGTTGCTTGCGGAGGAGTGATGATGTTGTTGTTGTGAGAAGTTTTAAGAGTCGTTTAATTTATGTTTTCATCCCTTTTTCGAGAACATTTCAATTTGTGGGCTATTGGAGTTGGTGTTTTGGGATTTGGAGACCGTATTTTTTTTATTTATATGTATAATGTCATTCTGGATTCCAGTGAGGTGAAAGTTGGTCTTGTGATCTCTTTTCTTTTTCTGGTTCTCTCTTGAAATTTGGCACTATTACAGAAGATTCAGGGGAAAGAGGTGATTTGTTGCCTGGAAATTGTTTGGTTACTGAGAAAGCAGGGTGACGGGTCATCAATCAATGTGAAAGGTGTAAGGAAGATTTTGTTTATGGAGGGAGAAAAGGACACTTGGTTCTTGCTTGTCCTATAAGCAAAGAAAAGTTTGCTTCTTTTTGGTCATTTTGGAAGGAATCCGAAACCTTATTCTAAGGAAGAGTTAGGAAGCTAAGCAGGGTGATGTTGGAAGGTGTTTAATGGTTCCAATGGCTTCACCTTGAATACGAATAAGACAGACTTTGCAGTGTCCTGCGCCTAAGTCATAGCAGCATATGCCCTCAAGCGGGTTCGACTCAAACCTCAGTCAGCTACTGCTGTTATTCTGACATGTAATCTTCCATTCTGCGGTAGGAACAAATCTTGGCAGTCCTTTTGTTTCTCGAAACTCAACAGTTACCCTAGGCTGACATGCAATCTACCAAAGACGCCAGAACATGATGGTGAGCTGGAAGTTGTGATATATAGTTACAGGAGCAGAATGACAATCATGATTCCTGAAGGAGATCCATTTAATTTCTTGCTACATGCTTTTTGTGGCTGTCTCGTGGACACTTCTCGACAAATTGCTTACTCATTCGTGTTTGAGCTTAATCATTACAAAACAGGTCACAGCTTTAGTGTTGCCTGCCTGGTCGAAACCCCACTTCCATTTTAGCTTCCCTTTTTGTTGTCTTGCAATCATTTTTCCAGCGGCATATTAAAAGCTGTGATCCCATTGCATAAATTTACTTGTTTCCACAATCACCCATATGTAAGTGACTTGTTGCTAGAGAGCTACTTTTGAAAATGATTTAGGGTTAGATGAGAAAATGATCCGTACCAAATATCACAATAAAAATCACGATTAATGTTCAAGTGTAAACCTTAATCGGGTGCAATATAGGGAAAGCATGTTTTAAAAAGTCAAACTCGAGCCGATCCATGTACACCTACTTCAATTGTTTGAAACATTATCTAGCAAATTGTTTTTTTTTATTAAAACGATGGTTTATAGCTAGAGCGATTGTAAAAGTAAATGGTTTGAACACTAATTGAGAAGGTTTCACCCGAGTGTTGCTCCCTCTAGCTAGTAATCATGACTTGTTAGATCGAATGCAAATGTGTGGTAAAAGCGGTTATAAACCGTAGGGAAGCGTAACAAGTGAACATATGTCACTCTCTCGATCACTAGGCCAAGGGATTTCGAATCAAGCTACCAAGGTAGGTCTCTTGGCCAATCGACTAAGGGTTGCTTAGGCATCACCCTCGAATCGTAGTTCGAAATGTCAAAATACAACCTACTCAAGGGGCTAATACATATTAAGAGGTTTGCCCTAATTCAACCTAAGTAGGTGACACAATTTGGCCAAGGAATTGCAGCTTTTACAAGTATCTTAGCAAGAAGGGGATTTCCCTCTACCTAGGTCAAAATAGCATAAGAGTTGGAAATGTAAAAACACAACACAACCTTCATGAAAATACCACCTAACTTGTATTAAAACACAACCACACACAAGTCATTCAATCCATACAAGCATTCACATAATTATAGATAGGGTTTACAAACACCCAAGTGAAAGAGAGGACTACTCCATGCTAAGTAGAGGGAATACACAAAGAAGAAGAGAGAAAACGATCTTGATGATGTTTTCCTTCTCCCTTGTGGTTTGGAGATCAACCTTGAAGGAAGAAATTCCCAAAATTGTGCTCTTAGATGAAACCCAAACTTCTTCTCTTGTTCGTCACTTTCTCACTTTAGAAATCTGAAGAATAAGAAGAAGAAGAAGAAGAAGAAGAAGAAGAAGAAGAAGAAGAAGTGTCTCTCACTAGGTTCTCTCCTTTCTCTCTTTCAGCTCAGCCCTCCTTATACACCCAGATCGACGGTGTTTCACGGTCGTGAACATTGGGCATGGACCGTGATGTCAAGCAAAAGTGCGTCGTTTCACTAAAGCGCTTCACGGTCTAAAGTTGGTTTTTCACGACCGGCTGATCGTGAATTGTTGAACGCCCGCGAGGTAGACAAAATCCTCCTGGACTCCATGCGCTTCACGGCCCACGCCTCTTCTTCACAGTCTGGATAACCGTGATCTTCTGTCCTCCACCGTGAACTGTTGTTGTTTGCTCCCTTTTGACCGGTTTTTGCCCCTTTTCGTCCAACTTTCGTTCAATGGGTTGATTCCACCTGCTAGGATCTGAAACATACTAAAAACAACCACAACCTAGCGTAAAACCAAACCTCACAAAGTAAAAGTACCTCATACATCTAAGGAAAATGAGGATAAATGTGTACAATTATACCTGAATCACTCCTCCACACTTAGACGTTTGCTTGTCCCTAAGCAAACCAATTCCAAACAAGGTAATATCTCAGCCTAACTAGATAACTTGGGGACATATCAAAGGGATCAAAGCGGGTGAATCTCAATGGCTAATGGGCATCAACACATGAACCGTTACAAGCAATACCGACATCCATCACAAATGACAGTCGAATGCATTAAGAAAGTGCAAACGAGAAGTTCTCACCTTGTTCAAAAATCAATACACGTCTCGAAAGGACTACTCACCAACTACAACTAACGGTGCATAGAGTTCAAGTCCAAGGAACAAACGAATGAGCGACATAGGTCCTCACCGGGATAAGATATGAACATGCAAAATGTGAAAGAATCACTCACTCTCGACCAGTGAGGTCAGGACCATTTGGTATGTGCACAATCGTCAACACTCATCCCTGTCATCTCTTCACCACGGCGGCAACCTCTAAATGCTAGAGTTCACCACGGGTTCAAATGACTGGAAATGGTCTTGGACATAGGGAAAATGCCTATTGGGTGGTGCCAAGCAAAGCATGAGGTTCTACATCTTCAACCTAAAACCAAAAGTTCTATGATTTCGACTATAACCTTTCCTACAATCAACTGCCACTAGCATCGGCCAAAAACCACACTTCCCTTCTTCCAAACCACTACCAACCACGACTGCATTCAAACACACTTCCTCGGCTAATCCTGTTATCCAAATTTCAATCATAGTAGTAGTAAACAAGCAACTAGGTGTTTCAATGGCTTGAGTGGCAAGAAACCCTTTCTAGAGCATAAACATCATTATTTGTGGAAACTCTCTAACTTTTATTTACCCCGTTTATTACCTCTTTTTCAATTCTTTTTTCTACTTTTCTTTGTCTTTGTCTTTTTCTTTTTTCTTTCGAGGGGGTACTAGAGAGCTAAACACATGCCACTTAAACACTTAACAAACAATGCTCTCTATTAAGAACTTCTTCCAACACTACCTTTTCATTTCTAGCAAGAACCATGTGATAGACCGTTATTTACACATGTTTTCACCCCTGTTCTTACACCGTTTGATGTATTGATTCTCGTGTTTTAGGCCGATTTCACGCTAGGTTGTGCTTGGTTGTGATATTTCAGGTCCTAAGACGTGAATGAAGGCTTAGGAGCGAGTCTGGGGTCGATTGGACGAAGGTCGGACGCATGGCGAGGTTCCAAGGAGGATGCACGGCCAGACCAGGGAGTCGCACGGCCGTGCAATGGAGCAAGTTGGCCGTGCGCTTTTTGCCGAGGCCACGCACGGGCAAGCCATGGAAGTCGCACGGCCGTGCAACATACAATTGTGGCCGTGCGTTATGCGAGCACGCACGGGCAGAGCAGGAAACCCGCACGGCCGTGCAAGTGACCCGTTTGGCCGTGCGGATTGGTGCGAGAGCTTGCACGGGCACAAGCGAAATCCGCACGGCCGTGCAAGGTGCAATCCTGGCCGTGCGAGATGGCTGAGGTTCGACTTAATGGTACGCCGCGTTTTGAGTCGCACGGCCAGAATGGTGATGTGCACGGCCGTGCACCCTGGCCGTGCGAGTCGGGAAAGTCTGGTTTTTAAGCGGATTCCGAGCCAAACAGAAGGGGATTCGAGTTTTTGAGAGACAGAGCGGTTCCTAGAGAGAGAAAGCGACGAACAAGAGTCTCCAAGTGCCCTAGATCGATCTTCAACACCATTGGAGCTTGGTTTGAGCTTGGAGAAGTGCCGATTCAACGTCCAGGAGCAGAAATCCATCTTCACAGTATGATTTCCGCGTCTGATTCTGCTTTTGCTTCTCTCTCCATGGAGTAGTTCCCCCATTCATCTGGGTGTGGGAAACCCTAGATCTGTATGTTAGGTTTGATTGTATGAACCCAAGTTTTGATTCTATGATTTGATTATATTCGATTGAGGCTTGAATGATTGAATGACTTGAATCCTGATCAAATTCCTGTTGTTTCTGCTTTAACCTAGAATGATAATATCTGCCTAGGTTGATAGAGTATCCTTAATCGAAGGTAGTGAATTGGTGACTTTAGTCGAGGAGCCAGTTCACTATTCTGTACCGAATTCAACTCGGTAGTGGAGGTTTCGTTCATAGGGCCTCAATCTGTTTACTCCGGTGTAGGTTAGTCGCCAGCTAGAGACTCAGATTGAGAGGGTCTGAAGACCTTTAGTCGAGACTTCAGACTGTTTGAGAACCTTCCGCAGTATAACTATCATAGAAATTGAACTTGGTAATTACAATCCGGCTTAACTGCAGACTAGGGGGAACCATATCCGGGTGACCTCTCTTAATCTGAATACAAACGTTTAGTTGCTTTGCTTGCTTGTTAGTTTAGAACTTCACTAAAGTTTCATTGCTAGATAATACGAATTCACTGAGTAGTCATCACATCTAGGACCCGGGTTGACATTAAAACCCAAACCCGCTATACTACGCTTTAGGAAGTGGTTACACTTGGCCAATTTCTAGAGTGACAGTAACAGCGAGTCAAGTTTTTGGCGCCGTTGCCGGGGACGGCTCGGTTGTTGAAGAAAAGTGATTTCTGTTACTTTAGCATTTTCATTTTTGCATTGAGTTTTTGTTTTTCCCACTTGTGCCTTCACGGGTTTGCCTTGCTTGATTGTGTGCAGATAGTGCATGACCCGTAGCCAGTCGGGAGGTTTACTGCCGTTGGATCCAGAGATTGAACGCACCTGCAACCAACTTCGGAGACAACAGCGAGCTAGACTGGCTACGGTGGAGCGCAGAGACGGCCAATTGAGCAGCGAATCCGAGGACGAGCGCGAGATGGAGGGCGAAGACATCCCACAACCGGGGAATGCCCGACAGGCTCCCCCGGTGAATCAGCATCCACCACCACCGCCAGTCCCACCTTGGAGTACTACTACACTCCACAGATTGCTAACATCCGCCCGGTCATCCTCTATCCACCCATCCCAGCAAACAACCTCGAGATCAAGCCATGCTGGATTCAACTCATTACATCATCTATCCAGTTCCATGGTTTGAAGGATGAGGAGGCCCGGGCACACCTTTCCCGTTTTCTGCAGCTGACGAACGGGTTCAAGCTGAATGGTGTTCCGGATGACGCAATCCGCCTTCACCTCTTCCCCCATTCTTTGGCACGGAATGCTAAGAGGTGTTTGGAGACCCAGCCCCCACTGTCCATCACTTCTTGGGACGATCTGGCGGATAAGTTCGTGCACAGATATTATCCGGCATCGAAGACTACTGAGATTCAGCGGGAGATCACTCACTTCCGCCAAGAGCCAGATGAGTCCCTTCGCGATGCATGGGAGCGGTACATGGGATACTTCTGGCAGTGTCCCCATCATGGCTTCAGCGATGCTTTCACAGTGGGGAACTTCTACAGTGCCCTCACCCCAGAAAGCCAGAGGGTGATCGAGTCTCTTTGCCCAGGAGGGGATATCCTTACTAAGACTCCACCCGAGCTGAACCAGATGATCAGTACTTTGGCTGCCCGTGATCATTCCTGGGGGCAGAGCAGCAGAGGCAGGCATTCCCGGGACCGTGGTGTGCATGCTATGGAGGCCAGGTCCGGGTTAGAGCAGCAGGTGGCTGAGTTGGTGCAGACACTGAAGCAGCCTAACAGTCTCCTTCCGGGCCGAGGTGTAGCTACGCCTCCAGTAGCTCAGTGTCAGTGGTGTGAGAGCCCGAATCACTTGGTGGAGGATTGTCAGTCTATGAGGGAGTCTTCCACTCCCCAAGAGCAGGTGGACTTCATAGCAAATGCTCGGCGCCTGGACCCATACAGCAACACCTACAATGAGGGATGGCGCCAGCATCCCAACTTTGCCTGGAGCAGCAACACCAACAAACCACCTGGGTTTCCAGCACCAGCAGGTGGTTTTCAGCAGAGGCAGCCCTTCCAGGCTAGGCAAGGGCCACCACCACAGCAGCAGCCCTACCAGCCTAGGCAAGGGCAGCCATTCCAGCAGCCCCAGGGCCAGTTTGCTCAGCCTCCAGCAGCCGCAGCTCCCGATAATCAGATGGTTGATCTGAAGAATATTTTGGCGACATTCATGACCACCAGCCAGGCGAATTTCGCGAGGGTGGACCAGAGCATAGCCTCTTTGGAGGCAGGGCAGAGGAACCAGGGTGCTATTTTGCAAGATCTACAGCACCAAGTCGGTGTCCTAGCGCGCCAGCTTACTACTCGGGCCCCGGGGACTCTACCTGCCACCACCATTCCCAATCCACGGGACCCGCACGAGACCGCACATGCCATTTTCACCCTGAGCGGCAGGCCTACATCAGCTGACCCTGCCCCGAACAGGCAGGAGGCACCACTACCTGCTTCAGCACTTCCAGCCGGTGATGCAGAAGTGCGGGTGGAGAAGGAAGCCCTTGCTCCCAAGCCACAACCAGTGGTGAAGGAGCACGTACCCCAGCTTCCCTTTCCCACTCGCCTTCACAAGGACAAGCTGGAGACTGAGTTTGCCAAGTTTATGGCAATGTTGAAGCAGCTCAACATCGCGTACCATTTGTGGAGGCACTGTCGAAGATGCCCAAGTACGCGAAGTTCATGAAAGATCTCTGTACCAACAAGAAGAAACTTGGGGATCTCTCGACAGTGCTGCTGAGCGAGAAATGTTCTGCCATCCTGCAGAACAAGCTGCCCGAAAAGCGCAAGGATCCAGGGAGTTTTACTATCCCTCTTACTATTGGCAGCATGCATGTAGGAAAGTCCTTGGCGGACCTAGGCGCTAGCATTAATGTCATGTCATACAAATTGTTCAAAAAACTAGACCTAGGTAAACTTAGCCCTACTAGGATGAGTATTCAACTAGCTGACCGATCCGTTGAGCATCCTAGGGGTATCATAGAGGATCTGCTTGTTAATGTTGGTGCATTCACATATCCTGTTGATTTTGTTATCCTGGACATAAATGATGATGTGGATGTACCTTTGATTTTAGGGAGACCATTTCTTGCCACCGCCAAGGCACTCATTGATGTGCATGATGGTAAACTGATCTTGCGTGCTGGGAATGAACAGGCTACTTTTTCTGTGACTGAGTTCGATCACTGTGCTATGATTGCTGTCACACCTGTGCATGCCATTTCTGATCAGGTACACGAGCCTGTCGTGTATCCTCCTGCACCTCTCATTTTGCAGGACCCGCCTATCACTCCTACGCCGCCACTCCATCCAGTCTCGCCTCCGAACAAAAAGCTCAAGGAGGAGTGGCGGCCAAAGCCGCAGGTGGCTAAGCCTGCACGGAAGAAAGGTGGAGACCACTACGAGCTGATCCCACCCCCTGCACCACGACCACCCTAGCCATCCGAGTACTCACTCGCCTGCATCTTGCCGGATGGCCAGGTCGAGCTGACCACTGCTGGTGGTTGCAACCGTCGGGTGCACGGTCACCACCTGAAGCTGTACCTCAAGAGCGACGTGGATCCGCTCTTGGAGGTACCCGTTCCTGCACCCCGCTGAGTATCCACCATGGGCGTCCAGCTAAAAGACGGTAAAGAAGCGCTTGATGGGAGGCAACCCCACCACGGTTTGACTTTCTTTCTTAAGTTTCGAGTCGGATTGCGATTTGGTTTGGTTTTGGTTTGTTTCCTTTGTTCTGGATGATGTCTTATTGGGCTGACATCGGACCTAACATATTCTGGTTGCGCTCTTCTGTTCCCCTTGAGCTGTGCTGAGTTCCCGGCTGGTCCATTTCCAGTCTCCTGCAGTCCGTGCATACCGGTAACATCGTTCCCCTTTCCTTCCCTCTTCTCCATTGAGGACAATGTCGATCTTAAGTGTGGGGGGATGTTTATCTTTTGACTGCATTAGATCTGTTTGTGTGCTTGGAGCCTAGTCCACTATCCAAATTTCTTGGAGCCTAGTCCACTGTCCAAATTTTTAAATTTGAGGGCTCCAAGTACGTGTTCCTTGCAATTACCTGCTCAGTATGCTTTGAATTGACAGTCTCTGTAGTGGTTTGCAACCTAGGGAGGTAGTGTAGCACTATGGAGGATGTTGATGCATTTAAGAAGTCTCATTTCTTCTTCATAGTGTGTTGGTTGATTGAGTGAATTAGTGATCTTAGGACCCTTGAATTGTGTGGTGTTGTGGACTCTCTGCCTGTCATGGACTCTTGTATCATGTTTTGAAAGTAACAGGTGCTCGAAATGTGCTTTGAAATAACGTCTCCCGTGCGAATAGGGCGAAAGTGTGTAAGGGGAGACGGGAATCCGTTCCCAATTTCCACCTACTACCTCCAGCCCCCTTACATGTCTTTCCCCCGCACGAGGCTCGAGACAACTGCTCCTGGCATGGCCGGTAAGAGCCGGGCTCCCGCAAAACCTTTGCTAGGTGGGAGCCCTCGTTTTTGCAAAAACAGGTTGGAACCCTTGAAAAAAAAAAGAGAAAAACAGAAAAACAAGCAAAAAGAAGAAAGAAAAGGGGTTCCAACCATCTCCAAAAAGAAAATCGAGCACCTTGAAAAATGTGAGTCCATGATCTTTTGTTTTTGAGAGTCTCTTCATCCACGATTCATTTGTCCTCTGTTCACTGTTTGCCATGATGCTGACTCGAGACTAGTGCTCTCGCCGAAGAAGCTATGAGATGACTTGTGCGTCGGTTGACCTCGTAAGTTGCTAAATGATCTAGGAAGTCCTCTACCTACGATCGAGGTTGTTTGTTGCTACAGAGGACTGGAGAGTTGCATTGGTTTGAGATAGGTTTGCTTGGGGACAAGCAAACGGTTAAGTGTGGGGGAGTTTGATAGACTGTTATTTACACATGTTTTCACCCCTGTTCTTACACCGTTTGATGTATTGATTCTCGTGTTTTAGGCCGATTTCACGCTAGGTTGTGCTTGGTTGTGATATTTCAGGTCCTAAGACGTGAATGAAGGCTTAGGAGCGAGTCTGGGGTCGATTGGACGAAGGTCGGACGCATGGCGAGGTTCCAAGGAAGCTGCACGGCCAGACCAGGGAGTCGCACGGCCGTGCAATGGAGCAAGTTGGCAGTGCTCTTTTTGCCGAGGCCACGCACGGGCAAGCCATGGAAGTCGCACGATCGTGCAACATACAATTGTGGCCGTGCGACATTATGCGAGCACGCACGGGCAGAGCAGGAAACCCGCACGGCCGTGCAAGTGACCTGTTTGGCCGTGCGGGTTGGTGCGAGAGCTTGCACGGGCACAAGCGAAATCCGCACGGCCGTGCAAGGTGCAATCCTGGCCGTGCGAGATGGCTGAGGTTCGACTTAATGGTACGCCGCGTTTTGAGTCGCACGGCCAGAATGGTGATGTGCACGGCCGTGCACCCTGGCCGTGCGAGTCGGGAAAGTCTGGTTTTTAAGCGGATTCCGAGCCAAACAGAAGGGGATTCGAGTTTTTGAGAGACAGAGCGGTTCCTAGAGAGAGAAAGCGACGAACAAGAGTCTCCAAGTGCCCTAGATCGATCTTCAACACCATTGGAGCTTGGTTTGAGCTTGGAGAAGTGCCGATTCAACGTCCAGGAGCAGAAATCCATCTTCACAGTATGATTTCCGCGTCTGATTCTACTTTTGCTTCTCTCTCCATGGAGTAGTTCCCCCATTCATCTGGGTGTGGGAAACCCTAGATCTGTATGTTAGGTTTGATTGTATGAACCCAAGTTTTGATTCTATGATTTGATTATATTCGATTGAGGCTTGAATGATTAAATGACTTGAATCCTGATCAAATTCCTGTTGTTTCTGCTTTAACCTAGAATGATAATATCTGCCTAGGTTGATAGAGTATCCTTAATCGAAGGTAGTGAATTGGTGACTTTAGTCGAGGAGCCAGTTCACTATTCTGTACCGAATTTAATTCGGTAGTGGAGGTTTCGTTCATAGGGCCTCAATCTGTTTACTCCGGTGTAGGTTAGTCGCCAGCTAGAGACTCAGATTGAGAGGGTCTGAAGACCTTTAGTCGAGACTTCAGACTGTTTGAGAACCTTCTGCAGTATAACTATCATAGAAATTGAACTTGGTAATTACAATCTGGCTTAACTGCAGACTAGGGGGAACCATATCCGGGTGACCTCTCTTAATCTGAATACAAACGTTTAGTTGCTTTGCTTCCTTGTTAGTTTAGAACTTCACTAAAGTTTCATTGCTAGATAATACGAATTCACTGAGTAGTCATCACATCTAGGACCCGGGTTGACATTAAAACCCAAACCCGCTATACTACGCTTTAGGAAGTGGTTACACTTGGCCAATTTCTAGAGTGACAGTAACAGCGAGTCACCATGCAAAATCCACCTATGTAGAACCTCAATGGAGCTCAAAAGTGAGAGCTCGGAGACACATGGATGACTCACAACGATATAGACACGAAAAAGGAAAGGGTCATTCTATCAGTAACCATTAAGCTCAAAAAGCACAAGATGCTAATATGAGAACAACCCAAAGTTACACGGCTCAAAGGGGTTGACTAAGGATTAAGATGTTACGTGACAATCAACTTTTGGGCTTGGACTAAACCTATGCCTCCACCATACTCACTAGTGACAACGTGAATGTTACCGCGCCTCTTCTTCATGGTCTGGCTGACAGTGATCTTCTGGCCTCCATTGTGAACTGTTGTTGTTTACTCCCTTAGAATGGAGTAGAAGGTTGGAGAAGAAGAGGAAAAGAAGAAGTGGATGAGAGCTTTGAAGGAGGATTTTACAGCACAAGAAGACCCTTCTTTATTCGGGCCTAATTATACATATTTTACCCCCCCCCCCCCGGTACGTTTTCATTAGGCGTTTGCGGCAATTATGCTCCAAAAAGAGTGGTTTTACGCGAGGTTTCTTGTGTTTTAGCATGTTTCAGGATTTAACAGGTGAAACCAGCCCCGGAGTCGAAAGTTGGGCGAAAAGGAGCGAAAACCAGGAGAAGAGGTGAAAAATCGGCAGTTCACGTTTTCTCTTGGAATTTCACGGTCTGCTAAGACCATGAAGAGGAGCTATTGCCCGTGAATATCAAGGCGTCAAGAGCGAATTCTGAAGTTACTTACGCTGAGTGAGTTCACGGTCACTAAGACCGTGAACTGGAGTTGTTGCCCGTGAACCTGTGCAAGCGAAGTAGTGCGTTTTGACGCCAATCTTGAGTTCATGGACGTGTTCAAGAGTTCACGGTCGTGAACTGAGCCTGATCCCTGTTTAAAAGGAGAGTTGAAAGGAAGAGAGAAGGGGGGAACCCAAGAGTGAGAAAGTGTCTTCTTCTTCATATTTTAGAGAGAGAGAGAGAGAGAGAGAGAGAGAGAACGAACAAAGGAAGAAAGAAGGCTAGGGTTTGCTCCAAGTGGTGAATTGAGAAGATTCTCCCCAAGAGAAGATCAACACAAGCTCAAAGGAGATTTGAGGCTTCACCATGATGGTTTCTACCTCTTCCTCTTGTGTTCTTCCCCTTTCTAGCATGGAGTAGTTTCCTTTTTCACTTGGGTGTTGTGAAACCCTAAGTATTTGCCAAGTAGTTGTTATGTGAATTGAATGATTGTTTATGGGTGTTACTTAATCTAATTGGCCATTCTAACCTAGATTAGAGGGAAATCCCTCTTTCAAGGGAGGCTCAATTGAGTTAATTTTCCTAGGGCTTCTTAAGCCACCTATCTAGGTTAGTGTAGGGTAAACCTCTATGTTGAACTAAGCAATTTGGTTAAGCGTGATTAATCCGACCAACCATTGGGTTGAGTGAGGGAGTAAGTCAACCATCGATTGCCTTAACTGAGAGGGCCACTTGAATAGCCTACAATGTATCCCTCGGTTTGGAAATCGAGAGTGTGGTCTATGACCATATTTGCGTCCCCTAGCGGTTCGCGGTCACCTTGCCCATAGCAATCACTTCGATTCACATACCATGGTAGTAGTTAGGGGGAAGCGACACCCGAATGATCCTTCTCACAAAGAGATTTCAAAACCATTTACTTTTGCCTTGCTTTACTTTAATTAGCAAACTTTTCAACCAAAACCGATTCGCTAGATAATGATTCAAATGACTGAAGTAGGGGTACACAGACCGGCCCGAGTCGATATTTATACATACTTGCCATGTATGACACCCGACTAAGGTTTATACTTGGATCTTAGGTGAGAATTAATTGTGATATTCGAAGAGAGTAACTTCTTTCTTATTTGTGTTAGCCACGTTCGCAAAAAAAAAAACTTGGACTATGAATTAATTTTAACGGTAACTGGAGAAATGTATCGACCATCGAACAAACTTCGACTATGGACTCATTTTAATGACCACAATAAAATAAAGGGTTATAGGTATAATATGCCCCTCTACTATGACGTTTTATCAAACATGCCCTTCTGCTATTTTTTACATCAAACATGGCCCTGTACTATGAAAAAATTATCAAACATGCCCTTTTGTTTAAATTTTCATCCAAAAATCATTAACCAAGGTCGAACTTTGGTTTGGGCTGGCACAAATGTCTAAAATATCCCTAATAATTTCACTTTTCATTTCTTTTTGTCTTTTGTATAGCCAAATAATTCAAATAATTTCACTTCGAAGAGACCCAGAGAAATACAACGGGAGATAAAACTGACATTTTCTCTCCCATTTGCCGATGCCGGGTCGTCTAAATCTCGCTTCAACCATGATTGACAATTTTTTCAATGAAAATTTTAATAGAAGGGCATGTTTGATAATTTTTTCATAGTACAGGGGCATGTTTGATGTAAAAAATAGTAGAGGGGCATGTTTGATAAAACGTCATAGTAGAGGGGCATATTATACCTATAACCCTAAAATAAAATAAAATAATTAAAGTGACAAACGTGAAACAAATAAGTAATACTAGGTTTTTCTTTGCCCGCGCTCTGCGCCGGGATGGGTGGAACAATTAAGTTATTGTATTTTGATGTATAAGCTTGATCCTATTGAGGTTCTATTCTAAGATCATCGATAGTTGTTCAGGCTGAAATAGCATGTACATTGGGAATTCATATCGATCCCACAAAAGCTACAAAATTTGTGATATACCATCCATTAATGGTATACACATGGCTTGGCTTCTTAGAGCCATAAAATATCCTAGGAGACTTGCACAAAAGTTGCTGAGAAGCATAGTAGTAAATACACAGAAGTACATTAAGTCCTAAACTGTTTGAAATTGTCTCTGAGATAGTAAGTGCAGGTAGATGGGGAAGCTGTGCCTGATAGTTATTTTTACAATAATTTCCAAGGAAACTGATCATCACTTGTCAAAGGCCGAGGTGTTCCACAATGTTGCCACTCTTATTTGTATGCGAGCTGGAGGATCTGTGGAGTTCATATTTGGCCACCCAATGTATAATTCTCCTGCAAACACCTTTGCACAATTTTTGCCAATCATTGTTTTGATTGTTTCCTTCTCCAGCTTGCGATATCTTCCAGGTGATATACAAATGATTGACAGAGCTGCCTCATGATCCATTATGACCTCCACTTCGCCTGAACCGTCACGTAACATTGCTTGAATTTCATAGTGGGGTCTTACAATTAGAACAAATGTGTTAGTTATGTTGGAAATGTTTTCTAAGTCAAAGTCAAGGTTTGTGCAGGTGTAGTGGAACTTACTCTGGCCTTTGCTGGGTGGTCCTGCAAATGCTCCTTCGGTACCAAACTTGAGGGATAGTAAATTTGCAACGATAAAGGATCTGTAATATTTTTTTGTCAAGCAGGAGTGATTAGAGAACCTAGTTTTCATTTTATCTTATCTATGGAGCTGCTTAAGGGTGGCAACGTACCTTTTGAGCAGTTGGTTGACCACCAAGTTCTGTTTTGATCTCACTCAGAGTCTTCTTTGGCGGTCGTTCAGAACGCAGGTAGCCGATCTTTTCCTTCGTGATTGGATCGAAGTAAGTCACTGGTTTGCGTCTTGGAAGGAATCTGCAATGGTGTATAAACCACTTTGTAAGCAATGGTTTTTTTACCTTTTTTAAAGATAACACTTAAAATTTCAATCAAATATCTATACATGTTCATGATTTCCTTGGAGGCATCTTTGTATGATCTTATGATGAGGTGACTGGCTGCTGTTGACACAAATCGATATTGATACTTCTGGTTGTCTGGAGGAGGTAACCTCATTACATTAGTTATTGTGGTGATTAGAGGAAGGTGTGACTCAACTGTCGGTGCTATCTTCAGGTAGTCGATGATGTCCCAACCGCGGTAATTAACAATAGCCTTTGCACCACTGATTTTAGGAATATATAAGTAAACTTGCATATGTTTGTTCTGAATGTAATTGTAATATACTTGCTGAAGTTACCTCACATCTTCCATGATCACGATGAATTCCTTAAGGGTGCCCTGAACAGTTTCTGGAACTGTGACTCGTCGGATACAACCAATGATGTCTGTAATTTTCTAATTGTCAGTGCATTTACATCTTTGTTCTAAGTGTAAAAGTAAAGTATCTAGTGGTTACCTCCATGGCAGTCATAGTTGTTTTTCTGCATTGGCACCATTGAAAAGAAGGCTGCAGGGTATAAGTCCACTGGATCCTCTGGACTGTCCTCGTCTTCTTCAACATGAGAGATAAGCTGATTAGCCTTCATCATCAGTTGTAACTCTCTTGGAACTACTCTGCCCTTTGTTTTTGCTGGGACATCTGCCAGGTCATCAAGTTTATATAGGTGGCCTAATTGAAGTTTTCCATATATTTCTTCGATATCTTCCTCTTCCACATAACATTCTATCATTTGTTTCTGCAAGATTAAACATTCATAGCTCATACAGTGCCCAAACTTGTGTCATGGTAACTAACTATTTTAAATAATGGCATAGATCTGGAGTAAAACATAACGTATGGTGAGTTATTCTTTAATAATGTCAACATGTAAATAATGAACTAAATCACTTTTGTCACTTTTCATCTGTCTATAAGTTAAAAGGTTGTACTCACCTTTCGATCCAGCCAAAGCATGTGCAGCGTCCTTTTCTTCCATATGTATGCCTCTCGAAACTCAAACCATGTGTTTATAAGCCGAGCGACGACACTGCGGTGGTTGATTCCCAAACGTATCCCTCGAAAAGTAGCGGATGATTGGAGGGTTTCTGAAATTGTGTCAAAGACCACCAGAAATAGACAAACATAAACGGCATATTTTGTAGATGTATCTAGACGTTTAAAGGAACACCTATTGAGATGGAATGTGTTTACCTCGGCTGTTGCTGGGGACCATGCAATCTTCTACCGTGGTCGTGTGTTTTTGGTGCGAAGCTTCCATGGTGGTAGGGACCTTTGTTTATGAGCTGTCTTTTTGAATTGTAAATTCTGTGAGTGGAGTTAGAAGGAGAAGGCGATTTACCTTTGTTTAGGGTTTGTCTGTTGGTTCGTGGAGTAAACTTCAGCGGCGGATAAGAGTCTACTTCTGGAAATAGAATCTCTTTTTGTAGGGTAGTGCAGGGTCCACGACGTTAGTCAATGTTGTGAAATTGGGCCAAACCATTTATGTGGGCCGATATTTAAATTTGGCAAGGGAGGTGTATTTTCATTTGTGGCCCAAAATTGTTGTCTTGCAAAACGTTAAGGAGTCTGTCGTTTGGTGAAAACAATTTATTTGTATGTTCTTTTAAAAGTTCGATCAAAGGAGCATCATAAAATATTCTATTGTGTCATTCTGCAAGAACAGGAAGAACATGAAGAACCTGCCCAGAATTCAAAACGCAAACAATGTCTCCTGCTAGTTTTTTTGGTAGATACAATATTAAGGGCGGAAAGTAGTTTCTCCATGTGCCCAAAAAGATCATTTTGTGTTCCAGATGACTCCTGCATTATTGTAAAACGTGATTAGTCACTATCTCATAGACCATATTCATAAATTCTCTTTGAGTAGAACATGAAATGTGTCGGAATAAACTTTAACGCTTACCTTCATATTCATGGATGGGGAACTTAATTTCCTGTGATATCTGTGAATGCTTCTGAGAACACAATGTTTCTTGTGTGATTTCCTGGAACACCCTCTTCATTTGTTATCAGAAACCTCAGCCCAGCTGCAGATCTGACTCTGGATACGGCCACATACAATTGGCCATGACTGAATACTGGATTTGGGAGATAAATTCCAACTTTATCTAGGGTTTGTCCCTGGCTTTTGTTTATCGTCATTCCATAACATAATCGAACAGGAAATTGACGTCTCTTGAGGATGAACGACCATTTTTTGTCCTCAATGTTGAGCACAATTCGTGATATTGCTACGGGTTTTCCATCAAAGGATCCTCCCATGATATTTCCTATGATGCTATTCTGACCTAACGACGTTATCATCAATCGTGTTCCATTGCATAAACCACTTGGGGGGCTTAGATTTCTGAGCAACATTAATGGAGTGTTAACTTTCAGTCTTATCTCGTGATCTGGCACACCATTGAATGATAAAGTATTCAGAAACTCAGTGGGATAAGTTTCACTGAATGATTCAGGGACCTCTTTATCTAGGTGCATGGAATCAGAACTGTAGTAGCAATGCCCTTCTCCTTGCAGCTGTTGCAACATGTAATCATTGATTTCAGTAACAATAGCATTTGTTGGAGTCACAATCGCTCTTCCTCCTAGGTACTTTGTGTCTTTATAGCAATCTGCAAATGATTCATATATTTCTTCTGTTATTGATTGAAGTGGATTTTTTCCAGGAATCACCAGAAACATTTCTGGTATTTCAATCCAGTCTGAAGGAGTGTTCGAACTAAAGGAGTCTGTATCCAACTTTCCATCTCCAAGAGCGAGAACCCATTCTCCAAATTTAAGGCCACAGCCTACTATCACATTGTTTTCTTGTGAATCATTTAGTCTCATATTCTTTGAAAGTCTCAGCATCTGAAAAGAATTCCACAATGGTGATCTTGTGATTGATCCATCAACTGTCTATTCCCTTCCTGAATCTGTAATGACAGGTAAAGTTTGCCTGAAATCTCCACCTAAAATAATTGTTTTACCCCCAAATAGTTTATGTCCTGTTCCAGACAGAGGAATATCCATCAGATCACAAAATGTCCTGCTAATTGCCTCAAATGCATGTCGATGTGTCATTGGCGCTTCATCCCGAACAATTAATGAAGCCTCGCATATTAGTTCAGCTAAATCTGTACCCTTTTTTATAGAACATGTCGATGTGTTGTCCAAGTGGAGTGGGATCTTGAATCTAGAATGAGCAGTTGTGCCATTTGGAAGTAGTGTTGCTGCAATTCCAGAGGAAGCAACAACAATCACTATTTTGGACAAACTCTTGAGCTTTGTGATTATTGCATTGTACAGGAATGTCTTGCCTGTTCCTCCATGTCCATATAAGAAAAAGGACTTCCCTAGATTGTTGTTGATTTATAGCATCACTTCTGAGAAAGCATCAAATTGATTTGCATTGAGTGCGCAAAGCATTTCTTCAGCAGCTTGTTGTTCCTGAGTAGTGTCAAAGTTTAAATGTTGGTTTATTAGGGGATTTGAACCATCATCAGGTTGTGAATCTGTTGGTTTAGAAAGGAGGAAATGTTCGAGGGAGGAACCATAAGATCCCAATAAGGTTTCCAGTTGATGAAGCACCCAATTTCGCAGTCTCTCCTCTGAGGGCTGATATGTGTTTGAATGAAGCTGTTTTCGAAGATAATATGCATGATCTTCACCCATAAGTCTCCAAGACGACTCGAACAAAGCAGTTGGATTAGGTATTTCACAAAACATGAGCATTGAAATAAAGGTGCTCCTTATCAGATTTGGCATGCTTGAAGTTGATATTTCCTGAAGAACCTTAATCCATTCTGAAGAATCAGATAAGAGACCTAATTTTTCACACACTTTTTCATAAGTACTGCAGAACTCTCCTCGAACAGTCCTTAAGTCATTAAAGCTGGTTGCTCCTTGTACCTTTGTCAACAATAGTCTAAGGAAAAAGACATCACTGCTTCATGGAGGAACATAAGCAATTCTTCCAATGGCAAATCCTCTTTTCCTCAATGTCCCCTCATTGTATTCTTCATCCCATGTGTATGAACCTGGTATCTGAGCATATGTTAGCTTTCTAGCATCAGGATCCTGTCTATTAAGTTGAAACCAAGTTGTCAGATGTGTTTTGCCAGCTCTGGGATTCTTCAGAATGTTTTTCACATTTGATTGCCTCTTATAAGGAACATTTTGTTGCCCTTGCAAGTGTACTGCAAGTCGGACAACATTTGGTTCCCTATGATGAATAGGATATTCATTGATTCTCCAGACAGCTTCATAAGAGGATAAGGATCTACAATCAATGAATTCTTGTATTTCATCTTTTGACTTCTTTGAATTTGTGGAGGGAACTTGTTTTGAAGTCACTGAATCTTCAGCAATAATGATGGATCTATCTGGTCCTTTAGTGATATACTTAAATAAGTATTTCACCAATCCTCCTTTATGACATATCTCAACATTAATGTGAGCCTGAGCTCTAACCAGTAAATTCCTGTTATATGGAACGACATATCTATTATCCAGCACAGCCCTTCCTTTTTTCACGTGTACTCCAGAATTTCTACGTCGATAGACTACATTTCCAAACTTGTCAAATGAAGTTTCAGTGCTGAATGCTTTGGGGAAGAACTTTGAACACTTCCCATCTTTAATGCAAGGTGATTTAGGGTTGTCAATTCCACATGGTCCATGAAGCATGAACTTGACCACAGCTGCATATCCTTCTGGATCTACATGAGGATCTGGAATCTCTGCTGAAATCATCTCATCAATGTCACTGGTTGTTTATAGTTTATCCTCTTTGGCTAACCATATCAGCATGTGTACATGAGGGAGGCCTCTTTTTTGAAATTCGACAGTATAAATAACTGGAGAAAAGAATTTGTGTATCCATTAGCACTTTGTAACACTCACTGCAAGTTTATCAAAAAATATCATGTCTATTTGAGCATTTGATAATATAACCTGCACTAACTGACACAAAACTAATGGTAGAACTAATATGCCTGTATTAGTATTTACCAACACACTCTCTGTAAATGATTGCTGGGCTGAAATATGGTTCTTGAATGTCTAAATATGCATAACATAAAAGCAAGTATAAAACACTTACTTGCTATTGTTTTGCCAAAGTACGATTCTCGTTTGAATTCATCAATAAGCTTGGTCAGTTTCATATGAAATACCCGACAAACGACCATTGGCTTCAACTCACTGTTTAAACCCACCACATCTGCAAACGCCTCAACAATTTCTTCCCAAAGTGCATTACACGTAAGTGTAATGAACAAATCAGGATTTCCATAGTGCTGACAGGTTGCCATGGCGTCGTGATAAAGTTGTTGCATATATCTAGGTCCTCCGGTGTATGAAGAAGGTATAATAATACGACCAAGTTTCTCACCGTCCATATCTCCTCCAGCAAATGCATCTTCCAAACCTTGATACACTTCAGATCTCAGGTCCTTTTGATGGGTTCTAAGGAATGCCAATCGATTGAGTTCTATTGTTGAAAATGCATCAACACAATAGTGTTGTAGCGGTTTTCCACTCTTGACCAATGTATGGCCTTCATCTATCCGATACTGAAGCCTAAAAGCATAGTATTCTCTTTGCGTAACAAACTTCCTGCGCATCGATGGAGGACAGAAGGAAATGTTATATGAGATTTGGGGGTGAAAACCATCCTCTCCATAAGGAAATAATAAAGGAAAGTGCAGCGCCTCAAATTTTGGATTCAAACTTGTTATTCGCTTCAATCCTCCATTTTGATAATCTACAATGATATCTCTGTCTTCTCTATCGGGAACAAAATCTCCCGGTATCAAGGCTGCAACATCACTGCTAGTTGGAAGATCGTATTGTCGATTCCTACTTTTGATTCCAAATATTCGAAGGCGTAGATTTGGTGTTGAAGACAATTGTAGATTCTGCCGGATGCGTCTAAATGTCTTCACCAATTCATTTGTTTCATCAAGCATCCTGAGTAAAGATGCCAGTAACTCAGGTAACAACACCTCTTCTCGAGTTGAAAAGTTTGCTAATCTATTGTCAACCTCACTATCAGGTTCAAAGATATATAGCTGAGCAAACTTTGGTCGTTCTCCTTCAACTGGCAGCAAGGAACCAATTCTATGATAGTTCTCTCCGCAAATCACCATCGAATAAGGTCCTCGACTTGTTAGAGATCGAGGATCCAGTTTTGCTCCAAAAGATGTGAAACATAACGAACCATTATAAGGCCTTATATTTTCTCTAAAATGCTTTGATAATGCTCCACCATTGATGTCAAGTAACTGGGCAAGAAGGGGAGGTGGCTGCTTCAATAATGGGAGCTTCACTCTTCCTTTTTGACAACACAGAGTATACACCGGAGTAGTTGTCTTTCTATGATGATCCAATCGTTCATAGTACCAAAACAATGCCCCACAGAACCGACAAACACATTCTGGTTTTCCAACATTCAGTATATCATTATGCAGTGGTTTTCTTGCAGTGCAAACCTCTTTGTTGGCAAAGCCAGATTGCCTCTTCGGCCCATTACTTGGAGGATTCTGCCTTGAGGTTTGAACTTCCATGTGTGTTGTGTAAGGGTCCCTAGGAGTTGTAATTGTGGAAATGTTTCCTGAGAGCTCTGTACCTTCAACCGAGAGCATAAAAGGAAGCTGGCGTGATTTCTTATTAATCCTCGTGTTGTCCATCAGAACTGGTGGAAAAGAAGATGGCGTGTCATCAGTGATTCCCGAACTTAGAGAATCTCCATTCAACTTTCGTTTTAACACCTTGTTAGTTGTTGGTAGGGATTGCAATGGGTAGGGTCGGGTGCGGGTTTACCTTATACCAACTCCTAACCCGCCGGGTAGAGCCTTCTAAAATACCCAACTAAATACCCATCGGGTATGAAAATTATATAACCATACCCTACCCACCGGGTAACCGCGGGTATTCGGGTAACCATGGGTACGAATCCTAAACTATGAACTTATACACATATATGCACATACATATTGTTGTCCATTAAAAATCCACACAAGTAAAAATAGCAAACACATAATAATTTTTCTTGCTTCTACAATCCACACAAACATAATAATCGTCTACATCTCCATCACAAATAATGGTAGCTAAACTCAATTTCTCAAGTTAAACTAAATTTCTCAAGGGAAATTGACCCTTTGGTTAGCGGGGCGGGTATAACGGGGCGGGTATTATCGATTACCATACCCGTACCCTACCCTTTATTTTGAAACCGGGTATTACCCGTACCCGCCCCTTAACCCGTCAAAGCGGGTAATTACCCTCGTTGACCGGTTACGGTCGGGTAGGGTACCCATGGTTACGGGTTGGATTGACATCCCTAGTTGTTGGCTTCTTTCTTGATGTCATGCTGCATTAATGTAGTAAAAACATAAATTATTGAAGTTTCCCTTACATGGAAACTTCGATGCGCAATAATGGTAAAGAATGGATGTCATCCAACTCTGCAGAATGAATAAAAGACTGACAAACTAATGAATGACATACAGACTAATCTGAGAATGAATGAATGAATGAATGAATGAACCTCAGAATAACTCACATGACTATAGATTCTATGAGTTCTGCAACATTATATAGGAATATTCCAAGCTTAACTGTTTCTCTGCAGAAGCTCTGGTGTATTTATGGCAGTTAGGAAAGGAAACTGTGAGAATCATAGACTTGAGCAGGAGAAGCACTGTTTGAGAATAAATGGATGATCTAAATTTTGCTCTTACTAAACTACTTTTTTATATATCCCCATGTAATCATTATAAATCTGTTTGGTACATAGCATTAAATGAAAATTGATAGGTGTCAGTTATACTCAATTGGTGACATAAGCATATGCTAATGAAAGCAATGATGACCTGTTAGCATCACATAGATATACTTGCATCTAATTTTCTGTAATCACCAAAAGAGTATCAATTAGTATAATTTTTACTGTCAAAGTTCGATTTTCAAATGTTAGATTTAATTTAGCACAAACATTTGAGAACAAAATATAGTTTAATAATGTAGGATGTGGTAGAAACATTAGATGCACACACTTCACAAACAAATTTCATTATGGATATAGATGCACACACTTCGCAAACAAATTTCATTATGGATATTTGGTTGATGAAACCAAGCATTTCACACACCTTTGCCAACAGAAAGACAAAGCACACAAAACAACAGAGATACCCTAACTGATACTTAACCGATATCTAGATTTATACAGGATTACATTATGCCAGTACTTGCAACCATTACCAAAACATACTAACAGAAATCCTACACCACCACATTTTCGAAACCAGAATCCAAGTAGTTACAACCTTCACACTACTAAGCTGCAAGAGAGCTGGCCAGAATATTCACAAAACAACTGTCTATTTCAGTTCACTGATACATCAAAGATCAACAGGATGATTGGGAAGACAAACATGCATCAAAGAAGTCCCCCAAAAGTTCCATGAAGAAGCCATCCAACACAACCCCCTGAGAACTTCCGATTTCCCAAACACCTCCAAAAGAGGATTTGACACCTTCAAAAGCTAACTTCAAAGTACCAGCAACAACTCCCTCAAGCTCCAAACGTTATCCTACAAAGTAATATAGACGAACAAAATTTTGTTCATGACAAACCAATCCTGGGATGGGATTGCACGATAACAGAACACTGGAATTTTGGATGCAATGTTGTAAGCACACCCAATACCTCATTTCTCGTACAGGAGACGCTTGGCTGAGGATTTCTTGACAGATGCCTGTGGTGAAGCCATGTTCTCAAGCGAGAAGGCTGATGGACTCTGAGCAGGTCCGTCGGAGCTTCCACTTTCAGGTCCCCTAGATCCTGAAGATTCCAGTTTTTCAACCTTCACCTTTGCCAGCGGTGACACCAACCTGGATCATTTGAAAGGAATCAGATTAATCAAAAATAAAAAAGGTCACATTCCAGCACAGTTGCAGAATAATATAGTAACCAAAACGGCTTATAGATTTGCCGACGGGGATGAAGAGGGTGTTGATGTAGATGATGTCTTGCTAATTTTACTCTGAGGAGTTCCAATCTCTTCCCTGACTGCACCCGATGAAGATAATGACTTACCAACCTTACTTTTAGGAGTCCCAAACTCCTTCCCAACTTCACCCGCTGAAGGCAGAGAGGGTTGCTCACACGAACTCATTGAATCAACAATACCACCCTGCGGCAAAGATGGCCTAATTTCAGGAATTTTTTCATCCCCAACAAACCCCAGACGAACAGCGTCTGGTGAGCCTGCAGGAACTCCAAGGATTGGATTCTGAACTCCGAGAACAGCTGACACAGAAGGTTGTTTGGCAGGTACAGAAGAAGTTTTGATGGTAATGGGTTGTGATAAAGTTTGAGTTCCCAAAGGCACATGACCACCCCCTCCCCCCAGCGACCAACGGACCTTGATACCGACTGTAAAATGAGACAAGATCCATCAGAAGTTTCCCAGGCAACGTGAAATAAAAACAGCTTAGAAATTCAAGAAATAACCTGAGAGGCTGGCCTGCTGCCTGCCCAATCTGGAAAGTTGGATTGCTGTTCTCAAACAACAGTGGTCTAGAAACCTTTGCCTTGCCCTTGGTCGAACTGGCAAACAACAAAAAGAACCAGTTCTGAACTCACAACCCAAACATCAACAGGAGGTAATCGTCAGGAGACCATCAAAACACTGAAAGGGAAATTTCAAACCTGGATGGAGTAGACACAGAACTGCTCACAGGCAATGATTCAGTTGGTCCAGTCAACATAAGCACTCCACACTGTTCAGTCGCGCCTTGCAAAGCAAGCTGACCCTGGGTTCCATCAGTAATTGTCTGCACTGGAGCAACAACAGTGGGTAGTAGACCCTGATTATCCTGAGGAAGCACTCGGAACACCCTGAACTCTCCGGTGGATACTCCATTCACACTCATCATAGGAAGCTTGACTTCAAACCTCACAAACTGGCCTATCAAATTACTCAGCTCAGGTGGCAGCTGGCCAGTTCTATGAGGATATCTCTGAGCAAGTACATGGGCAGACGTGAACACCAGATTATTACCAGCTGGCCCAAAAACAATAAAAGGTGCCTCTCCTCTCGAGTCACGCAAGACTAACTGAATCTTGTACCTATATAACACAGGGAACACATTCAGAAGTCTTTATCCTAAAGCAAACCAGGCAAAGAAACATACAACGTTTGCAAAAAAGGGAACACAGTGTATACCCAATAGTAACTTGCTGGTCAGAGATTTCCCAATGATCAGGACACCAATAGTTTCCATTCCTCCATGTAGAACACTTTTTCCTACACATATTACAGGAAGTATAGTACCATGGACTTCGAGACTCAACAGATCTGACAATTCCACCACAACGATGCTTCTCATCCTATTAAATTTTAAAAATAAGATACATTGGTCAAACCAAGACCAGACAAATTTGCACATAATCTGAAGCAACAGACATGATAACAGAGTGAAACATGCATACCACCGAAGCACCAGCACGGTACAAATCATGGAGTTCAAGTATGGTCCTCGTGCGACGGTCAGCATCTGCAAGAGCAGCCTCATGTGTAGCAAACTGAATGGGAAGACCTGCAACAGGATTCCGTGCTCCAGCAAAGCTACAACAGGAGGAAAAAAAACAGATTAGTAACAGAACAAAGAGCAACAAAACTTCAAAGGGCTGATCAACAAACTCACAAAGTAGTCAGACTGTAGGCCTCAGGAATGCGAGGGCTAACAACTATGCGGGCGGCAGAAGAGCTTGAACATGTGTACTCACCTTCTGCAAAACATGAACAAACAGAGGGAACATAAAAATCTCCCGCACAATGTTTAACAACCAAAATGGCAAAAAGTACAAACATTACCAATCAAACGGCCAACCATGAGGCTCCCAACCGCAATAATCACAGGCTCAATGGAATCTGCCTGAACCAAAGCAACACTGTCCAGGATCGTGGTTAATTCATTCCAGAGTGTGATCGAAACTCTCTGGCCCCTAAAACAACAAAAATATTAAGTTAAAAAACAAACCGTGACCGAAAGGAAACCTCAAGGAGCAGGGAAAAAAACATACTCAGCGTTTTCAAGGACCAAAACTTGTTTTGGAGTGGATCCATGATTGGTAAGTTGATGATCAACCCCACTGATAGAATGGAGGCGCCCAACAACATCTGATGTACAGGGCCAGAAGGAATGATAAACACAAAGAGTGAGAACAAACCAGATATAATACAACAAAATTGAAAGGAATAAAAGCAAACGCACACAGCACCTGAGAGGATGCGATTATCACCAGAACGCTTTGGGAGCTCATTGAATGGCACAGACTCAAAGGATTCGACAGGAAAATCGGCAGCAGGAAGAACACAAGCCTGAAAACTTGTGGTCTTTGACAATTCCATGATAAGATCCAAAGAGCATGCACGATAAAGATTCCTTGCTGCGGCAAGACCAAAAGCCCGAATTATGTAGATAGTCCCAACACGCAGAACACCTTCGAAAGCATTTCCCAGAGAAACATCTGCAATGCTTTGTATGAGCATGCCCTGCATGCAAGCATCAGAGTCCAGGGACAGCGAGTCAACACGAGAACAAAATTGGTAAAAAGGTAAAAAAAAACGGTTAAAGAGTTAATCTTATAGTACCGTTTGGTCCACCCAGAGACAACGGTGATTGAATACCCTGGATCCATCAGGATTCTTCGAAAACCACATATGAAGCAGACGCAGACGAAGAATAACATCTCTGCTGGGACCCTTGAGATTGCACAACAACACCGCATCCATAATAATCCCAGGTACAGGGCAAGAACCCCGTCGAAGAACCGATGCAGAACAAAAGAAGCCCCTAAACAGCAGACGGATGAGAAGAGAAACAATCAGAACAGGAAAATGTAAGCGAGAGAGAACCCATGAGGTGAGAGAAAACCTCTTAAATACTAAAGTGGAAAAACATAATGGGGAGAGGTTTTCCAAGTAGAGAGAAGCAAACAGTGACAGCCGCCCAAGCGCAGCCCATCCCTGCAAATGATGTGAAACACAATCGATAAGCACGCCCAGGTGAACATTTTTGCTTTCTCAAAGGCCCCTCTCAGCTCAAATTCCAATTGGAAAAAGTGACATGACCTCGATCAATCAACCGAGTAAATCTTCTGAACACTTTCATCATGAGCGAAGACCCCAGGTTTCAGAAGGCACAGCCCCTAAAAGAACATGGCCTTGCCCCAAGCAACATGCAAAACCACTGAGCAACAAAGCCTTCCAGACCCCCACCCACCCATGGCCCACCATCTCCGAGCCTCCCACCCACAAATCCGTCGATCACCTGCAAAGCCCGGCTGAAATCCATCCAATCAAGCAACTAGGCAGGCTCCAGCCACCGAGAGGGCCCTGGTGACCAACGCGTTCATGGACCACAACCGATCCAGCAGACCAAAACAGCCCAACGACCAAGTTCCATCCCAACCGACCCGCCAAACACCCGTCCGATTCCAATGAGCCCCCACCCAACGCCAGCCCACACAGCGCCAGCTTCCGGGTTATAACAGTACATCTTGGTCAGCATGAGCAGTAAAAGCAGTCTGCTTGTGCAGTACCAGGTCCTGCGGTGGGATTTCTTCTTTCAATGAGTGACAGAAACTTGTATAAACAAACACAAATCCAAAAAAAAAACTCAGAAGTGGAACTCAACTGATGATTCACCAAATGATCCGCCTCCATGAGTTGGGGCTTGGGCCAACTCGTTTCTATAGTAAGCCCAGGTACGCGACTTGCGTGACCCACAGCCACAGCCCAACCCACCATCTTTAACTAACGTCACCTAAGGGGCCCGCCCTCCCCGACGAAGAAGGACCGTAGAATTTTACCAGCTTCCACGATTTGTACGGGCATCCCCACCCACGCCCACAGTAAATCTGCCGCCCCGATAACCCAACACCACACCCTACCGGTTCCCGCGAAAACCCGCCGCTGCTGCTGCGGCGATTATACCTTAATTCTCTCTCTCACTCTCTCGAATTAATCCTAATCCAATCGTATTATCAGTTTTCACTTTTCAATTTTTCCATTATGTTTTAATTAATTAATAAATCACCCGCCCTTCCTCCCCAGCCAAATCCCCCTTTTGTTTGTCCTTTTCCTTTCCCCCTCTGATGGCGAGATCCGGCGGCGGACGATGAGCAGGGGCGGCGGAGGAGGAATTCGGACGACGTCGTTCCACAGAAAATCATCATCAGAAACAGCGTGCTTGGTGGTCGGCTGCGTGACGATGAAAGGACTCTTCAAGCCCAGGAGCCGGACACCGGTCGAGCTCGTTCAGCACCTCCGCGAACTCATCCTCTTCGCCCTCCGCAACCCCTCCGATGTCCCCAAAAAGAAGCGCGAAGACAAGGTAAGGTTCCTCTCCTCTCTCTCTCTCTCTCCCTCCTTTTCTCGCCCTTTCGATTCTGCAATCAGAATTGCCTTCGGAATCAGACATTAGAATTACAACACCAATCCACGATTGCACTTGTTGCATGCTCATGTTGAGGCTCGATCCGACGTTTGCTGGATCTGCTCCCAATGGGTTGGATTGGCAATTGTAATGTCATTCTGCAATTGTACAGAGCCTGATTCATTCATAAGAATGCGAGACAACAACAACGTACGAAGTGAATCCAAAATTGTTGTGTGTGTTTTTGGCAGATGGCAGAGCTAGGAAAAACTCTAGTGGAGATAAGGACTATCCTGTTCGGGGAAGGCCAATCCGAGCCCAATGCTGAGGCTTGCTCACAATTGACCCAAGAGTTCTTTCGTGAGGACACAATACGTATCCTCATCGTTTGCATCCCAAAACTCGACCTCGGGGTAAATATTTGTGCCGTTACCTTGTTGCTGAGATTCATCCCTACGAAAAGTTTGATTCTTGCTGTCACAAAATTGTTTGCAGTCTCGTCAGATTGCGGCACGGGTGATTACGAACTTGCAGAAGCAGAAGGTGCAAGGGAGGCTGGTGGCTCCGCAGTACATGGAGAGCAATTTGGATCTTTTGGACATTTTGCTACCTGGGTAAACCTTTTTAATATTGGCTTTTCTATGAAGCAAGACAGTCAATTCGAATCCAGTTTTCATAAACGTGTGATTATTTGGTGCTAAAATGCAAAATGTAATCTTTATCTTTCGTTCACAGTTATGCAGATGACGAGATAGCATTACCATATGGATTAATCGCAAGGGAGCTAATATGCCATCAGGTGGTGGCAAAGTAAGCTCCCGCTGCTGCTGCTGATAACTAACAGATCTGTTTTGATTAACATCAACCGAATTGTGTGTATTGAATCTGAGTCTGTTCTTCAGGTATGTCCTCGAATCAGAGCACATGCGCAATTTCTTTGAATACATTCAGATTGAGACATTTGAAATCTCATCGGATGCTCAAGCCACTTTCAAGGTATACGTATTTTTTTTTTATATGTGTGTGTGTCTAGTAGTCAACTTGTATTATTTAATTCCAAATCTGTTATGGAGCTGGAAGAGGCCTTTCTTAATTCACCCAATCCAAGCACAATTCGTTTACCCTTTTTTTTCTTCTTCTTGACTGACATTTCTGATTGTCCCGTTAAAAAAAAAATCATAATTGCAGGAACTTCTCACAAGACATAAATCAACCGTTGCTGAATTTCTGACCAACAATTTCGACTGGGTAATTAAGCTCAAACTTTTCTTAGATGTTTGAGGAGTTCGGTTAACGTTCCGAATGAGGCGTTTATAGCTAGCTATACACATGGCTAACGTCTCTGTGCTGTGATCCACCAGCATAAATCAACCCAGCAAAATACAATGTTTGAGGTTTTTTCTTAACTAATTAAGCAGTTCATTAACAAACCCATTACGTCTCTCTGCAAACTTCTTCATCCTTTCAGTTCTTTGTGGAATATAATTCAAAGTTGCTAGAATCCAAGGAATACATAACCAGAAGGCAAGCTGTCAAGGTATCCATTTCTTGATCCCCACATATACTGACTATTGGCAAATTACTCCCCAAAAACTTGCACCTTTTCTAATCTGTAATATCCCTTCTTACTTACTCACTCAGCTCCTGGGAGATATGCTGCTTGATCGATCGAATATGGTGGTGATGGTTCGGTATGTGAGCTCGTTGGATAACATGAGAATAATGATGAACCTTTTCAGAGTAAGCTCCTCTATCTCGCCCTCTCTCTCCCTCTCTCTCCCTCTCTCTCTCTCTCTCTCTCTCTCTCTCTCTCTCTCTCTCTCTACAATTTCTGGTATCCAAAATTTGATGATGCGCCAATTTTTGCCTTGTTGCTTGGGCAGGAAGAAAAGAAGTCGATACAGATGGAAGCTTTCCATGTGTTCAAGGTATAATTTTCAAATTTGATGGCTGACACCTCCATGCTTCTGTTTAAAGACACGATCCACATCTTCCCTCCATTCGATTCTACCTTAATTTGGCTGAGTCAGCATCGCCAAGTAGAATTGTTATGTGACAAAGTCACTGCATACGCATTTTATGCACCCTCAAACTCGACCAAATTCTTCTCCAACTTGACCCCAGAGCCCGCAAAACCTGATTCCTAACCCATTTTAAAGTTCTCTTGGGAATAGTTGAGTTGGGTGCGTGAGGTGTTTACTGGGCGATTTTCGTGATAGTACGAGGTTTGTGTGGCATGCTCCAACTAACGGGCCATCGGATTGTTTTGTTGCCAGCTCACGTAGTTTAGTTAGCATTCTGTGTTTTTCAGTTTGGGGACTGTTTTGTTACAATCTCTATCTATAATCTTGCGACCATTTAAGCATTTAACCACCTCTATTTCTGCAGCTGTTTGTTGCGAACCAAAGCAAGCCTCCTGAGATCATTGGTGTGCTGATTCAGAACAAGAACAAGCTCCTCAGGTTCTTAGCTGGTTTAACAACTGAGAAAGGTGTGGCGTGAACTTTAATTGTTTGAATCTAAGCAATCTCTCTCTTACTTGGAATGCTTTGGGAATCGACCATGTTTAGCTTCTTAAGCATTGTTTGTTTGTTTGTTTTGCAGAGGATGAACAGTTTGAGGCAGACAAATCTCAAGTGATTAGGGAGATTGCAACCTTAGACACCAGAGAACGTGCAATCACTGATTCAGATAATGAAGCTGAATCCTAATCTGATATGGATTTTACTCTGAACACATGATATGGAAACGAACTGACTAACATCAATCATTCTTTCTTTCTTTCTAGGACTTGTCTGAATTCTCTGTTTGTTTCTTCCTTTTTCCTTCTCCTCTAATTGCCTTTTTGTTTTAAAAAACACGGTAAACAACAGAGTTCATCACAGCAGATAGTGCTTGTATAAAGAATCAAAGACTACAACTACGCAAGTATTTCGTTTTAGTTTTCCCTTTTACCGGTCACATGAAGCACCGTGTCTTATATTCTGCTTGTTTCATGATCCAATTACTATTTTCGTATTAAAATAGAAGAAATATGTGAATTAATGATTTATCGTCACAACACAAACTCAAAGGACTCATATTTGGAAGAGTACTTTAAATCCAGAGCATCCGCAAGTGGTAAGGTTCAATTTTTATTTTATTTTTCCTGTAGAAAGACAGTCGCTGAAGCGTCCTAATATCATTATCGACTACATGAGTTGGAGCAAATCCATTACATAAAAAAGGACCTATCTATTAAGCAGCGTCCATGAAACCGTACCGTACCGGCGGTTCAACCACGAAATACCAGTATCGGAGGCTAAACCGGTAGGCGGTATTTAACGGTACAACGGTTGAACTACGATAAAACCACGGTTTTACCATAAAATACCCTACAGCTGAATTTTCCGGTATGGTTTCCGGTACGGTTTCATGGACCATGCTATTAAGGCACGAATTGCTCACATTGAATAGATATGTGATAAAATTTACACTATGGTCAGTTAAGTAATCGATCGCAAAATTGCATTCTCTTGTACATGGGAGATTTGAACTCTCCACTCGTAATTCCACAAATGCGAACTTGTTGAGCAAGGAAACCATTTCCCAAGCAATCGCCAACCACTCACCGGCTCCTTTCACTTATGCCACAATAATTGAGCAGATTACCAGATTACAGAGGTAGACTTCAATACATTTTCCTAAATTGTTTCTGATCGGACCTCTTGCTGCTGCTCCTTCAATTTGATTGAATTTGTACCCTACCCTCGGAAGGCAACTTTCAGGCTAGCTCCATCTCTGTTCATTGTTTAAGAGGTGGCTTAAAACACTAGCTCCATTTTTATTAGATTGAGGTGCGTGAAAGAACAAGTACTTTTCCAAGTACGTTCTGTGTTCTTAACTAGAGCTAACCTAGTGAGATTACAGTTTACACTTTGCTTTTTATAATCCAGAGTCCAGACTATATATTTGGTAAAGAGGGGCTTGGGTAAATGGTAGAAGAAAGAATCACATACAAAACAAATGGTCTCTATATATTATGTGACAAGATCTAAACTATAGGAGTACGTACAATCACTCAAACCATCAATCAAATCTCTCCCAAAATAGAATAGACGCTCTCTACAAACCATCGAGTCCTGTAAAACAAGCCCTTCCCACCATATAGTGTATAAACACTAAACTCGCAATGACAGACCCAGAAAAGAAGAGAAGAAGACGAAGGAAAATTCAAAAAAGTAGAAGGAAAAAAGAAAATACACACTAATGGGGAGGGGCAACAAATGAATCATTCTCAAAAGGAAGAGGGTTTAGGCATGCTGCTGTGTCCTGTCACCATATCCATTTCCTCCATTCGCACCATTGGCATACTTATCAGCAGACCCAACAGCCCGCTTCTTCTTGATGACAATGAGCCATGTCACAGCTTCCCACACCAGAGCAGTGACCCCCAAGGAGATGATGACGCCGGTGTACGCGCTCTTCCACTTCTTCTCCGGGTTGAGGATGTCGAATCCCTCGTAGATGTTGGTGATGCTGAGGGCGATGGTCGCATACCCGATCGCGTAATGGTAGAAGTTCCAGTACACTCTGTACTTGTGGTCTGGCTTTGGCCTCAGCAGCATGGCAAACATCTGGTTCAACAGAACAAAACACACCAAGACGTTTCCTTCCGTTAGTATCTTGTTCATTACAATGAGAATGGGACAGTGCGTAATGGTAGCTAGCGTGAGCTTCAAGTAACTTTTTCTCCTAGCAATCATGTGATGAGGATATAATACACAAGAGCAGAATCCCCATTTTATCCCTCTCGTTTGAATATTGACATGTGGAAGAGGCAAGTGGGGTTTTGCTTCTATTCAAAGATAATATATGCATATTGCTTAGGTTAGGAAAAGTCAAGACATCGCAATGGAAGGTTCATTCAGCGAAACAAATGTTGACCTTTTCAGGCATGTGCTAGAAAATTCAAACCATGAACCAGTTGCTGCTATCATACCAACACCAATGCACCGACCCTACCAGAAGATTGGACGGAAGGCAAAGATGAAATAAATGGTTGATGGTAGAGGGGACACATTCGTAATCTTCTCATATGCTAGTCTAGATACCAAATCCAACAAGTTGAACAAAGAAAAGATTTGTAAAGGATTAGACTTTTTAGTTAGGTTTACCTGAAGGGTGCCAAAGCAGAAGAGGGTGATGCCAATGTTCCTGTGCTTGTTGTACTGAATTCCAACACTGTCACTGCCGAGTTTGAGACCCGTCCCCCAGCCAGCAACACCAATGATGTAGGCAGACAATTGGCAGGCAACATGGAGGTAGAACCATGCTGGGTTTGCTACGTGGAACACCTTCACGTACCTTGCTATCATGGCTCCACAAGGCATCAGAATTCCCCAACTCACTGCATTCAGAACTCCATGAATCTGCGCCAGAAAGATGGAACAGAAAAGGTCAACCTTCTATTCTAGAGCAAACTAGAATGCATACTCCTTGTGGTTGTTAAGCTAGAAAATTTCGCCAGGTTAATTAGCACTTCACTGTGTAAACCCAACGACTCAGAATCCAACACCACCACATGGACCAAATAGGAAACTTTTTGTCTAAGAAAACTGGAATTTCTCGACCTCGAAGGTCATTTTCATAATCTTTTGAATGTCTGTAAAACCACATCAGAGATCCAACCAGTAAAGACCTCGAAAACTTTCAACACTCTCAGACCAGAAAGATCAAACTATGTGACTCTTTCTTATGTTTGAGGAACCATATCGAAAATGCGAATCAGTCAAACAAACAGTTTGTTTTCCAAGTGACCCCTAAACTTTAAAGGCTCTCCATCTATGGTTCAAGGGCCGAGATTAGACAATTTGGAAGTGCTTAACAGCGCAATTAAACCCTAATCATCAAACTAAACTTCAATCAGACACAAAATCAGGGGAAAGGTGGGTGAAATTTTCCCAATATACTTACATTCCTCTTGCGGAGTCTTGAGTTACTGGCACCACCACCAGCAGTGGCAGCACCAGTCTGGAAATTAATGGTCCCAATCGACCTAACATTATCCCCAGTAGTGGAATGCATGGAAGGAGCCCCACTAGTCAAGGGCCCCTCTTGCCAAACCTGATTGGTCGACAACAAATTGGCATCCAGATGCAAAGTAGCAAAGATCAAAGTCTCCCCATTACTATGCTGAGCTCTGAGGTTGGAAACTCTAAAGCTCAAGGTACCAGGCCTCATGGAAGGGCCCAAGGAGTCGATCGAAGTGGTGTAAGCAGTCATGGAGCCGTTGGGCTGCTGGAAAGCGACCAAAGCTTGGGAGCCAACCATTTGGCCTCCGCTAGGGTTCAGAGCCCAACAGACCCAGTTGGTGGGTGAAGTTCCAGTCTTTCTGAAGGCTATATCGGCGGTGGAGTTCTCTTGGTGGAATGTCCAGTGGAGATACGCGGTGAGAACTGGTAGATCTACGCAGGTTGAGTAGACTTGGTTGCTTGGTAAGGCCAAGCCGTTGCAGGTTTGGGCTTGGGACGGTGAGGTGAAGAAGGAAAGGAAGAGGAGGAACCCAGTAAAGATGAGAGCTCCAAGTGATTTACCCATGGCGGACACTTGGAAAAAAAGGATTGATCTTTATGGTTGTAAGAAGAGAGTAGCGAAATCTGAGAAATGGGTTCTGCTCAACTTTTCGCCCTGGTATTTGGGTTGTGTTCTCTTGAACGGCTCTCTCTCTCTCACCAAAGGGAATTGAGAGAGAATTGTGAGAATGAGATGAGAGGGGAAAAGGGGAATCAGAGGGGGGTTTTATAAAGGGCTGTTTGTTTCGAAATTTTTCTTGAGGGAATTCGGAAGTGGAGAGGAAATAGCAGTTGAATGGGATGGTGGCTTTGCTTGTTTGCTGCCGAGTTGTAGGAATTTGGAGGGGAAAGGTGGAAAGGTCAAGGGGGAAGAAATTTTGCAAACTGGGTCGTATTTTTCTTTTCCATTTTGTTTGTTTAACAGAAAATAAGAGGAAAGGAGAGTTGTGGGTTGTTGACTGGTTCTACTTCTACGTGTGGAGTTGGTTTGTAGAATACTAATACTAGAGTCTTTTTCTAGTTTTCTCTTTTAATGATGCATTAAACAAGTTCTTAATCCCAGAGTTTGGTTAAACGAAGATTAAATGCAGTAACGTGTGCCTGCCATGGGAAGGAAGGATGATGGGAGTTAAGTAGTTAACAAAATATCTAATGCATTTAATTAAATATTATTTTCCCCCTACGTTTCATAATTTCATTTGGGGAAGGGGACTGTCTTTGTCTGGTTTGCTTGTCCTGTAGAGTAAGATAACTTTTTTTATTATAAGTAGTAAAGAGATTATATGAAATTTCTTCATTCTTGATTTGTTGGGAATTTTACTTAGGCCAGCAGCAACTGGAGAATCATATTTGTTTGTGATATTGATTCGATGTTTTAACTTTCTTCTTATTATTATTGAATTAGGTTATTAACATTAATATAGCATGGAAGATTCAATAGCATATAAATTAAAACATGTCCAATGTATGAAAAATCTGCTACAAAATCACATTTATATAATAAAAACATAAACGAGACAAGGATGGTAGTTGAATTACTACAAAATTATTTTATTAATCTAGTATTCTCATAATAACTTCGGTTGACATATGCTATGATTTTTATTTTTACATTGAGCATGAACTTCCCGAATGATAAATGTTAATTATGGCATTGCCTTTTACAAGAGAGATGTGTCAAGACCTAAGTGAGCATGCAAATGATGATTCAAATAGTGTCTTTCTGAAGGAAAACTATGTTTATTGTACTATATCTAATCATAAGTTAGAAATTTTGTTTTTATTCATTTCCTTCTAATATGATATTTTTTAAATTTTGTATTTTTTACATTTGTAGATTTTTCTATAATCCAAAAGTTTTGAGATGTGAGATCCTTTAAAATGAAAGTTTCATTAATCAGGATGAGATAGCATGACTACCATTAAAGTGGTTGGAAAAATGACACCCCATAATAATTATAGAATTTTAAGGTAATAAATTTGTGTTGCAGTTAATAATATATTCGAATTAAAAACTAATATTAATTACTTTAATTTTTTTTCCAGAGCAATGGTAGTTGAAAAAAAATTAATGTAATTAATATGAGTTTTTAATTCACAAAAGAACTATAATTAATATGGGTGTCATTTTTTTTACCCTTAGAGAGTAGTCAAACTAACTCATCCCAATCATTATGAAAGAGTTGCTCATGGTTTTGCTCTCTAACAAAAGAGAAGTGTTTGGAGGCACTTCAGATGTTTGGTTTTGTATTTTGTTCACTCAGAAATTTGTATATCCAATAGATCATGTTAACTCGTTCCTTCTGTGCAAAAATTTAAAAGAAGATACCATATGGTATAGAGTTGGTAACGAAAGATATGAATTTTTTTCTCAAAAAATAATAAAAATGGATATCGTTTTGTAGAGCACAACAAACTCCTTTCTATTTGTGTAAAAAAAATTGAAATCCAAATCAGAACGAAGAAGGTATGATCCGATTAAGAAAAGTAAAGGAAATAAAATGTAATTAATTCTCAACCGTTATATCTGCAGCCCACTTAAAATGAAGGGTCAATATTTGGTTACTCATTTTAAGCACCCTAACTTGAACCCTTTGTGTGGTAATTTACTCATCTATATTGAACAACATCACAATTCATCATAGAAACTTCTAGTTTATATGTTATTTGAGAAATTCTAATAAAATAAAAAGTCATGTTAGTAAGTTTATAATAATAAGGGTAAATATAATTTAATAGTCAAACCTTTCGTTTTAAACAAAATAATAGACAATCTTTTCAAAAGCAAAATAATAGCCTAATCGTTAACTTTCCATCCGGTCAAACGTTAGTTGACTACAGTGACGGATCCAGAAATTCTACATAGGGGTGTCCTCTTCAAAAATTAAATTAAAAATTAAAATTATATTAAATATGAAAATATCTGACTAATAAAAGTTACATTAAAAGTTCAGACATGTTTCGTAAAATGGTAAAATACATTCGGTGTCTATACTGCTCAACAATGATCTTTCGACATATCCTAGTAGAAAAGGGTATCCAGTAATTAAGTTTAATCGTTTGCTTTTAAAAATAATTTGGGATAAGAATAACATTTTGCTATTATATTTGGATCTAAAACACAATAACAAATGAGTTGTAGTGTGATTGAAAATATGTTTACTAATAGTGGCAGTGTCTCAAGTTTAAATCACATAAACTACTACTAAAATATTATTTGTACTAATATGCAAACTACTATGGGAGGTTGGATAATCGTTTTTTCCAAATTTTAAGGGTGTCTCACTACCACTTAAACATTTTTCCCTCATATACAAACTACTATCGGAGGTTGAATAATCGTGTTTCCAAATTTTAGGGGTGTTCCGGGACACCCCTAGACATGCATGTATCCGCCCCTGGTTGACTATCATATGGCAAAATCTTGCTGTGGTGGCATGAATTTGATGACGTGACACAAAATCAAACATTTGGCTATGCCACATGGATAATTATTAATTTTAACTAATTCTTATATTATTATGAAAAAAAAATTAAAAAATTATCGTATATCTTCTTTCCCTACCTCCCGCAACTCCATTAACCTAACAATCGAACCTACCTTTCCTCCAGCGAATCCCTGTCCTAAAACATATTTCTCTAACTCCTGGTTGTGTTAACCCCCAAAGCCAACCTTCCATGCACCAAACACTCTCACTGCGTTGCTTTTCCTTAGGAGTGCATATTTATTTTGCCTTAAAAATATCAATGTGTCATAATAATAAAAAAATCGATTGTTTTCCACGTCATTTCCAACTCAGCAAGTAAGTTGCCACATCAGAGTCAACTATCTGTTGACCGAACATAAAGTTGATGGTATGACTATTAAATAATTTTCGAAAAGGTTTGGCTATTGTTTTGTTTAAAACAAAATATTTGGCTATTATATTATATTTATTCTAATAATAAACTAGCTTCACATGTATCATTATATTATTATTTTGAATTTTTTTTTGTCTATTTGTGATATCATACTAAGTAAAATTCAGCTTAGCCCCTCGACGCACAATTCTTGGCTTCGCCCCTAACAACATCCAAACAATTGCCTCTTTTTGTGGCACGAGGCAAGGTTTGATGACATCAAAACAACCCTTGACATGTGGGTTTCCTATCAAGATACCGACAACATTCAATCAGTCTAACAGTCTCATTGCTGAATTTCCACTTCAAAATCTGAGGGTGAAGTTTATCGCTATTATAGCCATAGTCTTATAGGAATTTTAGGAATAGTAACTTGTAGCTTGTATTATTGTGAAACCACAAAGGGGTTTGTATAGATTACAAGACTTGGACAATAAGTAAGAGAACCACAATACTAGAAGGGCACGGAAATATAAGATTATTCCTAATCTATCTCTAACACGCCCCCGCAAGATGATGGTGCGAAGAACAACATCAATCTTGACCAAAATACGCCAATCTTGAAGAACACGCCCCTGCAATGTGATGGTGTAGAAGGTGCAAACTCGTCGAATTCTTGTGCTTGAAGAACGAAGCCAATTAACCGTCGTCTTGGAGAAGAAGAAATCATCAAACTTGCAATTCATATGTTGGAACCAACTCACTCGTCGTCAAAATTTGACCAGAAACGAGATGAAGATTAATAAATTGGTTTTGAAACGTAAACTGGTGTAGGACACGAGGCACTCATCCGAATGACCGTTGTCGGAGAAGCTTTCTTCGTTCCATACACGTGAAGAAGAGATGGTTGGAGGATGACCGTGGCTCCACCATATAATTCTGCAACAATCTTAAAATAAGATAAGAACAATAACGTCGGCTATAAAAACTGGATCTTGATATCCAAGGACAAGGCAGCAGGGAACGATCCACGAAGAACAAAACAATCAGCAGAATCTGCAACAAAAATTAACGATTATGTGAGGGTACAACTTCAAGTTGTAAAGTTGTACCGTAACATAATGGTACAAATTGCTTTATGGTACAACCTAAACTTATACATTTAATGTTATGGTACAACTTTAAGTTGTACATTAAAGCACCAATACTATATAGCATAGTAGAAGTGCTCTTATAATATGTGATTGAGAATGGTTTGGGGACTGGTATCTGGAGGTCGGGCTTGGGCGCTGATGGGGACGTGGGAGTGGGGAAACCATTAGGAATTTATTGAGTAAAAATCTAATAAAGATTAACTAGGACCACGGGAAGGAAAAACAATAGGTATAAACTAGTAATAGGGATTAGGGAATGCAAGAGGACTAATGAGCGGAAGGGAAAAAGCGATCGGGTGAGTGCGGGCTCATCCCTCCGGTGAAGGGAGGGAAAAAAAGGTTAAGGGTTCCTGGATCAGTAGGCTGTTAAGCAAGAGGTTCTAATACCATATAGGAGTTTTAGGAATAGTAACTTGTAGCTTGTATTATTATGAAACCACAAAGTGGTTTATATAGATTACAAGACTTGGACAATAAGTAAGAGAGCCACAATACTAGAAGGAAACGAAAACACTAAGAACTATACTAAAAGTACAAGGAAATATAAAATTATTTCTAATTTATTTCCAAGTAGTCTTACAATTTTACTCAACAAATTTGTACTAATCAACACTTAACAAAATCACATATACAAAATAGATTTTTTTATCCATTAAGCACGAATTTCATGCTAGTTATGTTAGTACATTGGTTGGACTTGGATTATTTCTAGACTTCTGGAATCCTTTCTCTCTCTCTATGAGAGAACAAAAAATTAGTTGATCCATGTTTCAACCACTCCTCCATGTTCACACGTGCTTTGTTCAATGACCTGGTCTGTAGTTGTTACTTTGATTGTGGTTCAAGAACAAAAGACCAGAATTTCGGCTTTGAATGAATATATAAATGAAAAAATATTAATTAGTTGATGACTTTTTTTTAGCACATTAGTTTATGACTTTGAAAATATATATATAAGTAAAAGGAGAAATGGGCCATACACGTTGCTGCTTATGCCAATTGGCAAAAGAATGCCATGACGATGGAGAGAAAAAGTAGCTTGATCAAAATGGGGAAAAAAGAGAAGGGGAAGCAACCACTATTTGGTGACGGGGACGTACCAAAAATCGAACATTTCACCTAACCAGGCACCCAAAAGTTAACCATGGTCCTTAAAAGCCATCACAAGAAAGCAATTGCGTCAACTCTTTGTGGACAATTATAATTAGGACACCTACCTCATGGGTCCATTGGCCACAATTAAGATCTCGTTTTTGAATTTTGAAGGAATATTGTAGGAGATGCATCACCTACAAATTAGTGCTTTACTGTGGTATCAATACACTAATTTTGAGATGATAGGTTAAACATTTGTATATTTGTGGAGTCCTTTTTCTCCTCTCCTTCAATGAAGGACAAAAACAAAAACAAAAACAAAAACAGAGAGAGTATAGAGTAAAATATGTTAACAACCCGTAATTTTAACTTGAGAAATGGTTTGGGTTTGAAATGAGTAATAGTTAGGGATGAAATTAAATTCATGATAGATTCGATTATCTATGACTCAGTCAATGCAAAAAAAAATATTAATTTGGTATAAAGGCGAGTATAGTGGCGGATCCAGGAATTAGTTGAAATAATCTATACATAGAACACTACTGTATGTAGACTACTACTGAGGGTAGAGAAAAAAAAAGAGAGAAGCTCTGTCCTCTCTCTTCGACTATTGCTTCTTGGTCGGCCGATTCCTACTCGACGTGTTTGGTGCTCTCTTCGCCACCAGCTTTACGAATCAGCGAGCGGACTGGAGCCGCTGGAGCAATCGACGAATTGGTAAATCACTGGGAACTGCTAATATCTCAGGATTTCAATGGTTTCTCTTACATGAACTCACGATCATGGACATAGGAGTACTTGCCTACCTTCTGCTTCCACTATGGGCGTGTGGGTCATCTGCAACGTGAGTGCTCCTATGATCCTCTGACTTGGAAGGAAAAGTTCGGTCCCCATATGTCCACGAAGAAGCTAGGGAGGAATATCTATGAAGAAGAGGATGCCTACTCGCCTTATATAAGTAACGAATGCCTCGTCACACTTGTAACCACCTAGTTGTTATGAAATTTGGCTCCAAAACTAGGATAAATACATTTCAATAGCCAAACATTTCATTTAAAAAAAAATAATAGCCAAATCTCTTATAAAACAATTTAATAGCCAGAACGTTAACTTTCTGTCCGGTTGACTGTTAGTTGACTCTGATGTGACAATTTTATTGCTGGCATGAAGGAATTTTAGTGGCATGACAAGGAGGCAATTATAAGACTATACCACATGAATATTTATTAGTTAACCATTATTTATTTTTTAAATAAAAATGAATTAAATTTTTAAGAGCCACCCAAATTTGATCCATTCACCTTCCTTTTGCTCAGGGTCGCAGTTCCCCTTCTTGCCCCTGACCATGTTCATGTTATTACCGTTGCCACCACCACTGCCATTATTGCATTCTGACCATTCTCACCTTCCACCTCCCCTATGCCCGTGATGCAAGCGGGATCCGGGAATCCAAACCCGCTCACAAATCAGAATACGCAGCTCTCACTTTTTAGGGTTTTATCTACGATTTTCTCAAGAACACAAAAATAAAAGGATATGATGGAAAAGGATTTTCGTGCAACTTCAACACACGGTAAGAGGCTCGAACAACATAAGGGCAGATGCCCGCCCATGATCATTGTGGTTTTGATCGAAATAGAGCTAAACTCGAGATTGGAATACACCAAATCACATTCAGGAGTAAACACTCAAGAACAAAGGGTTTTTCTATTCATCAACGTCTTAATAGTCTCCAAATTCGTGGCCTACAACCCTTTAAATAGGTATGGAAAATAAATCTAATAAAACACCAAAGAGGAAAAGAATTCTAAATGAAAAAGAAAACAAAAATTGGCAGGACCCGAAACCGGTCAAAATATCCGGTCGGGTATTTTCTTCTTCCTCCCGGGCAATGCTCCTGGACCAAATCCCCGGTCTCTCCTTCAATTTCCCCGGTCGGGGAACTCTTTCTTGCTGGCCGGGCGTGGATTCATATCAGTCCCTCCCCGTTGAAGAAGCTTTGCCATCAAAGCTTTCCAGCCTGGCTTCCAAACAAATTTCTGTAGAGTACTCTGCCCGGGTTCACCATCTTCTTGTCTCTTCTTCATGTACTTCCACTGGCATAAAAGACAATAATCCACAGAAAGATGAACGTTAGCAGTGACAAACCTCACAACTTGGGAGATTCTGCTGGAAAAATCACCATGGTCGTATAAAGGATCGCGATAAACGATCTGCTAATTTTCCACCGCGACCAGCTAAAAGAAATCTCCATCTTCCTTCTGCAGTTCTGGACAGTTGATCGACGATTTCTCAGCTTCCAGATTCGCCTCCTTCTCCTCCTCATAACTTGAACCCTGTTGCACCGGAGAACTCGAACTCTGTTCAACCATGGTTACAAGCATAGCTCCCACCTTAGCCATCTGTGAGGCAAGTTGTTTCATGGGGTCTTCAATGTTTAGCTCCATGGCTTGCTTCCTTCGCTATCTTCTTCTCTCCCGATGTGAACCAGAGATACAAAAATCCAAAATCCAAGATATCTCTATATTTTTTTATCTTTCAACCCACATTCAGCTTTGTGGCTGATGAAAAAAAAAAATTCCGTGAGCAGTACAGTGAACAGTAAAAACGAAATAAAAATACATCACATCGCCGCTGAGTTTGAACGGGGATCTGATACCACTTGATTTAAGCAGAATCCGGGAATCCGAACTTGCTCATGAATCAGAATACACAACTCTCACTTTTTAGGGGTTTTCTGGTATTTTCTGAAGAACACAAAAATAAAAGGATAGGATGGAAAAGGATTGTCGTGCAACTTCAACACACGGGAAGAGGCTCGAACAATATCAGTGTAGATGTCCGCCCATGATCAATGTGGTTTTGATCGATATAGAGCTAAACTAGAGCTTTAGATCCACCAAACTCACATTCAGGAGTAAACACTCTAGAACAAAGGGGTTTTCTATTCATCAACGTCTTAATAGTCTCCAAAATTCGTGGCTTACAACCCCTATAATAGGTATGGAAAATAAACCTAATGAAAATACCAAAAAGGAAAAGAATTCTAAACGAAAAGGTAACAAAAATCAACAGGACCCGAAACCCGGTCGGGTATTTTCTTCTTCTGCTCAGGGAATGCTTCTGGACCGAATCCCCGGTCTCTCCTTCAATTTCTTTGGTCGGGGAACTCTTCCTTGCCGGTCGGGCTTCTCTGCTGGGCGAATTGATGTCAGCCCGCCATTTTTCCCGTCTTGTGACTTACATCCGCCGTCACCACCTTTATTGTTTTGATTCGGATTGTGACTGGGATTCCCTCCTCCACTGCTGTTCTTGAAATGAAAGGGAACTAGTTCGTCTCCAACGCCTCCGTCGCCACCAGTCTTTGCAGCGGCAGCTGCTGTAGCTCGATGAGGTGGAAGCATTCCACCGGCGGCGGGGTTCATCATCATGCCAGGGTGGCCATTTATCACTATCGGCTTGACTTTCTTTGTCGACAACTTTGCTGAATGCCGAATTTCAATCTATCGCTGGGTACTTCGTGATGTTGTGATTTCAGTTTAAATTTTGATTTCCTCCAGTGGTTTCTCTCTCTTGAGTCAATTTCTCTATTCTTCTGGTACGAGTACATGAACCCTCCTATCAACCCATTTAATCCCCCCCCCCCCTTTAATACATTATTACACCTAATTTGATTGAAGCAACAATAGGTGCCAAAATTAAAAATTTGTCTGAATCCCTACACAAACAAGAAATTCAATTATGTTCCAAAAATGGGGAGGGGGGGAGAAAGAAAGAGCACGAACATGTGAGATAGCAAACAGTGATGGAGATAGCGGCGGTAGTGGTGAATCGGAGATAATCAAGAGCGTTGAAGTTGTAGACGGCCTTGCTAAACACAAGATTTTGATTTATCATCGGGTCTTTGGCTTCATCGATGCTCTCCTTTGGCATCATCTCTCTCTTCACTCGATAGACGGTGGGTGGATGTGAATTCATCAGGGGAGACTATTGAATTTGGGGAGTTGTAACGAATTTAGGGTCGGAAGGAAGAAGAAGCGGCACCATGCATCGGGATGAAATATCCCTTATTTTAATTTTTTAAGTTTATTTATTTAATATGGTGTTGCTGCCAAGTCACCCACTTTTTTCAGCTCAACAACTGTTATGCCATGTCATAGTCAACTAACGGGTGACCGGATGGAAAGTTAATGGTGTGGCTATTAAGTTGTTTTCATAAAGGTTTGGCTATTATTTTGTTTAAAATGAAAGGTTTGACTATTTTATTGTACTTACCCAAAAAACAAAGTCTGAAGACCAAACCAACAAAATAGGCTTGGTAGCAAGGCAATAGTATACAAAGCCGTGTATCAAATATGGAGTCATTCAAAACTGAGTCTAGAGGCCAAGCCAACAAGGCATGCTTGGTAGCAAGGTATGAAATGTGATTCTCAAAAATCATGTCTAAAATTTTTATGGCTTGACGAAAGGGTGGCAGGGTACCAAGTCGGCAAGGTACCAACTTAATGATGCTCCAAAAAACTAAGTATAGAGATCAAACTGGCAGGGCGAAACTGATGAGATAGAGGTGATAAGGTGGCCGTTTGACATGGTATCAGAGGTGGCCGTTTGACATGGTATCAGAGGTGGCAAGATAGGCTTGGTGGCAAGCTAACAGGGTACCAAATCGGCAAGGACAATATGTGGTTTAAGACTAAGTATAAAATCTCAACGGTGGAGACTAATTAGCTAAGGTACCAAGCTGACAAGATGGAGAAAAGATCATCAAGTTGCCAACTTGACGAGCTCTTTAAAACTAAAGTATGGAGACCACCTGAGGTATCAAGCTGACAACGCAATGAGGTATCAAGTTACCAAACCTCCCAAAAAATAAGTATGGAATGGAACAGGTTGAAACTGGTTTTGTTGCATCCTAACAGGGTACCAAACTGGCAATGCAGCACACATCAAGCCAGAAGGAATCAGGGGCTTGATGGAAAGGAGGCATGGTATCAAGCCGACAAGGCGACAAGGTACCTACTAGGGAATCATCCAAGAACTAACTTTGAAGACCAAGTTGGCAAGACATGCTTGGTGGCAACCTGACAAAGTACCAAGCTGCCATGGACAATCTTCGACTTCTCAAGACTAAGTATGGAAACTCGAAGGAGGAGATTGGTTAACCAAGGTACCAAGCCGATCAGATGAACTTGCTAACAAACTGATAAAAAAGGCTTGAAACCAAGATGACAAGTTGGAACCAAGACGAGTTTCTCAAGCCTAAATGTGGGACCTTGTTTGAAATAGGGGTTAAGTTATCATCATGTGAAGGTGGGTAACAAGGTCTAGCTATCAAGACAGCAAGTGTGGTACCAAGTTGGATGGAGGGGGCTCTCTCATATCATCAAGGTGGTAGCGGTCCCAAGACAACATGATGGTTACATTGAAGTGGTCAGCAAGACGAGAGTGACAAAAAGCTAAGTGTGGAGTCAATGGGGCGGTCAAGGGTGTGATCGAGACTTCTCCATGGAAGCAAGGCAAAGAGCTTGAACCCCATCCAATAAAGACAAGGCGTCAAGACTCAAAACCAAATTGGCTTAGTGTCGAGGCCATCAAGCACCAACTTGTCACCAAGATCGGATGAGGGGTACCCAAGGCGATGAGAGTAAACATCGAGATGGCGGTTATCAACTAGTTATCAAGGAAAAAATGATAACCCCGAGGCAATTGGAGCAGCCAACCACCTAGAGTTACCAGGACAGTTACACATGATGGCTATAAATTGGAAAAACGAAGACTGGAAGAGGTTCCTAAAACTAGCATATGACACCGAATGTCAAACTTCACATTTTCTCTGCAAATTAGCCATAGATATATTATGGAGCTTTCATGGAACCTCCATAAAAGTAGAGCAACTTAATGTAGCTTGTTCACAAAAAATAATCAAAAGCTCTCATTCGTACATTATTCGAAAAGGTGTGAATGGTGTAAATTTCATTGATCAATAAGTCAATGTGCATTGGATGAAATCAAATTGAAGTGTTTCCTCGACGGAGAACGTAAGGCACACACATGCAAAGTGTGTAGTGCATGATAAGATTTAGAGTTAATATATTTGTATGTCCTGAACTTTTCACAAATTAGACATCCTGGCCAATCTTTTCGATCTATAACATTGTGGCCTCAATTATGCATTAAAGTTATGAAATTGGCCAAACCTGAGATTGACCGTTATCTTGGACGGTCAAATGTGTTGACTAACGATCAACGCGCCATGTCACTGTCAAGTCAGCACAGACCACTTAAAATTTTTGATTTTTTCCACCTATTATCATTTATCTTTTTTTTTTACTTTGAACAAAAGAAGAAAAAAAGAAACGCCTGTTTTTATTTTGAAATAGATAAATGGTAATAAGTGGAAAAAACCAAAACATTTAAGTTGCTTTTGCTGACTTGTCAGTGACGTGGTGCGTGACCGTTAGTCACCGTGTTTGACCGTCCAAGATAACCGTTAAATATTGGGTTTGGCCAATTTCGTAACTTTGATGCATAGTTGAGACCACAATGTTATAGAGCGAAAAGATTAGTCAGAATGTTTAATTTGTTAAAAGTTCGGGCCATACAAATATACTAATCATAATTTAATATGTATTACTAAATTGTACATATCTCTCACATAAATCCACTAACCACTAAATCGATAAAATAGAATTGGAATTGGAAGGATTTTATAAACTTTTCTTTCTTTCTTCTCTCAATGCGACATTTCTCATAGTTGGAGACTAATTCTAATGTAAGTTATATTATATTCTTGAGTCATTAGATATCAAGTTAAAAAATGACCTCCATATTTATCGTATAAAGCCAACATAGATGGCATCAAATCCGTAAACGGTCGAGATAAACAAAAATGAAGGAACTTTGAATTTTGACATATGAATACGCATACACGCTTTTCAGCCTATGAAACTTCAACTTACCTACGGATATTTGTTTATCTTTCAACAGGATTAGTTGTAGGGTGCATAACCCTTGTATAATTATATTTGAATTCTTGATTTTAAATGGACTGGATATTATGACTGACAATAAATGACTTTTTTATTATTTTAGTTTTCTTAATCGATTTTTATCCTTTTCGTTATAACTTAGATTTCAAATATTTTTCACAAACGGAACGAATTTGTTGTGATCTACAAAATGAGATTCATTTTTAATATATTTTGAGAAAATAATTTCATGCCACTCGTTGCCAACTTCGTACTAACTTTATTTTTAACTCATGTTTGAAAGAAACGAAAAAAGGAACGAGTTGAACGTGATCAATTGGATCTACAAATTTTTTGGAGGAAATTTTCATGACCAAATATTCCACCCTGTACCACTCTAGTACATGGTACAGGGTGGTAACTAGTGTGATGGTAGGCAATGATAAAATGTGGTCAATGACAGTTAATATATTCATACTTGATACTACCCTATCTACAACCATTTTACTGTACGATATATCCATACCATCCTGGTACACTTCCATATCACATGGTATAATTTTATTACATACCAAGCAGTACCACATGGTATGAACTGATAATAAAAGTTCCAAATTTTTTTTTTCTAAAGTATATCAAATTTGATGTCATTTTGAAAAATATAATTAATCTGATTTTTCTATGCATTTTTTTATTTCGAATTAAAATAAAAGAGATATAGCATGTTAATGTTTATTTGGGGAAACTTAGTAGTCATCCATAAAGGGTAAGTATAAGGTTATGCAAGATTATGCATCTCATTATGCAACGAATCCATCCCTTGTATAAAACAAAAGGTCCGGCAATTATAAATTTATGAATCAAGTAAAGTTTTTCTTATGAATAATAATAAGGCTACATTGTCAGTTTAAGATAAGGTGTATAATCCTTGGTTATGCACATTTGCATAACCATATCTTAGCTTATTTTGCGGGGTTAGAAGGGACCAAATTCAAGGGGTGAAAATTAATGACTTTTTATTTTTTTAGATTTCTAATCTTTTTTGTTTTAATTTGAATTTCAAAAAATTTGTACAGATGGAAAGAGTTTGTTGTGATCTAGAAAATGAGATTCAATTCCAATATATTTCGAGAAAAAAAATTCATACCAATCGTTAGTCGTTACCACCTTATACCACCTGCGTTTTTAACTCGAATTTTGAAATTTTTTGCATAGAATAAACGAGTTCATCGTAATCTTAATACATTTACAAAATTATGGGGAAAACTGGACCAACATATACCACTCCATACTAGTGGTAAACATTGAAATATGATAAATGACAGCTTGTACATTCCTACTATAATGTATTCAACCATTCTACACTCTGATATGTTCATACTTCATACTAGCATGATACACTTCAATACCACATGGTATGATTTTATGTAATACGAAGCATTACCACCATGGTATAAACTGGTAACAAATGTCTCAATGGTTTTTATTCTAAAATATATCAAATTTATATCATTTTGAAGAGCACAGTTAATCTGATTTATCTGTGCAAAAAAAAACATTACGACTTAAAACGAAAGAAAAATTGCTCCTTAAAATTTATAGAAAAAATGTTAGAAACCTTCCATAAATAATAATATGAAAGGTTATGCCTACTTAAGTTATGTAAGGGATCCGTTTTTCTAATTAACCGGGAACATACATCTAATATACCAATATTTTACCAATATCCAGACAAATCTATTATCGATGTATTTCACATATAATTAAAATTTATTTTACCTCCAAGTTCAACTGCTATCTACTACCGTCACCAACCAATCCTATGGTAACATTATGGATTTGCTAAACTTAACCTACTTACAAGCTAATTGTTTTTCTTAATTGGCGCTACTGATAATTTCCTAAAAGAAAAAATTAACACGTTCGTTATCAGAAATTTTTATTTCCATCTCGTATGATTAATGTCTAACGGTTGGAGTGCCCGTAGCACTCCGTTTTCCTACCAAAAAAAAAAAGAAATTTTTTTTTCCTTCCGCGTCCAAGGAATCCAACCAGCCGGCACCGTATCCATAACGGTGGCAGCCCATTAGCTGCTGGCGTTTAACCTGAAAGCCGGCCCCACTTTTCGTGTCGACTGTCGACCGTCCCAGTCAGCGGTTTGTTTTGTTCTTCTCCGTCCGATTACCACCATCCATTATTTATGCTCTCTTATGCATAGCATTCACATTCCGTAACTCAAATGTGAAATATCTAATCAATTGATTAACCTTCTAAGAGGGGCGGGACACCCCCCTAAATTTTGGAAAAACCGATTATCCAATTCCGTAAGTAGTTTGCATATACGTAAAAAAGTATATATATAAGTGGTACATTTGGTGATTTGAACCTAGAACACTACTATTATTGGTGAACAAATTTTCTATTAGACTATAACTCATTTCTTATTGTATTTTAAACACAAGTCTACTAGTAAAAATGTTATTCCTTTCCACAATTATTTTCAAAATTTGACAGTTAAGCTCCATTATGGACTACCCTTATTCCCTCCATTCTATCATATCCATTGGTTTACTTGCTTCTCAATTTATTGATTTTACTGATTGCAACTGCAAGTGTAAAAATAACATTTCGCTTTGAGATACTTTAAGAATAGATTTCGAAATCGAATGAGCAATTAGTTCGTTAATGATTGTACAGTAAGATAAAAAGGTTTGCATAGCCATGTAGACACCGAGTGTTTTTTACAAATTTTGAAAAATTTGAAAACACGATGTGGACTTTTGGTGTAACTTGTACTAATTAGATGTTTTCTTATTTAATTATTAATAACTTAACAATTTAATTATTAATTTAATTTTTCAAAGAGGACACCCCTACAGAAGATTCTTGGTTCCACCACTGTCTACTAGGGATCATTTGATGACGAATTCCAATTATGAGGGATTTGAGTCCAAATAACTCATTTTAAAACTAAGTGATTTTAAACGTAGAATTTAATAAAAAAATCTTTGTTTGTTTAATGGTCCAGGTTTTAAATAAAAAAACCCACAATTGGGCCAAATTCCACATTTGCCCTTTCTTATTCTTCTTCATCTCGAACTCTTCTCCCACCACCACGTCCACCATCATCCATAGTGTTTCGCTGTGGAAACTCGCGTGTTTAATACACTCTGTTCTGAAGGAAAACAAGAACACAAGATCAAAGAACCAAACGATCGTTACTCGGTCCACACCTCTTCAAACTATGTTTGAACGAGAGTGTTTGATGAACAACGAGGAAACAATGAGGAACTAAGTTATGTTACCTCTACTCCTATGGAAGTTCCTCTGGAGAGCTCCGTGACTACGACTACGACTACGTCTACGATCTACGACTCTGCAAAGGAGATCTTTGACAGAGAGGTTCTACGAAACTAGAGAGAGAAAGAAAACTTGAGACAATGATGTTTGAGATTTGATTTTGCCGTCCCGAGCTGCTCTCTCTTTTCGTAGTTTATACCCCAACCCTCTTTCTATAGTCGCATGAACCGCCTCCGCTCTGTCTTTGTCTCCCACGTTCTCTATTCCTCTCAACCGTGCGGGTAACTTCCACCTTGATGCGTAACTCCCACGAGTGCGAAACCGCTCTGTAGAGACTGAGCAAAACGACGCTGAGTCAACCTTGTAGCCATCCACCATGGTTCGATAATCCATCTTGCCTCCAAAGCCATCCATAATCACCTTTCTCCATAAAAACAACGACGGATCCAATGACGCCGCTTCACTGGTAACCCACGGGCATGCATGCCTTCTTCCTTCACAAGTTCAGCATCGTGAGAAAACAAATCCACCATTTCTCACGTAGAGACCCGAGCTTTGAATTAATAAATTGACGACATCGACTTGGATGAATTAAAAGTGATAGGATCCAACGATCATTATACGAGTTTGAGTTTATTATGGTGGTTCATTTCACTATTTTTTGGCATGTTAAGGAGTTTGTAGGGAAATGATATGTCTACATGACTACATCTACACTCATCTGTCATCACAATCTACACATAATATAAAGGTGAAATGAGAAAAGTGAGACTCACATTTCAAATTTGGTCCACCTAGAGCAATTTTTAAAGGGGTCATTTTGGAGAGTTTTTTTTTTCCAGAAATAGCACCTTTAAAAAAAAATTACAAAACTAGCACCCTCCCAAAAATATTTACAAAACTAGCACCCTCCCAAAAATATTTACAAAACTAGCACCCTTTTTTATTGACCGCACCCTTGTGATGCGTTTTACATATAAACCGCATCCTCCAGGTGCGTTTTATATGTAAACCGCACCTGGAGGGTGCGTTCTATTCTGGTGGGCCTAAACCGCACCTTGGCCATGCGTTTTCATGTCTGGCCTACATAAAACGCATGGCCGAGCTGCGGTTTAGGCCTGACCTACCTAAACCGCACCTTAGTGATGCGGTTTATTCCTCCAAGAACAAACCGCATCTCTAAGGTGCGGTTTGGCCATGTAGACCGCACCCCCCAAGTGCGGTTTAGGTGTCAATAATTTTCCGACACCCGACACAGCCATGCAGGGAATTATGGACGTAGGGCTGCATGCAGACTAAAACAGCACCCTAGAGGTGCGGTTTTCACAATTTTTTCCCCTATATAAGACTTGCCGGAAAACCTCTACTCTTCACGCCTCTCATTCTCTCTTTCATTTTTCTGTTGTATATCTATATTTATTTAGTGTGTTTGCCATTAAGATTAACTCGTAAGTTTATTTTGTGTTACTTTTTATGCCATTAACATTAACTCGTAACTTTATTTTGTGTTTCTTTTTATTGTTATTTGTGATTTGTGATTTTTATGATATTAACTAAACTACGGTTTGTTTGTGTGCAGATGGCATTCCGTCAGTTAACGCTTGGCTTACGGTGGAATGGTTACACGGAAGAGACCGGAAAGGGGGCCACCTACGTTGGTGGCAATTTTCAGAAAATAACGGTCGGTACCAGACCGAAGCTTGAAGACCTCCATCAAATATGCACTGACGTTACTTGCATGGATGGCACGAGAAGAGTAGATCGTATGGTGTACCGATACCCAAACAGAGCAACTGGGTCATTGTGGCATGAGGAATATACCATAACCACTCAAGATGACGTAGATTCCATGCTCGAATTCTTGAGGTCCAACAAATTGGCCAAAGCCGAGATGTTCGTTTACACCGAGCCAGCCGTTAGTGTTGGAGGTCATTCTGGACACGGTCAAACATCTGGTATCCATGGTGGAGGTGAATTATATGACAATCATCCCTACCAAAGTTACCATGATCCTCATTCCTATTTTCAGTACCAAGATGGAGGGCAAGGTGCAGGCCATCATCAATCTTTCTCGTCATATGAAGAAGAAGTTCAACCAGACATCCCCAACCAAGCCCAGTACAACTTCTTGATAGGCAGCGGTAGTTTTCACAACTACCATTATGGAGCTGATGAAGGTGCCTTCCATGAGCAGGATCAGATGGAGGCTGCCACACAAGCACCAGTCAGCGACCCCTCTGATGAAGAAGGAAAGAACAACGTCAGTGCAGACAGCTCAGACCCTCTCGAAGGTGCTGATGATTCAGCACCAGATTCAGATTCAGATAATGATCATGATGTGGCTCCTGACCGTGTACCAGTCCCCTACTACAATCACATTCCAGACGACAATTGGATGGTCGACAGCGACATGGAGCCGCTGGAGGTCCCAATATGGGGCCCACTCACTGGGTTTACGAAGGGCCAACAATTTGGCTCGAAGAAGGATGTGCGGCACGCCCTTGAGACTGAAGCAATGACTCGGCATTTTGAATGGGACACAACTCATTCCAACACCAAAAGGCTCATAGTCAGATGCCGTAATCATCACGAGGGGTGCAATGTTAGGATTCGGGCCATCAACAGCAAGAGACACGGCCACTGGGTCATATCCCGTGCGGTCAACACACACACATGTGTGTCATCCATAACTTCCCAAGGCCATCGACAGTTGAAATCCAGGGTGGTTGCTGCGGCTATCAAGCATCTGATTGAGGCTGAACCGGATCTGAAGGTGAAAGTCATAATCGCTGACATTGCAAGTCGTTTTGGTTATATGATTAACTATAAGAAGGCGTGGCATGGAAAGCAGAAAGCTATGGCCGCCGTCTATGGTGATTGGGAAGAATCATATGCATTCCTTCCCAGACTAATACTGGCATTGGAGGCGTCTAACCCGGGGACTGTGTTCTCCCCTCGATACCAAGATGAAGAGATACAACCCCCAGAGGCAGGTAACGAACGCCATTTTCGCAGACTGTTTTGGGCATTCAAGCCTTCTATTAATGGTTTTGGCTTTTGTATCCCTGTGATTACTGTGGATGGTACATTCCTTACCGGCAAGTACAAGGGCACTCTCCTGATTGCCAGTGGGGCGGATGCAAACAGACAAGTCTTTCCTTTAGCCTTCGCCATTGTTGAGGGAGAGAATGCTGATAGCTATGGATGGTTTTTCCGACAAATCCAAATCCACGTCACCAGGAGGACGAACCTGACAATAATCTCTGATCGGCACGCCGGCATTAGAGCAGCCATCTTGGGTGACAACCAATGGGGGCGGCACTCTCCACCCCCCTAATGGCGTTACCTCGGGCTCGATGGGCCTTTCCCGAACCCTCTTGCTCTTCTTTCTCTCGTATGGTGGTGGAGGTGCGGGGACATCAAGTTGTACCGGAGGTGGTGGGGGTGCGACCGCGGGCGGATATCTACGATGATCCCGGCCCTGAGCTCTGATACAGCCAAGTAGACTGTTTGCAATCCTCCTGATGAAGCCCACATCTTCATTGCCCAACTCATTTCTTCCGGTAGTAATATCTTTAATCCGCTCGACCCCATCAGCCTAAATAAAAAAAAAAATGTTAGAAAGAGATTTTAGGAACCAAGTAATAAATCATAGTATGTTTAGACTGGTTATACTTACTAATGCACCATCGGCCGCACCCTCCGGAGTCATGTAATGAACCGATGTTTGCCGATATCGATCCAAGTATGGGTCATGATACCCCATTCGGCCCACTTGATTTGGAGTGACAATATCCTGTAGTTGTCGGTTCTCCCAAAACGCGATGAATTCCCTCAACTTTGTGGGCCAATCGCGAGTACCTTGCCGACCATCTCGGCCATGGAAGGCCTTTTGACTTTCGGGGACCACCAACGGAATGCACTGTTCCCGACCAAACTGACGGAGGCATCGATCCGGCAAGTGCCACTCCACGGTCCCAAAACAAATTAGAGGAACCCTCGTGCACCATTGCCCGATATGACCGGAGAATTGCTGGAGATGCCATTGAACGATGTTCTCCGGGTATGGATCGAAGACGATCTACAAGAAAGAAATGAGTAACGTAAGATTAATTAATTAGAAAAATACATGTTGTCCCATGAAAAACAAATATAAATGGATCTCAGTATAGAAGTTACCTCTCCTTCCCAAAGTCGCTCAAACCTCCTCCGATACTCCTCCAACTTGTGTTGGGCAAGGTTGTCGCATGTTGTGTGTCCAAGCCACCTTATTAATAAGACAAGAATGAAACTACAATAAGATAAAACACAAGACAAAATGTGTTATGACTACATGATGGGGTATGAGAAGTTTACCTTGCTCTATAAGCTTCACCTCTTAGGGGATGATCGATTGGCCAATCCCTGTCTGGACGTTGGGCCGGTGCAAGCCATGGCATATGCTCCCAAGCCCAAAATTGGACGATGAACATTGCGCCGCTGACCTCCCTCACGGCTTTTAGAGACGCATTGCACAAGTTGTTGTAGATAATAGCTAGGCAAGCGGATGCCCAACTATACTCCCCCATCTCCTCCCAACTACTGAAGATGATCCTAAGCCATCCACAGCTAAGGAGATTGCTTGATTTCTTGGAGAAGAACACTCCTCCGATCATGCCTATGAGATAGACACGAGCATATCTCTCCTTCTCATCCTCCGGACTTTCCTCGGTTAGGGGGTGACTCTCGTAATGCTCTCTAAAATACTTCGTCAACCATGTAATTGAGACTTGGTGTTTCCTCAATGGTGGCATGCGATCGGTCGCATCAACGCAACCCTTCACCGGTACTTTCACTCCCAAATGACTGTGGATGAAATGCTGCCAACCGGGCATACCGTCACAATCCTCGGGGGGATGATCACTCACGCACACCGGTTTGCCGTCGATGGGCAGATGGGTTAGGATGGCGACATCCTTTAGCGTGATGGTGGCCTCTCCTTCTCTAAAGTTGAAACAATGGGTCTCCTTTCTCCATCTCTCGGCTAATGCGGTGATGAGTTGGCGATCGATTTGGATGCCGTTAAAATGCCTAATCGAGTCTAACCGTGCCCTTTTGAGAAATGGCAAGATAGCTGGGTGGAATGGGAGCACATTGGTGGTACCCCTGTAGCGGATTATTGTTTGTGCGTCCTAGGAAAAATGTACACGTTAATTATTATTAGTAAGGGTTTTTTTCCGTATAACTAAATTAATTAAATTAAATTATGCGACATAAAACATAATTTTATTATCATAAAAAGACATTTCATATTATTATAAAACAAACGTCCTAAATTAATTAACATAATAACATTGTCAATTAATAATAATTTAAAGAGGTACTATTTTCCATGAATTGAGATGCTCACTCCTCACTGGATACATTCCTACAGCTAAACGTCGTCGGATAGAACCAGCATAATAAGGGGAAACCAAGAAGCAACAAAAAAAAGAGGAGAGAGAGAGAGAGCGGAGGTCGGGGTATGTCTCTCAGACTCTCACAATATTGCCGTCTTCAAAGGTTGACTTGGTATTGCCATAGCCACCGCACCCAAACCAGAAAAAAGAGGTTGACTTGGTAGTTGGTACAGCCGTATAAGTTGAGATTGGGTGGAATAGGGCAATGAATAAATAATCACCATCGATCCAGAATTATGGAAGAAAAGAAAGAGAGAGGAAGCATATGGGTCGAAGGGAACGCGGCAGCCGTTTGTCGTTTGTGACTTGTACGTACTACTACGTACCTTCCTTTCCTTGGCTGGTTTGGAACTTATTGAAGTTGAGATCATCTATGATATCACACACATCTAAGTTTGGAAGAGGTTATTCCAATAATTCGAGTTAATGTGTAACAAACTTAATAATAAATTTTGTACTGTTTTCTTACATGCGTTGCGTGCAATATAATTTATGCGATGGGCATATGATATGAGAGTTTCGATTGAGAGTTTGGTTAAATCTTCCAACACAATTACATTAGTTAAATAAATATAACAGATGATGGATGGACCCAAATAATAGTGTGGGGTTGAAAGTATTCAATCGCCACTAGCAGTGGCGTAGCCAGGATTTTATGTAAGGTGGGTCCGAATTTTTTTTAATATCCACGTGGTTCATTGAAAATTTTCTTTCAACACTTGCAGTGTAGCCTTAGTTTGAGTCTAAAACCTGATTTATTGAATTCATTATTAGGATAAAAAGGATCTAGTGAGTTTCAACAAAATGAAGCTTTGGCGATAGATAATGGATACATTAAGAATTTGAAGCTTGGAGGATGAAGTTATATTTTATGCTAATATTATTTATGTAGAAACTAAAATGTATTATATATAATGATGATAGCTAAATTCATGATATAATTATTGTTTGATGGTAGAATATTGATCAATATTGATGAATTTTAGGTAAAAAAACTCATTGTCACTTAATTATTGTATTAAAGAGTGAAAAACCGTAGCGTACTAGTGGTTCGATAAGAAAAATCTCATGCTGGAAGCGAAATTGATAGAAGATATTAGTGATATGAAATGGTTGAACCATGATTAAACCACATTTTCAGCATAAAATATCCTACCGTTGACTTGTCCGATACAACCTTCTACCACTATTAACCTAGACATACATATTTTCTCCCGAGCCAAGGTGGGTCCCGGGACCCACCTTGATATGCACTACCTCCGCCACTGGCCACTAGAAACAAAAAGATAACAAACTCAACTATGGACTTCCAGAAGATCTAGCTGGGGATTAATTCCCTAAATACAGATAAAAGTAAAAAAAATTCAAAAATTTCTCGTTTAGAAAAATATTGCTCTTTTGGCAGAAATTCCCTATATAATAAAAAATTTCCCGTGCCTTCGCCCCGAGAAAATGTCATTTGTTACCCCTAAACGAGCAATTTTTCGATTTTGCCAAACTTTAGAGGATCATAACTTTGTGCTCCGCAATCCGAACGTCGCAAAGTTGTTTTTTATTTTGCATAATTTTTTGAGTATTACAACATTTACTAGGAATAAATTTTCAAAATAGGAACAGTTTTTAATATAAGGTGGTTTGGGAGTAAATTTAACTTTATTTTTCACATTTTCACATATATTCTGAAAATATTTCTATTATAAAAGTTGTAGTCCTCGAAAAGTTATGCGAAATGAAATTTTTTTTTGCTACGATGGGATAACCGAGCACAAAGTTAAACTTGTTGGAAATTTCAAATGAGTGGTTCGAGTTCACTGAACTCGAACCACTTCAGCTCCACATGGTTCGAGGCTTATATAATCGATCTACGACTAGATCGAGTCTCCTACACTCGAACCGGTTAGTAGTTCGAGTTCCTCAAACTCGAACCACTCCAAACTTAGATATTTTGAGAAATTTTTTTACAAGTGTGGTAATTTAGGAATTTGTTTTAGTTTTATCTGTATTTAGGGAATTAATCCTCTAGCTGGAGCTGGAAGCTAAAGCTATGATTGATAGGAGAAGTTTCTTATAAACTCTTTCTTTGGGCTGAAGAAGGTTGACCAATAAATTAAAATGGACAGATCAGATAGCTCAGCTAGAAGTTCTCCAATCCAAAAAGGAGCCATTATTCCACAAAACTCGCCAGTTTGGTTTGAATTTTCTCTGCTTCTCTTCCTATTTTTTTTGAAGGGGATGCTTCTCTTCCTAGCTATCATATTCATACCTTGTTGAGTTAGTTGTTCGCCTAACCCACCCCATCTCCCAGAGAGAAAGCTACCAATCGGAGTTTTTCAGCAGTCTTTTCGGACACAATATTTTTTTTTTTTAATTATCACATCACATCAGCAAAAGTTAACGGAGACTAATAATTAGTGACCAAATTTGGACCGTTAACCTAATTTAAGTGATTACGGATGAAATAAATTAATTTTAGTGACAAATGTGAACTTTTTAAGTAATTCTAGTGACCAAACTTGCTATTTAGACAGTTTTTTTTTAATAAAGAAAGAAAAAGTAGTAATTGGAGCAAGAATTTGCTCACCCACCCAACTTCCATCTAACCTTCTTTTGGAGAGCGGATCTGGTGACTAAGGGGGGTGCTTAGTCACTTGACTAAGCCCCTCCCAGCCCTTAGATCTGGACACTTCCATCCAATGGTTAAAAAGTGGGAAGGGCTATTTAATTAATGACAGGGGTAGTTTGGGTATTATGGAAAATTACGAAGTATACAAACCGGATTTACAATCAGTACAAACCATACAAACATACGAACAGTACAAACTAGAGCGACAAAACATACAAACAGATTTACAAACATTACAAACGTATGAACTGTACAAACAATACAAACTAGACCGACAAACAATACAAACCATACAAAAAGAAAAAACAACCGGGTTGACTTTCGATGCTCCATCCCTATATAGAGGGGCTCCTTCCCAAAGTCAACCCGGGTGTTTTTTAGACATACAAACAGTACGACATGGTGGACAAAAATGACAAACTAGACCGACAATCCATACGAACGGGAAAAAACACCCGGGTTGACTTTGGAGGCTCCATCCCTATATAGAGGGGCTCCTTCCCAAAGTCAACCCGGGTGTTTTCTTGACATAAAAAACATTACGAACATGGTGCAGAAAAATGACAAAGTTTACAAACATGGTGCACAAAAATAACAAAGTTTACAAACATTACAAAAAAAATCGACAAACATTACAGAATAACAAAGCATACAAACATTACAAAATATGTCAACAAACATCACAAAATTAGCACTGTCGCCGGGAAATTCTTCTCCGGCGACGATGTTCGCCGGAAAAAAATTTCCGACCAGAAAATCTTCGCTGAAAAAAATTCCCGACCAGAAAATCTCTCTCTCTCTCTCTCTCTCTCTCTCTCTCTCTCTCTCTCTCTCTCTCTCTCTCTCTCTCTCTCTCTCTCTCTCTCTCTCTCTCTCTCTCTCTCTCTCTCTCTCTCTCTCTCTCTCTCTCTCTCTCTCTCTCTCTCTCTCTCTCTCTCTCTCTCTCTCCCTCCCTCCCTCCCTCCCTCCCTCCCTCCCTCCCTCCTGGGGAAAAATCCCCAGCAAATTGGCAATCCCACCCACACGAAAGCTCTCTGTTGGGGATATAAAGAAGCACAAACAAAGGGGAAGGAGATTCGCGCAGCGAAACGGAACAATTTAGAAGCTGAAAAGGGGAGAAAGAAGGGTGATTTGTTCTTCGGTTCGTCGGCGGGGAAGATGATCGAGGTGGTGCTGAACGATCGGCTGGGGAAGAAGGTTCGGGTGAAATGCAACGAGGACGACACGATCGGCGACCTGAAGCACGATCGACCCCTCTGGTGGGAATAAAAATCCCAGGGAGAGGACCACGCCGCCGGAGCGTGTTGGCGTGCCGCCGGACTCGTGCTGCCGCCGTCGGACTCGCGCGGCCATGTCGGCGGAAATTCCCAATAAGGATCGCGACGGTAGGATGGAGCGACAGTTGAATATTGTTTATTATTTTATTTTAATTTTTAAATAAATAAAATGTGTAGTTACAATCTTGTCCTTCCTTAAACTAGATAAATTAGAACCATCAGATTTTAATGAATCTGGATGGTTGAGATTGACTTAGTCATGTGACTAAGGGGACCCCCTTCTTTTGGCTCTTCCGCGCTTTCACCAGTGAATCAACACATAAGCGACTAGCTTGTCTTCCCGAAATAGCTAGGAGCTTTTCTTTTTTTCCCAATCCAGGCAAAGCATCAAGGAGTAGGTGAAATTGTAACACCGGCAGATTGGAGCTATCAGACTTAGCCAGCAAGCCATATGCTTTCTTTTTTTCAAAGGACCGCCAATCATGTTGTAAACTGTCGACTTTTTTTCTTTACATCCTTTTTGTCAACATATTCTAGAAGCCTACAGAGGAAGGAAGGGGTTTAGATTGTAAAATCTGTCATGATCAAGTTATGTCTACCCTCTGATTACTTTTATCTCCTTCTCAAGAATTGACAAGTGTTCACTTTTCTTAGGGCATGTCTCCTGATTCACCTCTGTTCAGTCATTTTGCTTACCCACCACCAAAATCCAGGACCAATAAGCCCCTTACAGATCTGTAATAGCCATAGCTCCATCTAGCTTCAACATAACAATTAGCTCTTAAAAACAGCCCTACTACCATTGCACAACATGTCCTGAAACTGGAGCTTGATGGTTTTCAAGGTACACTACATCTCCTTTCAAAAGAGAAGCAGGGAGATGATCAAGAAAGATATATATTGACTCAGTTAAATATATAGTTTCAATGAATCGACTAGTGCGTCATGTTTTCGTTACTCGGAAATCTCATGCTCAAACTAGAATTACCAAAGAGTTCAGCATGATCAACGGTCAGTTGTCATGAACTGTTATATGTATGCCTAACTACATTACCCACTGAAGACAGCAACTCCTTCCGCCTCATCTCGGTGACCGGTAATTCTAGTGTAACCTGCCAAGTAGCAAGAATCAAGTTCAAACACAGCAGTAAGAGCAGCAGAGTCCGGAACCGAGTGAAAGGCCCTTTTTTCCCCACAAAAGTTGGGAAGGATTCACTCTTAACTCAACCTATAACAAACCCTAATCTTTACACAAGAATTAGACTGGCTTATTTTCTTAGTCTACTTTCAAGAATGCTTGGAAATGATGCAGAATGTCCCTTCTGCTGTTCTACAAATGCTTACCTCTTTGAAGACTTCGCTATGTGAAACTTGCTCAAATCTCTACAGCAACGAAATGGAACATTGGTTAAGCCTAACTGAAAGCACATTTCGCAAAATTTCAAGGCGCACAGGGAGAGAAGAGAGAAAAAGAGATTGACCAATTTTTGGAAAAGATGAAGAGATGATCCATTTGCTTCTCCAATCTTAACACGGAACATATGGATCCCAAGGCTCTCGATCGCATAGGCCATCATCATAAGAACCGATTCCTTCCCAAGTCCTTTGCCGCGGCTACACACCAATCACATATATATATATACATAGTTAAGGTCTATTGAGATTTTGACAAGCATATGTGTCACTACTCACTACACAGAATGAAACAACACAAGGCACTAATACCTACCTTTTCGGTTCAGCTATCATAATCTCGACTTCAGCCATTTGTGGATCATCCAAGTCGTTCATATATATATTTACATCGCCCACCATAGCTGCAAAAAGAGCATAAACGCACCATTGGAGAGGGTTTTTTCAGATCATCAAGTTCCGAGTTTTTTTAACCTAAACTGACATCAAAGCTTGAAGCTTTATCCAATACCCAGAAGAATTAAACTAAGCAGGAACTGAGAAAACAAGAATAAACAGCAAACTGAACTTACCTTCGACATGGGGATCTCCATGAACAAACCCTCCTTCGAGGAAATCCTTGTCCAGAACAATAAAAGTCCTTTCTGCAGAAACGAATAATGGTAAGGAAACCCACCTTCAAAATTGGAATTAGGGAATGGAGTGAGTAAGAGAGAGAGAGAGAGAGGGAATACTGAGAGGGTCTCGAGTCCAGGAGAGCTGCATAGTGTACTCTTCTTCGAGGGAAAGCGGGTCGGATCCTGTGGCTTGGAGCAGAGCCGGGTCCTGCATCCATTCGTGGTACCTGGGGACATGGGCTTCCATGTAAGGTACCAGTATCACCTTCTCTCCTTCCAAGCTCACCGCCGCCATTGATCAATCCAGAGGAGGAGGAAGTAGAAATCAAATCAATCCAGTACTGAAGTTGATGGGAATCAGCAGTGGCGAGTACTGACTACTGAGTACCGGCTGCCCGCCCAAACTCGCTACTGCTTACAACGTTTTCTTGTAAGATACTTCACTGTTTCCCTTTCGGAGGATGGGCCAGAGACATTGTCCACTATCGATGGTGGGCCGTGGGCCCTGTGTCACAGCTACGTGCTTGTTCGCCACCAAACTTAGATTCGGTACAGATAACGTTCAACTCACTTTGCTTACCTTCAAAGCCAAACCACGAAACAAGTGACAAATCCTTTGAAGACCCCTTTTGTAGATGTGAAAAATACACTTTTCCTATCTAGGCATTGATGGACTCGTGAAGGAGAAAGAAACAAACTCGTATGTCACATCACTTTTCGTGATTGACTCCATTTTTTTTTTACTTAAATCATATTTATAATTACAACTGCATTAAATGCTTGTAATAACAAAGCAACAAAACTATGCTAAATAATATGGATCTCATGAATACTCAAACCATGTGAATTTAGATTATTATTGGATCCATAACAACTATGGGCTACATCCAAAGAGAGATCGAGAACTTAGAAGACACTTGACCCAAAAAGAGTCATTGGCAACGATTCAAAGAGGTACTTGTTAGACGCATGAAGAAAGACAAAAAAGAGCAATGTGTCCACATTTTAGGAATGTGTTGGGTCCTGAGCCTAGAAAGAATAGTTCATTATACGTGGCGGCAAAATTCAATAAAAGGTAGAAAATATGTCAGGACTAAACCGACCCATGAGTTGAGAGACCTTTTTACCTGTATAAGTAACGGGAAAATGATCGCATTTAAGGAGGTGACATATTCTCTCTCTCTGCTAAGACTTACTCCTCTCACTAGAAGCATCAAATGTTTTATCGTTGGAGGGCAAATGAATAAAAAAACATGGGTGCTTCCCTCATAAGTTAACTCGAAGCCTTGGAGACTCCAATCTCAATCAAAGCACTGAATCCACAGTATCTTATCAAAAATATCAATCTACTGCATTAAACTAAAGATGGCTCTTATACATACTTGCTTAGACATGTATACCACAACTGCACAAATTAATCACTCATGTTTGTTCTCGTGAGTAACATTGACAAAGAATTTTGAGAAAAGAGATGTTAATAGACATTCATTTCTCCTTAAGTACCACTCAACCCCAGCATAGCCACTAATTCCAACTTTAATTATTCTCCAACAAGCTAACCACCAAACCCTAACTCCTTTCCCTTCAAAGGTACGCTAGCTAGAACTACCTAAAGAACATAGAGGAGAAGAAAATCTTTAAGATAAAGAAGGGAAATGAAATGAGCGAAGCCACCATACCGTTTCCACAAGGAACTTTTTGCTCACTACTAACAATCATGAAGGAAGCCACTACTACTCTGTACTCATTTTACTCCAAAACAAAAGCATCCACCCTTCACAACCAAGACCCATAAAAATGTCCCCATAACCTTCCCTTTTTCACTCCCCCTCTCGTTCCTCTTCAATCTTCATTCCTTCCTCCTCACATCTCTTCCCTTCACTAACCACCATGCCATTCCTTCACTACTTTTGCCATCTCCATCTCCTCCTCCTCTCCTTCCATGCCGACACCGCCTTCTCCGCCCGTTGCGCCACCTCCACGGCCAAGAAAGAGTTCCAAAAATGCATGACTCTCCCCACACAACAAGCTTCAATAGCATGGACTTTCCACCCTAGTAATGCCACCTTAGACCTTGTGTTCTTTGGCACCTTCATTTCACCTTCCGGATGGGTTGCACTAGGCATCAACCCGACATCAGCCGAGATGACTGGGACACGTGCCCTAATCGCCTTTTCGGATCCAAATTCCGGTCAGTTAGTCCTCCTTCCCTACATCCTAGACACTACAGTCAAGCTCCAGAAGACGCCCCTCGTCTCCCAACCTTTGGACATCCATCTCCTGTCGTCCTCAGCTGCCCTCTATGGTGGCAAGCTAGCCACCATCCACAATGGCGCTGCGGTCCAAATCTTCGCAACGTTGAGGCTCGAACCGAACCACACCAAGGTCCATTTCGTGTGGAACAGGGGACTATATGTCCAGGGCTACTCCCCAACCATCCACCCCACAACTTCAAACGACCTTTCCTCCATCTCCACAATCAACATTCTCTCGGGATTCACCTCATCGCAAATCGTACACAACACAAAGACGCTCAAAATGGTTCATGGAATCATGAATGCCATCTCGTGGGGTGTGATGCTTCCTTCTGGGGCAGTCGCAGCTCGATACTTCCGCCACATCCAGTCCCTCGGACCAGCGTGGTTCTATATCCATGCTGGAGTGCAGCTCTCTGCCTTTTTTCTAGGGACCGTGGGCTTCGCCATCGGGCTCAAGCTAGGGAATTCATCCCCTGGGGTGACCTATGGCCTCCACCGGAAGTTAGGGATCGCGGCGTTCTGCCTTGGAGGACTGCAGACACTGGCACTGCTGTTTCGACCCAAGACCACCAACAAGTACAGGAAGTACTGGAAGTCCTACCACCATTTTGTAGGGTATGCTTGTGTGGTGATTGGGGTGGTGAATGTGTTTGAAGGGTTTGAGGTCATGGGAGCTGGAGGGTCTTATGGGAAGTTAGCATACTGCTTGTGTTTGTCAACCCTGATAGGAGCTTGCATTGCTTTGGAGGTCAACTCGTGGGTGATCTTCTGCAGGAAGTCTAAAGAAGACAAATTGAGAAGAGAAGGGATCATCTCTGATAAAGGGAGTACCGATCTAATCCATAGCTAAAAGGAACCAACAGATCAAATTTTGACTGAAACGAAGCATCTTTTACATTATGATATCATTATAATGAAACGAACCATCTTCTGTGTTTGAATATAGCATTGTGTAAGAAAAAAGTGGAGGAAAAGAACGACGACGCAAAAAAGTATAAGCAATTTGATAATAATAGTATTTGTTTATTTATGAGAAACCCTAGATGGGTATCCTTCAGAAAAGTTTTGTTCTCTCTAGCTGCACTAGAACATTCAAGCTCAACAATACAGACATAATCCGAGGGGGATAAGGAATACAGCAGAGAGGAAAATATACCTGACAAGAATCCACAAAACTGCCAGGTATGCTACAAAGAGACCTTGATCGAAACCAAAAGAGAAGGAACAAAAGAAACCCTATGTAATCATATCCATTTTTTGGTATGGCTGCCGCAAGCTGATGTACATTTCACTCAAATAACCAACAATGCTAAGAATCAAAGATAGAATCCCCCTACAAAGCACTCAAACAATAACATGATAGTCTCCCTTGTAACTTCTTCTATGTATTATCCCTAAAGCTTTTAACTTAAACTCTTCCTTCTTAAGACCAGGGCACTCCACAGTTCATCTCCAGAAAACCCCATGGTAAATCCTTCTTTAACTAAGACAGTAAATATACTTATCGAGGTAGGGGGAAATCTGTGGTAGTACACAGTAATTTCCACCAGCTTCAACAGATTGATCCTCCTAGGTAGCAATTCCTGATTCAAACCAAGAGATCGCAGTAAAAAGAATCCCATTAGAATCCCACCAATATAAGATGATAAAGAAGCAAATTTTTATTCAACAGATGGTGTTCTTAGTTTGTTACCTCTAGTTGCCTGTCTTTTATTAACACTATAGCCACCAACAAAACCAGGAGAAGGGCTTTTCACTGCAACATCTGAAGTTGTATTGTTACTGCCAAGCGGAAGCCCCCCATCTCGCCAAGCGGGATCTCCATAATCTTCGGAACCACCACCTCCAACATAGAGATGATCACCTATCAATCCTCCATCAAACCCACCGCCCGACGAAGCAGTATGGTTCATCACACTGCTGCTTCTTCCTCCTCCATATCCACCTGCAGTAGACCCCAAGCTAAAGCTGTTCTCCCCACCGCCATATGAGAAATTCAGACTATTGTTGGGTACATTGTTGTTGCCTTCATCACCCCAGCTGATACCACCTCTGTTGCCAAATGTGTTTCCAGGTCCCGCATAAGCATCATCTAGACCAGCAGAGTTGGTAAGCCCTCCATTTCCCCACATGTTCCTAGTAACTGAGCTGAAGAATGAAGTATTTCCTCCATTATTACTACCTGCAGTATCGTACCCTATTGGATTACCAAACCTATTTGTGTTCTCAATGTAATAAGGATGATGATTCATCATCCCCCTGAACCCGCCGTTAAAATTCCCACCACTCCCTCCATATGCAGCTTGACCCAAACCTGGCTCAAAATTCAAACCCATCCCGTAACCCGACCCGAAATTGGGACCAAACCCACTTCGACTGGCGGCAACAGGACTGAACCTTCCTCCGTGGTCCATTCTAAGCCCATACCCAACTGTTCCCGGGTTATATCCTTGATTGTAACCACTAAGAAAGCTGCTACTAACCCTACCGAGACCATAGTTGTTTAGTGGAGATGTACCACGGCTGGGACCAGCTGGAGATAGCTCCTTGGGGACTGCTCTCTTGACCTCGACCATTTTCCCATTGAGTTCATGGAAGGTCTTCAAGTGGAGGACTTTGTCAACTGCTTCCTCGGAATCGTATGTTATAAACCCGAACCCTCTTGGCCTCTGCGTGTTGTGATCATACATGACTACCACATCCGTGATTGTTCCAAACTGCTCGAAGTAGTTACGGAAATCGGTTTCTGTGACTGTGGATGCTAACCCTCCTACAAAGATTTTTCTGGTTCGGCCTGGACTTGGAGAACCATATTGAATAATGCTACTTGTTGTTCTGTGAAGAATGTTTTGATCATCCTTAGGAACAGCTTTCTTTGCCTCCACCTGATCAAATTGTCAAGTTACATCAAAGTCGCGTTCCAATATTAATGATCTTTCATCACCAATCAATCATAAAACACTACCTACGGACACTTATAAAAACATACAAAAGAGTTTCTTATCAACTCATTCTCAGGGATCAGACCATTGATGCAATCAAACTTTCACCTAATGCTAGCATTGTTTTCACCAAATTCCAATATTCAAATTTGTCATAGTAATGATCATTTTGCATTCAACCGTTCTGTTAGTAATCTGATTCCAAGTCAGGTCAGGTAAGTAAGATGACACCCACACGATAGAACTCTAGCTACGGACAGTTGAAGAACAAGAAACAGCTTCTTATCAACTAGTTCACACGATTACAGACCATTGCAGTCATACTTTCAGTAATAATTTTGTGGTTTCAGCAAATCCCAGAGTCAAGCTTCTCATAACAACGAACATTCTGCATTTGAGCCACTGATCAGTAGCGTTACGAACCTAATTCTAATTTGAACCAAGTACAATCACAATTCACAACGAAGATACAACTCTGCCTATAGATACTTAAACAGCAAAAAAGAGCCATGTTTTCAGTACATTTCGGAATCAAACATTCTAAAACAATAAGCATATTTCCTATATGAACTATTGGTCTGGCGTCACTCATCTAAAGTGCTCCTCGCCAAGTAATTCACCACCGCCTCGACCATTGCAATCAATCAAACTCGTCACTGATGCTGACGTTTGTTCATTAGACTAGGAAGAGAAGGGGAGGAAAAAGAAACTGACCATTCTTCCATCGATGTTGTGCTTCTCTTGAGTGACCCGCTCGGCGACGGCTCCATCGGCGAAGACCACGAAACCAAAGCCGCGAGCCCGACCGGTGGTCCGATCCTTCATTATCACGGCTTCCACGACCTCTCCGAACGACCCGAAGTATTCACGGAGCCGGTCTTCGTTCGTGTCCCACGAAATCCCGCCGATGAACAGCTTCCCATTCTCCGATGACGCTTGCATCTTCCCTTTTCTTATTTCGTTTTGCCTAAATTCCAAAACTTTACCTGGATCCAATCAAAACCCAGAAACGGGGGGAACGATGAACGATCAAATCAAGCAAAAGCGATCGGAGGAAATGAAACATGGGATATTCAATCTTACCTCGAATGCTACTAAAAGAAAGACACAAGGACGCGATCAATCAACCAAACCTGCAAAATGAAAAGCAGGAAGACCCGGTAAGGGGATAACGGAAAATGAGATTGGTAAATTCCGAATCGAGGAAGGACAGGAGAAGTCGAACCGATTTGAGCAGAACCCAGATGCCAAATCTGAGGGAAAGCACGGGAACCGTGATTTGAGAGGGCATGCTCATTATTTTCCTCCTCCCCTCTGCAAATCATGCCCTCTTCTTCCTCTTCCTCTCTTGTTCGAAATCTAGAATTGGGTTCATTAATTAAAAAATAATGAAATGGGATTTAATAATCATAGAAATGGGGGAAACGAGGAGGCGAGGGATGTCTGTGGCGTGAATTGAGAACTAAATAGGTGGGATGGAGACTAAAATGAATCGGATAGAAGAAGATGGAGGAGGAAGGGGGAACTGATTTTTTATTTTGATTTTTTTATCTTTTTTGGTTATAGATATGATCTTGGGAATGGAATGTGGCGTTAGAATGGTAGTTTAATGTTTTAGTAGGCGGGGGCAAAGAAAAGAAAATAGTTTAAATTGCTTGCACTTGAAGGCATAAGAGGAGAAAAATGGGGACGAAGAGTGTAAAGAGTAGGAGTTCGAGAGGAAGAGCTTTGCTGTCTTCAAGCTTTTCTTCTTCCTCGGTCCGTCTGTTTATATTTATACTTGGAGAAGGGAGGGGGAAATGAAAACAGAAACGATAACACTGTTTTTTGTTGGGATTTTTATTTTCTTATTTGATGAACATTGTAATTAGAGGTGGTAAATGGATTGATCCATGGATTGGTGGACGGGATTGGTAAATCCATGGATCAAATGGATTGGTGGATTTATGAATTGGATCAAGTGGATCGGTGGATTATCCATGAATCCAAATAACATCCTCAACCAAGGACCAATATGTAAAATATGAAAAGTTTAGGTACTAAAATGTCATAATGAAAAGTTTTAGGTACCAAAACGAAATTTTCCAATGATATTTTCATATTAAAAATTAAAATTTGGGTACCAAAATGTAAAATATAAAAAGTATAGGTACCAAATCGTAATTTGTCATTTGCATCCATGGATCAATCTATGAATCCACCAATCCAACTAGATTTGGATAAAATGGATTGAATTTAAATGGATTTGATTAAGTGGATATTTTTAATGGGTCGGTGGATTGGATTGAGAATTGCCACATCAAATTGTAATTGATCCAAACTTCTTATTAGATTAATTTTTTTACACTTTGTGACAAATATAGCAAAAATTTGAAAAATACACAAAACTAGTACAAAATTTGACAATGTCGTGACAGTTATAGACATTTCCGTTATAAAATATGACATCGTTAGAGACGTCGTCAGTTACTTGTTCGCATCGCTGAGGTGGCTGCCATTTGGACGCCACGTCGACGCCAACTAGACTGAAATTGCCTCCTCTGCGCCACATCATCGCTGGTGCAACTCTAGTTCCCCTATCTCGCTTCCATCTTTCCGTCGACGACTCCTCCTTCCTGCTCGCTCACAGTCTGCATCTCCCAACTGATTGATGTCACAAAGGGGCATTCGGGGTGCTCGCAAGAATGCGCTGATTTGGGTTCAACAAGCGTCAAAAGTGGGTGTTCTATCATTTGCGAACACAATGTCCCAGTTGTGATTAATACCTCTAGGACTGAGTTGAATCCAGGAAGGCAGTTCTATGTCTGTCGTTATTGGAAGGTAAGGCCATTTCATTGCAATTTTATGATTTTATATGTTTGTTGTTTGTTGCCTGAGGAGGGATGATGGTTTGCAGGATGGGAAGGGATGTACATTTTTTAGGTGGGTGAACGGCAATGAGAATGAATTCGAGTCAAGGAACCATGAGATGGAGAGTGTTATCATGAACTTGGAAGAGAGATTAAGGTTGGCCGAGTCCAAGGCGGAGAGGAGGAAGAAGGGAAAAAAGTTGATGACGGAAGAACTAAGAAATTGGATGCAAGTTCTCCAAGTTAGATTAGTTGAAGAGATCCGGGTCATGAGATATATGATGAATGTTTTGTATTTTTCATGAATGTGTTCTAGTTTGTGGTTCTATGGAGGAAGGATTGTGGCATGTAAGTTCGGGTTGAACCTGAATTTGGTGATGTAACTTGATGTCGAACCTGAATTTGGCAATGTATTTTGATGTTGAACCTGAATGTGGTATGTAAGTTGATGTTGACGCCAAAACACAACACCAAACTGCGACCAAGTGTAATCGCAGTCCGGGAATGCAGTAACAGACAAGTTCTATTATCAACCCGGGGTCTAGATCTACTGCTTACTCCGTGATTATTTATTATCTAGCCAACTAATTCGATTGATTGTTGTTTAAAGCAAAAGCAGTAAGAAAGCAGGAAATTGTTCGGTTTTTAAAAGCAGGAAAGAGTCACTCGGGAATGAGTCCCCCTAGCTCCTTAGTTAGGTTCAATTGTAATTACCCTGGGTTGATTTACTGTTGATTAGACTGCGGAAGATCCGACAGTAGCTTGGAATCTCTTAAGCTGACCAAGCCCTCTCAGTCTAACTACCCGGCAGACGACTAGTCTTCACCGGGATAGAAAGCTGAAGCAATAAGCACAGAACTCCACCACTGGAATTGAATTCCAGTACAAAGCAGTAAACTGAATAACTCTCCTATAGCCAATCTCCTACTTTCGAATGAAGAGGCTCTAACAACCTAATCAGATTCTATCTATCTCAGGTTGCAGCAGAAATCAAGGAAAGCTGATCAGACTTTAATCAATTCAATAAACATGCATCATTCGATTAAAACCAAACAGTATAATCATCCCAAGTCATTACAATCAAATCCCTAACACCAGGAACTAGGGTTCTTCATACCCAAGTGAGAGAAGGGTTCTACTCCATAGAGAGAGAGAAGAAAACAGTAATCAGAGTAGTCATACTCATAAAGATGAGAAAAATCTGCTCTGGGATGATGATTTCCACTCCTATGACGATCTCCAGGCTCGATTTGATGAAACCCAGCTCCAAGATAGCTTCTAGGATGTGTTCTTCTTACTTTCTCTCTCTAGGGCTCTGTTTTTGCTCTGAAAACTTGATTCTTCTCACTTTTGGCTCGGAATTGGCTGAAAAACCAAGATTTCCCGACTCACACGGCAGGCCACACGGCCGTGTGGCTCACCCAGTTGCCCGTGTGAGTCAAAACGCGCCGTATCAATTAAGTCGAAATTCAGGCATCCCACACGGCCAGGGTCGCACAGCCGTGTGGATTTCCTGCTCTGCCCGTGTTTGCTCTCGGCGAAAATCACACGGCCACAATTGTAAGTTGCACGGCCGTTTGATGTCCAGGACTTCCCGTGCGGCTTCCTTCGCACCTCGCCACGCGTCCGATCTTCATCCAATCGACCCCAAACTCGCTCCCAAGCCTCCATTCACGTACTAGGACCTGAAATATCACAAACAAGCACAACCTAGCGTGAAATCGGCCTAAAACACGAGAATCAACACCTCAAACGATGTAAGAACAGGGGTAAAAATATGTGTAATTAACGGTCTATCAAACTCCCCCACACTTAACCGTTTGCTTGTCCCCAAGCAAACCAAGTCAGACACAAGGCAAGCTTACATATTTTAATCAACCAACATTGGGGACAAGTCATAAAGGCACAGAACACGTGAATCGTACTGGTTTTCAAGCATCAACACATGAACAACTTCAATAGCAACCTGGACAACCACCACAAAGGACATTCGAGAGCAGCAAAATCGAGCAAAGGAAGAGTCTCCCTTCTGTTCACCAACCAACCTAAACTTGACTCAACCACTTACTCAAAACAGTCAACTCATGCATCCAACTCACGACATCAGAATAGAGACCGAGCAATCTAGCTAGGTCCTCACCGGGGTACAAGAGCAAACAGTTGAAAAACTGAACCCCTACATAATTCTACTGCACATCTCAGTCCTCATCATAGGTTGTCCTAGTCACAATCAAGCTGTCATGCATCAATCCGAAAACCATTCAATTCATCAATCAAAACACAGTGCCAATATGATCAAACAGCAGTACTTGGAGCCCTCAAATCGTAAGATTCGGACATCGGACTAGGCTCCAAGCACACAAATATATATTCCAACCGATACAAAGCACCCCCCTCCCCCACACACTTAAGCACGACATTGCCCTCAATGGAGTAGAGGGAGAGATAAGGGGAACGATGTTACCGGATTGAAACACTGCTGGGGGACTGGAAGTGGACCAGTCAGCGGGGCTAGCATCAGCAAAACACACTGGGTGATAGAAACCATAGTTCCAAGTGGACAAACCGACAAAAACAAACGAAAGAAAAACAAACCTTGGTGGGGTTGCCTCCCCACAAGCGCTTCTTTTACGTCTTAGCCAGAGGGTGGCTCCTAAGTTTCGGTCCACCCCAAAACCTCCTTGAAGTTGAGGTTCTCATTAATGAGGTGGAGTCTCAAGTCACGAGCATGTGATGTGATAGGTGATGAAGATGGCTCGTGGCCTTGAGGAAGATGAAGTCTCCACTCTCGAGACCTCTCCTTCGCGTCTGCTCTTGTCTCATTGCCCCAAACCAGATAAGATACATTCGATTGACCACCATCGCATCCACCAAGAGGGATTGATGTTGATGTGGTCTTAGTCTGGCAAAGAGACACTGCAAATGGGTCCTTGCCAAGCAGCTCCTCGAAGTTTGGTGGAGATATCAAATGTAACATAGGCCCGGTGCAAGCCTCTTCCACCTCAACTTCATCCTCAGCCTGGACGCCAATTGCCTCCACAACCCCCCCTTCCTTCTTCAAAATGTGGTCTCTCCCCTTGGAAAAGATCAAGAACTACCTCTTCTTTACTTTCTTCCTCATCCTCCACAACTTCCTTCCTCATCCTTGCTCGCTCTTCTTCTTCTAGAACAGATTGGAGAGCAAATTGCCAAGCAATTTCTTCAATGGGATCATCTTGCATCTCCTCGCATAGGCCCAGCATGTTAGAGCATAAATGAGGAATGGTGTGATCTGCCACCAGAGGACTTTCCTGATCATGATCATCATGGGAGTTCTCTGTGATAACTTCTGTAGGCTCCTCAATGCCCCCGTTGCCCTTGTCATTCTCCACCTCTTCTAGCGTAGTAGCAGAAAGGTGATCTTGAGCAGGATGTGAGCAAACTTGCTTCACCCACTCTGTTTGCTTCGCTGAGCACTGAACAGTCTGCTCCATGTCATGGAGAAATGAGGGATCGGACGAGGCAAGGGCTTGGATTTGAAGATCCATCTTGGAGCATGCTCTCTCAGTGTCTCGAGCAAACTGCTCCACGAGAAGCCTTAATTGTTTGTTCGGATCTTCCAGTGAAGCGTAGCATGGCTCTGCAGAGTGGCCCGCGAAGGCCTCTGTGCCTAACTCCAACTCAGATGGCCCCTCTGGTTGTGGCAGGAACTCTTCTTGAAAAGGATATTGTTCTTGAGGTTCCCAAGGGTTTGGTTGTTCTCCATAGTAGGGGGGTTGGTACTGACATCCGAATCCATAGTCTTCTCCTCCTTGACTGCTCCAGGAAGTCTCGGGGTAATACCACACGGATGGTGGTTGATACCCCCAATGGTTGGAGAAGCCATGAGGATCCATGTTTCAGAGCTGCACCAACAAAAACATAACACCCAAGTGAAAATCAAGGGTGGAAAAGAAAAGAAAAAAGCTAGAGTAACAAATTCTCACGTTTCCCCAATAACCTAGAGGTTCACCGGCAACGGCGCCAAAAACTTGACACGCCAAAACACAACACCAAACTGCGACCAAGTGTAATCGCAGTCCGGGAATGCAGTAACAGGCAAGTTCTATTATCAACCCGGGGTCTAGATCTACTGCTTACTCCGTGATTATTTATTATCTAGCCAACTAATTCGATTGATTGTTGTTTAAAGCAAAAGCAGTAAGAAAGCAGGAAATTGTTCGGTTTTCAAAAGCAGGAAAGAGTCACTCGGGAATGAGTCCCCCTAGCTCCTTAGTTAGGTTCAATTGTAATTACCCTGGGTTGATTTACTGTTGATTAGACTGCGGAAGATCGAACAGTAGCTTGGAATCTCTTAAGCTGACCAAGCCCTCTCAGTCTAACTACCCGGCAGACGACTAGTCTTCACCGGGATAGAAAGCTGAAGTAATAAGCACAGAACTCCACCACTGGAATTGAATTCCAGTACAAAGCAGTAAACTGGCTAACTCTCCTATAGCCAATCTCCTACTATCGAATGAAGAGGCTCTAACAACCTAATCAGATTCTATCTATCTCAGGTTGCAGCAGAAATCAAGAAAAGCTGATCAGACTTTAATCAATTCAATAAACATGCATCATTCGATTAAAACCAAACAGTATAATCATCCCAAGTCATTACAATCAAATCCCTAACACCAGGAACTAGGGTTCTTCATACCCGAGTGAGAGAAGGGTTCTACTCCATAGAGAGAGAGAAGAAAACAGTAATCAGAGTAGTCATACTCATAAAGATGAGAAAAATCTGCTCTGGGATGATGATTTCCACTCCTATGACGATCTCCAGGCTCGATTTGATGAAACCCAGCTCCAAGATAGCTTCTAGGATGTGTTCTTCGTACTTTCTCTCTCTATGGCTCTGTTTTTGTTCTGAAAACTCGATTCTTCTCACTTTTGGCTCGGAATTGGCTGAAAAACCAAGATTTCCCGACTCACACGGGCAGGCCACACGGCCGTGTGGCTCACCCAGTTGCCCGTGTGAGTCAAAACGCGCCGTATCAATTAAGTCGAAATTCAGGCATCCCACACGGCCAGGGTCGCAGGCCGTGTGGATTTCCTACTCTGCCCGTGTTTGCTTTCGGCGAAAATCACACGGCCACAATTGTAAGTTGCACGGCCGTGTGATGTGCAGGACTGCCCGTGCGGCTTCCTTGGCACCTCGCCACGCGTCCGATCTTCGTCCAATCGACCCCAAACTCGCTCCCAAGCCTCTATTCACGTACTAGGACCTGAAATATCACAAACAAGCACAACCTAGCGTGAAATCGGCCTAAAACACGAGAATCAACACCTCAAACTGTGTAAGAACAGGGGTAAAAACATGTGTAATTAACGGTCTATCAATAGCCATTACACGAATCGACCAAAATAGCACCTAACAACCTCAGTTGCTGGCCTCTAAAAAAAAAGACTAAAATGCTTGCTTTCATGGGTTCTAAGTAGGGGTGGGCAACGATTCAATTCACATCGGAGCGAATCAGACTGAATCGACTATCACACAGAATCGGATCGAACTGTTTATCTTTCGATTCGACTTTGGTTCCTGAATTTGGGACATTTTCGGTTTTGGTTCGGTCCAGACCGAAACCGTAAAATCAAGCTAAGGACCGGACCAAATCGTAATTAAATTAATTGCATATTTTATTAGGCTCTGAGAAGGAAAGTCGACTTGGAGTTGAAAACCACAGTACCCTACATGCCACTTAATTACCTATAAATATGATCGACTTTTCTTGGCTTTGACTCGCCGCTCCCGCTCCTATTGTCCTACCCTCTAATCAGAGTTCTCATCCACGTTGCTTCGATCAAGAGAGTTGCTTACTTTACCTACACACTGTGAACCATGTATTTTATATTATGTTCTCTTTTTCTTGTTTAATGTTTCACATATGGAGAAGATGCGAATAAATGACACCACAGATGCTTCTGCCAAGTCTGACAACACCACTGCAAATTAGCAAGTTTAAGAATCATTTGTTTTATTGCACTAGTTCTTGGAGTACGTGTCATTTTGTTAAACTCCTTTCTAATGAACAGTGGAAATTATGGAGATTGGGAGGTCCAACATGCACTCTGGAACTAAAATTGGAAGATTAGAGAGGCAATTAGTTAGACTACTTTGAGATTGAATAACAAGACTTTTGTCTTTTAGTTAAGTAGTTCTCGTTTAGCTTTTTGCATAATATTTTGGAACATATGGGTTTTAAGAATTGTGGAGTATTTAAATTGGGATAATTTGATTACTTCTTTTTATGTAGTTATATTTTTTTAATTGTTGCGTTGTCCTTTAAGAGTGATTTTATTCGAATGAAAGATTAGTCGGTTCAATGGGATGGTCCAGACCGAATCGAGTCATATATGGTTAGATCCGGACCAAATCGAAGTAAGAACGATTCGACTTTGGTCCTTTATTTAGAAGAAATTTTGGTCCGGTCCGAGGATAGTTTGATCGAGTCTTGAACCAAATCGACCGATGCCCACCCCTAGTTCTAAGGCTGAGTTGTTGGTGGCTGGCTTCTAGGAAAATTCACAACAGAAGCTTGAGTTACAGGAACTGGCATTGGATCTCCATGAGGTCGGCCATTATCCCCATTCGGCTACAAAAGTTGGACCATAAACGAGTAAGTACTTAGGCAGTTTATTTTCAACAATTTCCAACCTTAGAATTCAAATGACTCACCCTAACATATTGGTTCCCTGTGTTCTCATCGACATAAAAAAATTTAACAACTCATGTATTGCCTCAACCAAACCCTACAGAGAACAAGTATAATACAACTACAATTTGTGCATAATAAGTACAATACAACACTCCAATTTCATGTATCGCCTCATCGTACAGATCACCAACTTCTTCGTTTGACAAGTTTGGCCTGACATGATTAGATTCCTCAAATCCTCTATAACTCGAATGTTGTGAACCCTCTCCGCCAGCTTGCTGAGGTGGCTGTGGAGGTTGCTGTGAATTCTGGTGGAAAGTAGAGTGTTGTGAGTTGGCAATACCCTCGACTACTGCCGCTTCTCCTTTTTCTTCCTCTTCATCTTCAATTTCATCTTCATCAAACTCCTCAAGCCGATCTACCTCTTCCCCATCAACAACCGCCATTGCATTCACCTTCCTCCTCTTCCCTTCCCCATAGTAACGTAGTTGAGCCCTAGCTTCATGGTACTCATCATCGGAGGTCATGGCATCATCAGATTCGTAAACGTTGTAGATTTCTCATGCAACGGATGCAGCTGCATCACCATCTGTTTGCAGTGAAGCATCTTCATGAACAATCTGAGTTGGGTCATTCTCGTCCCAAGCATCAGCCATCTGTTGAAATCAACTTTAAGTGATTATCTACTAACTAAACCTTTTAGCTAAATTAAATTACTAATAAATAAATCACTACCGGTCAAGCAACATGGCATTAAAGAAATGGAATTTGCTTCTGTCAATTTCAAAGCAATGAATTCGTCATACTCATACTATATATTGACGGTTCTATCCACAACTTTCAGCTTCTCACCATATGATGTAGGGGCAATCTCGTGACAAACAGATTCCTTGTGCTCCCTTCAAGCCCTTGTTACGTCGTTTCCCACCTTTTTACAGATCGGTTTAAACTATAAAAAAACACGTTCGGACTAGGGTTCCCACCATTCCATCCAACAACACAAACAGAGGTGAGGATCAATGTAGTCAAAAGCGTGTTTCTATGTAGAAGCGTTTGGGTGATCTAGAAGCGTAAAATCGTAAGTTTATAAGGTTTAAAGCACGTTTTTAACTACATTAGTACAAAAACTGAGTTTTTTTGTAAAAGCATTTTGGTGACCTAGAAGCTTAAAAGCGTAAGTTTTTAAGTTTTAAAGGGTGATTTTGATTACATTGGTGAGGAGTAACAGAGGCGAGGAGTGACAGAGGCAAGGAGTACTCACCAAAACACAACGAGGTGAGAAGCTGATGAGGCGACATTCGGCTTAGGGTCCGTGCTTCGTCTTCTGGGTTTTGCCGAATTCGATGGTTTCGACTTTCACCGGGAAATATAGGTACAATCAACAATTCTTCCTCTTCGTCGGCGAGTGGAAGCAACATTTTAGCTGTCTATTAACCTGCGAGATGATGCATGGCTACTTTTGTGTTTTCAATTGAGATGGGAATGGAGGGGAGTTCCAGGACTGGATGACGGAGGCGAGCTGGACCAGAACGATTAGTGAATGGACCGACGGTACTGACTGTGTTGGTCGCTTGACAGTCGTCGGCGAAGAGGAATCGAGGTGTAATCGGGGTTGGGGTTTCTGCGAAGAGTTCTTGAGAAGAATGAGAAGGGGTGGATGGTAAATAGAACGATAATTTGGTAAGTAGGGTAATTTTTTATTAATAAATATAATTAATTTTGTTTTCTACCATGGCATGCCACTAAACTAAATTAAATGCAGTCACATATGACCATTTTTCCAGTCAGCCGTCATTATTTTCGTTACATTAATGGACGGAATGACTATTTCTGTGTATTTTTCAAATTTTGGCTATATTTGTCACAAAGTGAAAAAGTTATGGCTATGGAAGTGTATTTTGGCTAATTTTTTTGTGAGAATCTAGATTAATATCTAAAGTGAAATTGTTAGTGGAGTAGCACTCATTCTTAAACATACAATTTCAAATGTGTTACTCTTGGGTTGGGTTGTCTCACCCACCGTTTGCTAATGAGTTATGAGTTAAGATATTTGTTATTATCTATCTATTCAAAAAAAATTCCGGGTTGGGTGTGTAACAAGTAAGTTTTGTGAGGTTGTGAGTTGACCCACGAAAGTGATTTTTCGAGTAGACATTGGGTAAATTGACCAACATTTATAATAAATTACTCACAAGTTAGAAAGTGTATCAATTCAGATGCCTCTCACTTTGTCTCCTATGGATCTGCTTAGTACTTGTATTAAATTTATCATTACTCTCTCAATCAATTGTGCAGAGAAAATCAACGCATTTTTATACAGTTAATAGTTTATAATTTGTTTCACAATATCTAATGGACATTATACAACATATTAACAAATACTAATAGTCCAAAAGTATTATTTGTTTCCCATTTAAAAGTCGATGGTCAATGATGTAGTAGTTAAGGTTGACAATCGGTAATCGGTTTAATTGGTAACCAGTTATCGGTTTAACCGGTAATTGTACCGGTAATCGGCGATTACCGGTTTAACTGATAATCGGCGGTGTCAGTTGTTGGAGGCGTTTGGAGGGCTTTCGGTATACCATATCCAATATCGATAAATACCGACGGGAATTTGGTTACACCGATACCATCAGGGAGAGCAAAAAGCCAGCGTTTCACTCCTAACTCCCCCAACCTTAAGTCTTCGCTCCTCGTCCCCAGTTGTCCTCCTCGCCCAGTTGCCCTTCCAAAATTAAAAACCCATAATAGACAGAGACGACGATGGCGACCGACTCCGACTTTTCCTAGCCCTTCCCTCGGTGACTCCGACTCGGATTCCGCCGCGCGCCTCCCATCTCCATCGCGACTCTCTTGCTCTCCGCCTCTCGCGTGACTCCGCCTTTGCTTCTCTCGCTCGACTCCGCCTCCCCTGTTCGTCGTTCTGCTCTGCGACGCTGCCTCCACTATCCTTCCCTCCGCAAATCCGCCTCCTCTTCCTCTTCCCATTCGTTCGCGATGCACCCTCTGCCCTCGGCCATCTCTTGCACCAGTGGGTGTCATGGTCCGTGGAGGTACTATCATCGAACAAGGTCACTGAAACTCAATTACTATCTCTTCCAAAGCCCATTTTTGTGCAATGAATAGATGTCTCACACGTTGGGCTTACCCCACACTTTATTTCATAACATAGCACGACAAATTTCATATGATATATTCATGTCTAGATAAGTAGTTCTATTCATGTCTAGTTAAGTAGTTCTTTTCATTTGATAAAAGATAGTTTTCACCCATTAATTTTTTTTTGTAAAGTGGAGACTCAATGCATAATTAGTAATCTATAATGAATTAAATAGCAAGGTAGTCAAAACATTTCGATATGATCATAGTATCTCATTGACTATCATATTTTTCATAGTCATTACATTAGCCTCCTCAGATCAAGTGAAATCCTTAGGTTCATTGATTCAATAATGATGAATTGGACAAGCTTGTAAGGCATAACAAGCGTCAAAGAATATTTTCAAAATTTTCAGGAATTTTTACATAAAGTACATATTAATTCAACCACTCAAGCCAGTTGATGGATAATGCATCTATAGCAATTTCAAGCAATCCGCATAGATATTATAACGACTAGTCATATGATAGAATTAAACACATCCTTATACTCAAAAGCAGTGTTCAACATAAACAAAGTTGAATTCCACCGGGTTTCAAAATCAAGTATGAGCTTCTTACCGGTTGTATTGCGAAATTGGCGAGCTATCTCCTCAAAATTTTCCCATCTCTTTGGTGTCCCCACCCAAAACTGAACACTATCACGTGTCTTCTGTATGCCATCACCAATCACTTTCATAGCTTCCTTCACAATGAGGTTCAGAATATCTGCACAGCAGCGCATATGAATCATGCTTCCATTGCTTAACATAGATTCCATGGGAAGCTTCTTTATCAACCGAGTAATCATCGCATCATTTGTCAAGCAGTTGTCGAAAGTGATGGTTGATAACTGACAATCCAGATTCCAATCCAGTAAGCATTGCACCAAAACATCACAAAGGGCTTCACTTGTATGAGGGGAAGGGACATAAATGAACCTGCAAAGTGATAAAGACAATAATCAACAACGTATTCTGGAGTTTTACATGTATGTTGTCTGTAATACTATTATGTATATGATTTTTAAGAGAAGTAAACCAGCATTGCACAAGAACAATATGAATATGAATTTCCACGTTACTAATCTAATTTCAAATGAAAAATAAATATAAATATAAATAACGAACTCACAGTCAAAGAAATTAATCCATAACAGAGACCAAGGATATACCTGATAATCCGGCTTTCAAAACTCCAATTGTTGTTGACATAATGTGATGTGATTACCATGAAGCCTTTCTTCTGTGAAGATTTCCACAAATCTGTAGTCATTGCAACCTGTCCTTTATTCCTCTCCAGAAACTTCATTATAGCTTACTTGTCAAGATCATATATGGTAAGACAATCTTTCTTGATACTGTATCGTGAAACAGAGGAGATGCTCCTGAGCCTTAAGAAGAGCATCGATGATCTTGAGCGATCTTTTGGCCAACCTGCTCTAGATCACCCTTATGTTACCATACTAGAAGAGGAGGAGGAAGAAGAAGGCTACAAGGACATTGTGGAGCACACTGAAGTTGTCACGGAGAGCTCTCGTGATGATCATGATCATGAATGTCCTATCATAGCGACCACACCTTCCCACATCCCACACCGAGCTTTGAAGAGGCGGGCATGAGTAAGGAGATGCAAGAAGATCTCATGAAAGAAATTGCTTGGCAACTTGCTCTCCAATCAGTGCTAGAAGAAGAAGAGCAAGAAAGGGTGCAGAAAGAAGTTGTGGAGGATGACGAAAGTGAAGCAGGAGGAGTTCTTGATCATTTCCCAGGGGTGATACCACATGAAGAAGAAAGGGAGGTTGAAGAAGAAATTGGCGTCCAGGCTGAGGGCGGAGTTAAGGTGGAAGAGGCCTGCACCGGCCATGAGTTACATGTGATATTTCCACTAAACTTCGAGGAGCTTCTTGGCAAGGACCCATTTGCAGTGTCTCTTTGCCATACCAAGGCCACATCGACATCGGTCCCTCTTGGTGGACGCGATGGTGGCCAATCGATGCTGTCTTATCTGGTTTGGGGCAATGAGACGAGAGAAGAGAAGAAGAGGTCTCAAGGGTGGAGACTTCATCTGCATCAAGTGCACGAGCCTTCATCACCTGCCACACCACCTGCTTGTGACTTGAGACTCCACCTCATAGATGAGAACCTCAACTACAAGGAGGTTCTAGCATGAACCGAAACTTAGGAGCCATTGTCCGGCTCACGACGTGAAAGAAGCGCTTGTTGGGAGGCAACCCAACCAGTCGGTTTGCATTTCTTTCTCTATTTATCCTTGGTTGAGCCAGTTTTGTTATTTGATTTTAGAGTTAATAACTCAACCTTTATGAGATTTTGTGTGGTGTTTGTGTTCTGATTACTCTCTCTTCCTGGAATGCACCGCCTGACCCGTACATCATCATTCACCCTTGATCTGGTAACTTCGTTCTACCCTCCTTATCTTTCCTCCATTGAGGACAATGTCGTGCTTAAGTGTGGGGGGTGTTCGATTATGTATGCGGGTGAATGTTTGGCTGTTTGTGTGCTTGGAGCCTAGTCCACTGTCCAAATTTCGATTTGAGGGCTCCAAGTACGTGTTTCCATGCAAATTGCCTGCTCAGTATGCTTTGAATTGACAGACTCTATAGTAATGTGCAACCTGGGGAGGTAGTGTAGCACTATGGAGGATGTTGAAGTATAAGATTTTTCCTATCTAGCTCTCTGTTGTGCAGGTTGATTTTGTGAATTAGTGGAGCTAAGACCGTTGAATTCATGTGGTAATGGTGACTCTATTTGGATTGTGTTATGGACTCGTGTATCGAACAGGGTGCTCATATGGAAAATGGGAAGCAGTTGGTCCTCCATGTCAAAATCATTAAATCTTAAACATGGGGTAAGCCCAACGTGTGCGGCACCGTTCATTGCACAAAATCGGGTTTTGGAAGAGATTTTAGTGATCCTTAGTGGGGTACTCCTACAAGGTGAAGCTAAGTTGTCTCTAGTACAAGTAAAACTTCCACCCGTTGAACGGTTTGCCTACTTGAGGATGTGTTTTTAGGGGCACGGATAGAGCTTCCGACCCCCCTTAATTTCATTGACCCTCCACACGAGTTGAGGAAAAGGAGTTAAAAGAAGTACTCTGGCGAGCGCCAGGTGTACAGAAATTGCTCTTGCTCGACTAATAAGGGTCGACCGTGCAAAAGATTGCAGTTGGAACCCCACCAAATGAAAGAAAAAAAGAAAAATGTAAATGAAAGTGAGAAAAAGGGGTTCCAACGGTGAAATGAAGTGAAAGAGCACCCCGGTACAACGAGTCCTTGGTTGTGAATGGTGTGAGTTCCTTTTTCCATGAACTGGTTGTCTTACTTCCACTTCTTCTCATGATCCTGGCTTGAGTCTAGTACTCGCATTAAGAGAGATAGGGGACGTCTTAGAAGACCAGTGGACCTCGTAAGCTGCTATATGATCTAGGAAATCCTCTACCGAAGATCGTGGTTGAATGTTGCTATAGAGGATGGAGAGCTGCATTGGTTTGAGTTAGGTTTGCTTGGGGACAAGCAAACAGTTAAGTGTGGGGGGGATTTGATGACCCGGTATTTGCACATGTTTTCTCCTTTGTTTCTTGATTGTTTGAGCTTGAATTATCGTGTCTTTGGCCTATTTTACGCTAGGTTGTGTTAATTTGTCATATTTCAGGTCCTAGCACATAAATTGAAGCATAGGCGCAAGTTTCAAGTCAATCAGAGATCAATTGACGATTCGGGAGAAGAAACTCGGGCATGACCTGAAGAAGAATGGATTTCTACCTCACTTTATGGACAAAGAATCATGCAAGCTTGTCATGAAAATAAATAGGACGAGACTACGAGCGTCTGGGATCAAACGGCGACTGATTCGGAGTCCGAACGAGGGAGAAACGAAGCATTAAACAGAGGCTGAGCAAGCCACACGGGCATCCTGGAACTCCACACGGCCGTGTGGGTCGTGGCCGTGTGGAAATTACCGAGCCTTTACACGGGAAGCTGGGAAAGCCACACAGCCGTGTGGCCTGGCCGCGTGATCGGAAATTCCTGTTTAAAACCCGATTTTCAGCAAAAGGAAAGGGGAGAGCGGGGTTTTTGGTTCCCAAACACCCAAGGGATGAACCCTAGAGAGAGAGAGAGCGACTTGGGAACATTCTTGGAGCTATTTTGGAGGATTTCTTCGCCATTGGAGCTCGGGAATTAAGCTTGGAGATGGAGATTGAAGATCTAGATCAGATTTCTGCAGTCTCTCTCTTCTCTATGGAGTAACTTCCCTTCACTTAGGTTTTGAGAAACCCTAGTTCCATGTGCTAGGATCTTTCTTGTATGAAGTTTTGGATGCTATATTGTTTGATTATTATCGATTGAGGCATGATTTATTGATTCAATTGAATCTTGATAAAATTCTCTTGATTTCTGCTTTAACCTATGATAGATAGAATCTGATTAGGTTAAGAGAGCTTCCTTGATTGATAGTAGTGAATTGGTTGTGCGAGAGTCAATCAATTCACTGCTTTGTACCGGAATTCGTTCCAGTAGTGGAGATCTGTGTGAATCGCCTTAGCAGTCTATCCCGGTGAAGGCTAGTCGCCTGCCGGGTATTCTGTCTGAGAGGGCTTGGTCAGTTTAAGAGATTCCAAGCTAATTTAGGACCTTGAGCAGTTTAATCAACAGTAGATCAACCAAAGGTAATTGCAACTTGGACCTAATTGAGGAGCTAGGGGGAATCATACCTAAGTGAGTTCCCAACTTGTAATTAGTAAAGTAATCAGTAGAGTAGTTTATAAATCAATCTTTAATCTAGTTTGCTAGATAATGAACTGAAGCTGAGTAATAGTAACTCTAGAGACCCGTGGATTCGATATTTATTACTTGTGCCACTATACTGCAGCCCCTTTCATTGGTTACACTTGGCCATTGTTTGGTGTTGTGTTTTAGCGTGTCAAGTTTTTGTCAGCCTGGCCGTGTGGCTGAGCCACGGCCTATAAATTCGGCCGACACGGCCGAGTGGTCATAAAATTCAAAATCCTCGTCGGAATCCTCTGAAACTCGCCGGAAAACCGCGACAAACCAACCCATTTCGATTTTTTCGGCCATTTTTTGTCATTTTTTCACCAAACCAACAACAAACCCATCCTTCCCACACCAAAAGCGGCCTATCCCTCTATTTTGAGGAGATTTGGGCGACGTTTTTGTCGCCGGAGGCGATTTCCGGCGAGACTTCGACGACCACTTCCAGGCAGGTTTTCGCACTTTCGTCAAGTGCATTTCATTCATCTCATCAATCCCTACAATCCTACTTGAGTCTCCAGGTTTGATTTCGCCATTTACCTTATGAATTAAGGAGAATTGGATATTAGGGTGTATGTTTAGAGAATCCATTTGAAATGAGTGAATTGAATGAAATTGAATGTGGGGAATGCTTGGATAATGTATGATTGATGTTAGGGCATATTTACAATGTTGATTTGAGGCCTTGTGTGCTATGAATGTGCTAATTTCATGCTTAACTTAATAGTGCACACAAGGTGTTCGATGAAATGCCTGTTTTCGTACCATTTTGTGGGAGTCGGTTGGGACCCTTAATGATGTGCTTTGGGGGTGTATTTGTTATGAAAGTGAACCTTGAGTTGCCTACTTTTTCATGGATGTGCACCCCCACTCAGATTAGGCTTGATTTATCGAGTTTTTGACCCCCGAACCATGGATGAAACCATGGTTAGGCTGTTTTCTGTTCTTAAGTGTGGGGGTGTGATTAATATTTTTCTTGGCTCTCTTGGTTCCACTTTGGATTGTTCTTTTGCAGGACGATGACGAAGCCCAACCTCAGGCACCCGTTTATTCAAGATTTGAAAAGGGGGCCCCACCAGGATCGTTTTAAGAGCGTCCTGGCCTGCAAATTTGGGCAGCATCATTGCTGGTCCAAGCACGAGTTGGAGAAGCTGAACTGCTACGAGAACTTCTCCGCCATAGTCATCAACCGCCCCTGGCGCCGCCTCCTCCAAATTCGAGAGAAGGTCTACCACGGGCTCGTACTTGAGTTCTACACGACCTTCAAGCATGCAGACACGGACGATTGGAAGGACGGAGCAGCCGTCCAGTTCAGGCTCGGCGTTGCACCCTGATCCATGAGCTACCAGGAGCTGGCGACCGCCCTCGGCCTCGGCCTGTTTGATGACAGGGACTACATCACCGAGCTTTACGAGCCAGAGGGGGTGAACTTCCAAACGCTGTACACCCGCCTCGCTAGGCCAGGCCAGTGTCCCTTCTCGGCGGGGAAGACGAAGGCCAGCACATTGCAGCTTGACAATCGCATCCTCCACCACATGCTGGCCAAGTCTTACACTCCGGCCTCGGACAGTGCCAGCGCCATCACCAAGCGAGCCATGTACCTCATTCAGTCTATGCGCCAAAGGGATCATCCTCTCCACTTGGGCTCGATGGTGGCGAGGACCTTCGACAAGAGTGCTTCTGAGCTGAAGAAACTCCACTGCACCCCCCTCATCACCCGCCTGGCATCCTACTTCGAGATCTCCCTGCAGGGGTGCACAGAGCAGGGCGACACCAGTGCCTTTGGCGAGTTTACAATCAGTAAGATGCACCTGCTTCGGGAAGAGCGAGGTGTTAAGTGGATCGAGGGGTTTCCACAACCCCAGATCCCAGAGGAGGTCCAGCCGGGGTTCCCGAGGGTGCGGCTGATGAGGAGGTGGAGCCCGAGGAGGTGGATGCTGCTGCTGCCCCCCGCCCCACCACCTTCGAGTACGGGGGTGGCAGCTCCACTTTCCCCGGGCAGGACTACTTCGCCTACCAGTTCGAGCAGCTGCGTCTCCAGAACCAGCAGATCCTTGACCAGCAGCTCCAGTTCCAGTAGCAGTACGCGGCTCACCAGGCCGAGTACCAACACAGGATGGCTGCTTATGATGAGCGCCTGGACATGCTGGCGACCCAGCAGGGGGTGACATTGGCTCATATCGAGCAAGAGAAAGCTCAATCTAGGCGCATGCAGGAGGTCCAGCAGCACCTGCTCTAGCTGCTGCCGGGCGAGCAGCCAGTTTGGAGGACTCCCTGGGAGGACTCTCCACTTCCACCTCCCCCAGATGATGGTGATGATGGAGCTGATGGTGATGACGCCTTCATGGACGACATCGACCTAGATAACCTTGGCGACGAGTAGGCTGTACTCGTTGCCCATCTCCGTGTGTTTTTCGTTTTAGACTTCTGTGTGTTTGCTCCATGTGTGAGGAGCTTGAACTTAGTGTCGTTTGTTTTTGTTTTTGTTTTTGTTTTTCTTTGGTGGATTGTTTATTTTGTAGCCATCTGGGCTAACACTTATCCCTAACGCACAGTGTGCTAGTGTGTTCTTGGTGTTCGATTCGTGCAGAACTGTCCATCTTCCCGTTTGTTTCTCGCTGACTGGTCGACTTCCAGTCCCCCTGCAGTATTTCAATCCGGTAACATCGTTCCCCTTATCTCTCCCTCTACTCCATTGAGGGCAATGTCGTGCTTAAGTGTGGGAGGGTGCTTTGTATCGGTTGGAATCTATATTTGAGTGCTTGGAGCCTAGTCCGCTGTCCGAATCTTACGATTTGAGGGCTCCAAGTACTGCTGTTTGATCATATTGGCACTGTGTTTTGATTGATGAATTGAATGGTTTTCGGATTGATGCATGACAACTTGATTGTGACTAGGACAACCTATGATGAGGACTGAGACGTGCAGTAGAATTATGTAGGGGTTCAGTTTTTCAACTGTTTGCTTACCAACTGTGACTTGGATTGATCACTTGTTCTTGACAGTCGTTTATGCATCTAGTTCAGGGAATCAGAATGTGAGATAGAGCATATAGGTAGCCATGTGAGATTTGAGCCTGCTCGTTTCTTTCTTGTGCGATAGATCCCTCTTCCATGATGTGTAGCATTCACGTTGTCACTAGCTAAAATGATGGGGGCATAGGATTAGCCCACAATCAAATTGACTGTCCTGATGTGTCATATCCCCTAGTCAGCCCCTTTGAGTCGTGTGTTATCCTTTCTTTTGGTCTACAATGAAAAATCACTCTTTTGCATCTTTTAGAAGGTTCCACAGAGTGGTTTTTGCATAGTCTCTGCTGTTTCTGCTAAATTTAATGTGAGTGTTGGAGGTAGTGCTTAAAAGTTGGGCATGTGTTTGAAATATGTGCAGAAGTGGTGGCTCTCTTAAGAAATGAAAAGAAAATGAAAGAAAAACAAAGAAAAATTGAAAGCAAAAGAGAGCCACTACCAAAAATCTGAATAATGCCCATTAAGTAGTGTTTCTTAGCAGTCTGGCTTGGAAATGCTAACATTTATACCTCCTTCGCTTTTGTGCTCTTGAGATATTGAGTAATGCAGAATAGCAGAAAGGAAATACTGGTTTATTTGATTGTGATTGTGTGGGTTTGGAAATGTGGAACCTTGTGCTATGAATACTTCCACCACCTAAAAGGCCTTTTCCCCATGTCCAAGACCCTAGCCAGTCATTTGAACCTGTGTCTAAGACCTCCTGATTAGTTAGTGGTGACACCCCATATGTGAACTCTAGCATTTAGAGGCTGCCATCATGGTGAAGAGATGTTAGGGATTGAGAGAAATAGCATGCGCATTTTTCGCATCAAATTGTCCTGACCCCACTGGTCGAGAGTGAGTGATTCATTTTCATATTCTATATACTCTTGTACCCTGGTGAGGACCTAGATTGCTCGGTCTCTATTATGATGTCTTGAGTTGGATGCATGAGGTGACTGTTTTGAGTAAGTGTTTGAGTCAAGTCTAGGTTGGTTGGTGAACAGAAGGGAGACTCTTCCTTTACTCGATTTTGCTGCACTCGAATATCCTTTGTGGTGGTTGTCCAGGTTGCTATTGAGGTTGTTCATGTATTGATGTTTGAAAACCAGTACGATTCACGTGTTCTGTGCCTTTATGACCTGTCCCCAATGTTGGTTGATTGAAAAATGTAAGCTTACCTTGTGTCTGACTTGGTTTGCTTGGGAACAAGCAAACGGTTAAGTGTGGGGGAGTTTGATAGACCGTTAATTACACATGTTTTTACCCCTGTTCTTACATCGTTTAAGATGTGGTTTCTCGTGTTTTAGGCCGATTTCACGCTAGGTTGTGCTTGTTTGTGATATTTCAGGTCCTAGTACGTGAATGGAGGCCTGGGAGCGAGTTTGGGGTCGATTGGACGAAGATCGGGCGCGAGGCAAGCCGATGAGGAAGCCACACGGGCACACACAAACCCCACACGGCCGTGCAAATGACCAATGTGGCCGTGTGGGATTGTGCGAGCCTTCACACGGGCATAAATAACTTCCACACGGCCGTGTGAAGGAGCAATGTGGCCTTGTTAAATTCCACGAGAGCAAACACGGGCAGAGCAGAATTTCCACACGGCCGTGTGACCCTGGCCGTGTGGGAAGCCTGAAATCCAACTAATCGATACGCCGCGTTTTGAGTCACACGGGCAACTGGGTGAGCCACACGGCAGTGTGGCCTGCCCGTGTGAGTCGGGAAATCTTGGTTTTTCACCCAATTCCGAACCACAAGGGAGAGAATCGGATTTTCAGAGCAAAAACAGAGTTTTAGAGAGAGAAAGAGCGAAGAACAAACCCTAGGAGCTATTTGGAGTGGATTTCTCACCATTGAAGCCCAGATTGCGTCCCCATGAGTGAAGATTGACATCCCAGAGCAGATTTTCCTCATCTTTATGAGTATGACTACTCTTATTTCTGTTTTCCTCTCTCTTTCTATGGAGTAGAACCCTTCTCTCACTTGGGTATGAAGAACCCTAGTTCCTTGTGTTAGGGATTTGATTGTAATGACTTGGGATGATTATACTGTTTGGTTTTAATCGAATGATGCATGTTTTATTGAATTGATTGAAGTCTGATCAGCTTTTCTTGATTTCTGCTGCAACCTGAGATAGATAGAATCTGATTAGCAAATGACCCTTTTCGGGTCAAAAGCAGGACCAAAACACCTAGGTCCATATAAATCATGCAAGATCACGAAAAGTTATGCGGAATTGAAAAAAATTCACTACGATCGGATACCCAAGCACAAAGTTACGTTCGTTTGAAGTATGGGCATAGGTTAGCCTTGAGCGGGAAAAAATTTAGTGGTTTCTTGTTAACCGCCGCTACACCCCGCGGTCAATCAAACCGCCGCGACGCTATGCAGTTTTCAACCGCCAGGAACAAAAATCCCCTCCCCCCCCGGGGTTCTCGTGTAAACTGCACGGTGGGGTGGCAGTTTATGGAAAGAGTGGTATTTTTGGAATTTTTCAAAAATGGGTGGTATTTTTGTCAAAAAAAAAACAATTTGGTGGTATTTCTGGCAAATTTTCTTATTTTTCGTAATCAAATCCTACAGAATTTGTTTTAACTCGAAATTTAAAAAAAAATTGTATAGTAAGAAGGCAAAATTCATCTGTATAGCCAAAACTTTGGCATTTGTGACAATAATAGCCATAATTTTGAAAGTTTCGTGACAAATATAATCATTTCCGTTATAAACTTTAATTGTGGTAGAAACTCGATCAGTTAGATTAACGTTACGCTGACTAGAATGTCAAATCATCGCACACATCAACGACTACTCAGTCGTTGGTGATACATAAATACCACGTATTATTTTAAATAAAAATTCAAATGAATTTTTTTATTATTATTTTTCTTTGATAAAAAAAATTGAATTTAAAAAAACAAACACGATCCCCTTTCATCATCTTCGTCTTGCCAGGGACAGGGGAACGCTTTCTAATTCTATCCATCCCCAAATCAAATGCAGAAACAAGAACCAAGAATCCCAAACCAAGAACCATCTTCCTCAATGTTCATCATTGATTCCATGCCCCCAAAACTCGATTCCCTAAAACGTAAGCTTAAAAAAGATGAGTCCTTCGTTTTGACTAGTCAAGCAATTCAAGTTTAATATGTGCAGTGTTTGAGAGATCATGATTGGGAAACCGTGATGGAAACAATGCCAAGAAATTTATTTCAAATGCTTTTTAATAAAGAATAAGTTTGTTGTAGAAACCACATTTTAATTTACTAATTCTAATTACTGGTTAAGAGAAGGTGAGTACTCAGTTTGTTTTGAATTGATAATAGTCATTTTTAAGCATCTCTTTATATAATTAACATTTAGGACAAGTACACTTTTTATGGCTCTATAAGATTAAGCAATAGCAAATCTAAGGATGCCACGATATTATATATATATATATATTTTTTTTTTTTGAAGATGGGCCGGGTGGATAAAATTTGGACGATTAAAATTGTTTAGCTATTGCTAACTTTAGTTGCCAAAATTGAATGTTGAATTTGGGTCTGGATTAGGTCAGTAATCTTCCCTTCAGTAACTATAAGTAACCCATTTCTCTGTACTCCACGTGCTAGTTTTTGTCATTTGTTTAAATTAAACACGGAGGGGCAGTAGGATAAAATTGCACCCACCCCCATTTAATGATGATGCTGACACTCTGATGCTCATTTTTTACCAGACACGGGTCCCACTCCCTCCCTCATGTCTTCCCCTCTCTCACTCTTTTTTCTATTATTAAAAGAAAAAATAAATTATTTCTTCTCTCTCTCCCATCTACAACTAAAGCATAGAAAAATGTATATGTTCTCTACACTCTAACTCTATCTTTACAACAAAAATTAATCTAACCATCTCAACTCCTTCTGCTTTAATTCCGAATCAAATTGAATGATGATTTTTTATTAACTAATTCAGGGTGTCATTCCATCGTCGCTAAATTCGTTTAAGGGGATTCAAGTTTTGAACTTTGCTAACAACAACTTGACCGGCGAAATCTCGGAGCTCATCGAGAGCTTCCAGTTACAATTCCTTTCCACAACTTCAGTGGCAGAGTGCCAAGCGAAGGTGTGTTCGGAAACTCAAAGCGGCTTCCGTTTATGGAAACACTGAATTGTGCGGCGGCATTCCTGAACTTTGTTGGGGGCACAACGGAAATATGGCGAGATGGATCAAAAATAGAGGAAATTGTTTCACTCTAATATATATATCTCACACAATTAGGCAATTGTTGCCTTTACAAAGAGCTCACAACATATATGCTATTATAGCTCTTCTGTTCTCTAATGCTTACATTGCCTCCAATTGAGGCTATTTATACAGCCATTACAAGTGACTCCAAAGCCAATAAGTGAAGGTGCTAGTGGATATTTATTTTTCCACCTTAGCTTGTCTGGTAACCGATTGAACTTGTGGCTAATTCTTTTTTCTTTTGTTTAATTATTATGGTGGGTAGGTTTAGCATATGGATAGCTTTACTTCAATTATTTTAATTTAATTATTGTAGGGTAGTTGGTTGATGGATGCTCATAATTGTAGAGCTTGTAAGGTAGCATGTGAATTGGCGGATTACTTTCATCACCCCCCTCTTAATCCGCAATTCACAGTTGCGAATTTTTATCACCCTTGACGCACGAGAGTGAAATATGATTGATCTCTTCATCTTGAGTGAAGTTTGCTTCTTCATCTTCTTGTTTCTTCTGGAACCAACAATCCCTTTGGGGGTGATTTGGGTTCCTGCACCTTTGGCACTTGAACTTGCAAAATTTTCCTGTGTGTCCTGTCTTCTGACAGATAATGTAGTACATGTTGTCGTTGCCGTTGGATCTTCCTCTACGGTCTTGCTCCGGCTTGGTAGTCTTGGCTTCGGCCATGTTGACTATTGACTGAAAAACTTGCTCCAGTGGTTGATCGGTAAATTTCCTCATCCTCTGCTCATGAGCGACGAGTGAACCCATCAATTCAGTCATTGGTAATTTAGACAAATCTTTTGTCTCCTCAATGACCGCTACGATATGCTCAAATTTTGGAGATAAACTGCGGAGAATTCTCTCCACAATCTTCCTTTCTTCCATGATGTCACCAGTTTCTTTGATCTGGTTGACTATCTCTGCTATACGAGAATGAAAGTCTTTGATACTTTCAGTCTCCTTCATCGACCGGTTGTCGAAATCACGCCATAAATTTTGGCGTTTGATGGAGATTGCCCGATGGTTGCCTTGAAATTCATTTTGCAAAACTTCCCACGCCTTTTTAGCATTTCTAATGCCAAAAATTCGAGGATATATAGCCTTGCTGACCGCCTATTGAATTATTCGTAGGGCTTGGCGTTCCTCCGAACATTCACCTTGTATTGCTTGAACTTTGCTTCTGACATTTTGCCAGATTCTTCCTCTGTCTTAACTTCCTCATAACCTTCTTGGACGATTTCCCACAAGTCTTGAGCAATGAAGATTGTCTCCATTTGTTCGCTCCAATACTCGTAGAGTTCACCCTCGAATATGGGAATCTGACTGGGGGTATTTACGAATATTGTGTTCGCCTGGACTGCTGCCATGATTGTTTTTTTTTTTTTGTGATTTTTTTGTATGGGTATTTTATGTGTAGGAAATATGAGGCTGGTTTAGGAGGATAAGAAAAAAAGGATATAGGCTCCGATACCAAATTTTTTGGGGCACAGCGGAAATATGGCGGTATTTAAGGATCGACAATATCGGAAGAAATTATTTCACTCCAATATTTAACAGAACAATCTCTTATAACTCCGACAATTCTTGCCGTTTACATTAAGAGCTACGGCTCTTATACTATTGCTCTGCTTCTACCCTCACAAACACTCAACCCATACATTTTCCCACATTTTGGATTAGGCAAGTTTATTGCCTTAACCTTTGAGAGGAGCTTATGCTCTCTAGCTCACTCTACCTTACATGCCTCAATGAGGCTTTCTATTTATAATGTCATCCCAAGGTCTCCACCGCCATAAGGAAAGCTCTGATACCAAATTTTTTGGGGGCACAACGGAAATATGATGAGATGGATCGAAAATAGAGGAAATTTTTTCACTCTAATATTTATATATATCTCACACAATTAGGCAATTGTTGCCTTTACAAAGAGCTCACAACATATATGCTATTATAGCTCTTATGCTTACATTGCCTCCAATTGAGGCTATTTATACAACCATTACAAGAGACTATAAAGCCAATAAGTGAAGGTGCTAGTGGATATTTATTTTTCCACCTTAGCTTGTCTGGTAACCGATTGAACTTGTGGCTAATTCTTTTTTCTTTTGTTTAATTATTATGGTGGATAGGTTTAGCATATGGATAGCTTTACTTCAATTATTTTAATTTAATTATTGTAGGGTATTTGGTTGATGGATGCTCATAATTGTAGAGCTTGTAGGGTAGCATGTGAATTGGCGAATTACTTTCATCAATCTTCAATTACCTCCTTGCGTCAGCAATGTCAAAGCAAAGAGACTTTCCATGGCAATCATGATAGTTGCCATCCTTTTTTCACTTGCTCTGTCTTTATCTGTCCTGTTTCTGTAACCACTTGCAAGGATATGAAATTGTCACGAAAGTCTCGGACGTTGTCTCTTGGCTGTGGGTCTTGCTATGTTTTGGACAGTGGAAACCAATTGTAAGCTCGATAGATTACTTATGAACCCATTGTCTCTCTATAACCTGTTGTGTTTCTATAACCGTTGACGAGGGAGTTGGAGCCGGCAAGGCTCGGGATGGTTGTTCGACGGAAGTGCTGGGTCAGCAGCCGGAGCTCGACGAACTCGGGGGAGAAGTCCGCCGACGATGATGAAGGGAGAAACCCGACAGCAGCTTTAAGTTTATTTTTATTTTTAATAGTTGGATATGATGTGGAAATTTTTTTAATATGTTTTTAATTGACACGTCATAGGTCAACTATGAGAGTTGACTGCCACATCAGCAAAAGTTAACAGAGTTGGAAGGAGAGTAGCCAAACTTGAAACATTTTACTAATTCTAGTGACCACGAATGGAATAAAATATTTCTAGTGACCAAACATGAACCTTTTTAGTAATCTCAATGACCAACCTTGAAATTAACCCCTAAAACAATGATGAAAATCAATTACTAGTCCCTAGGTAGCACTACAACAAATTCGGCCTATTATGACGAGGAAATTTTATCATATTAGATACCGATTTTGTCATATTAGGTATAATATGACAAAAGGTGTTGTCACAAAGGTTTGTCATTTTATCGCCGTCAAGATAGGTCAAATGTGACAAAAGTTTAAAACAAGGTTGTCACTTTCGCTTTCAGTATAACTGAGGTTCTGGGTAATCTATTGTGACAAACCGAGATGTTATAACGATATATTTTGTCATTACTTTTGTCATAATTTGCTTATTTTGACAGAATTGTTCGTCATATTATACCATTATATTTTGATATCACATGATTGTGAGGAACAATTTTTTGTCATAAATGCATGTTTGACGAACATATTTTGTCATAACTGTATATTAGGACGAACATATTTTGTCATAATTGCATATTGTGACCAATATGATTTATTCATCAATATATTGAATAACATATAGTTGAAAAGATCAATATTCTTTTAACGTATAGAAAAAAATTCCCAAAACCCAGAAAATACAGTGTCATCTAGAAAAACCCCAAACCCAGGAAATAATTTATGCCCCTGCCGTTAATGACAATACACTCTTCTTCCTCACTTCCGCCGCGCCGACAACGCATCCTTCTCCTGCCTGCTGTTGGAGCCATCGCCTACAAAGAACAAGAAACAATAACAAACCAGAAAAGAAACCCCAAATCCAAACCCAGAAAATGCAAATTTCATCTTCTTCCAATCTCTTCTTCCTCACTTCCACGACCGCCGAGAACCCATCCCCTCACCCATCTCCAGAAGCCAATAAACCTATCTTCTTCCAATCCCAAAACCCCATCTCTGGAACCTGCCCCTCACTGAAAACTAAACACCCAAATAAGAAAATAGAACAAAACGAAATCAAAATCAAATCTCCCAAAATCAAACTTCATATTGAAAATAAAAAATACAACCCACAAAACATACATTCCATTCTCTTTGATTTCCCCGGCAAAAGAGAAGAAAGTGAGCAGGGGGAATCGAAATTGGACAAATCCACCCCCAATCTGGATCTGCCTATCGTGCCAATTAGTTCGTAAACCAATTAGCCATTTTCGATTCCAAATAATTCGATCAAAATCAAACCAGGACAAAAGAGACAGATGCGAATACCTAGATTCTTTTTCAAAGCCGACAGCAGCGCCTCCGTCTTTTATTGGAGAGTGGATACGCCCGATGCAAGACCTCAAACGAAAGCTGCAGCAGAGAAAACTTCAAACTCCTCGCCGACTCGGTGATGAGGACGATAGGGACTCGGATTGGGGTTTGGGTGTGCGAGAAAAAGTTGGGAGGTGGGGGATTTGTTAGGAGTTGGATAGAAAGGGTTTGGTTTGGGTGAGGTGGAACAAAATTCGGGAGAGCTAGGGATTAAAAGGTGGAAGATGATTGATATAGAGACTTACAGGTTACCGCTAAACGACGCAGTTTAGAAGTCCACAGCCTGGTCAACAAAACCTGAGAAAAAAATAAATTAATGCAATATTGTTTCGGTGGGACTTGGGAGGGAACTTTGGGCGGGCTTAATAAAATTTGACTGGGACTTAGGAGGGAACTTTGGGCGGGCGTAATAAAATTTGAGAGTCAAAAAGTTAAAAACTAACCTTTTATTTTGAGGAATAATATGGCAAAAACTACTCTGACGATATAATTTGTCACTTTTGTGTATCTTACATCTCGATTTGGGATGCCTATTTTGACAAACTTAATTGTGACACGAAATATTTGTCACATTACTCACTTCAAATGACAAACTATTCTGACAACAAAAAATTTGTCACAGTTGAATCTCTTACATCCCGATATGAGACGCCTATTTTGACAAAGTTATTTGTGACACAAAATATTTGTCACATTACTCACTTTAAATGACGAATTATTCTGACAACAATATTTTTGTCACATTAGGCATACCAAATAGGACATATTTTATTTTTGTCATATTACCATACCTATTGTGACAAATAGAAAATGACAAAATAAAAAAAAATTCCTAATAGGACGAATTTGTTGTAGTGTAGGTTAGAAGAAAATGCTAGCCCTACCCATGAAACAATTATTAGTACAACATTTGTAAGCCAAGCTGGTAGCCCGCCTGTGAAAGAAATTCTAAAAAAGAATGTAATAATAATAATATTTGATAAAGAAGTAAGGAAAGGTAGTAGATAGAAAAAATAATAAAATGAATAAATACAGATAACAGAGCAGCCAACGCTTTACACGCGTCAAAGAATAAACTTAGAATCCCCAACTTACCTTACCGCTTACCTTCGTACGATAAGGACGTGTGGTGACATGTGTCGAGCATAGCACGATCAATGCGTTCTTGATTGATACAAGAGCTCAACGACCTTGGAATCCACCAAACTCCACACAAGTACGCAAACTTTTAACTAGGTTTTAATTCAATCAAAAAGTCCTCCTCTTTACAACGAAAAGAAAGGCTACTTATAGCCAAAATAAACCTAATACAATCCTAGATTAACAAGGAAACAAATTGAAACAGAAAAAGGTAAAGAATTCTTCCTAAACAAGGTAACTTGAAATGTGGAAATTCTAAAACGTTGAAATTTGTCTGAATTTCCATGTTGTACAAAACCAAGAAATTGACTTGTGGAAATTGGAAAAAAATTCACGTATGGATAGGGTTTAGTTTTGTGGGAATTGACGGTGTGGAATTTGGAAAAAGAAGTAAGAAAACGTGGTAATGTCAAATTACTAGGGGGAGGTGTAGTATTCTCAATTACCATGAATGTGGTAATTGAAGCCAATTTCCATGGTACAATTTCCATACCATTTTTGCTCTCCCAAACATGGGTTTTTAACCCAATTACTGCATTATATGGTAATTGGGTCCAACTACTGCATTACATTTCCACATTCAAACGACCCAAGAAACTAACTTAAAACGCAAGTAAATCTACTTAGAAAAACAACCTTCATACGAATTTTGAGCGTCTTGAAAATTATATTCTATTTTGATCAAGACTCAACCAATTCATTCACATTGTTTAGAAAGTGTTATAATTTCATCTCCAACTCGAATCTCCCTTCTACTATACTCCAATCTCCACGAATAAGGCTCTAAAGATGGTACCTCAAATACAGTTTCTGTCTTAGCCAAAATCAAACAGTTTTCCTGTTTCTTCATAGAAACTTGAAAGTTTTGGAAAATGACCTTAATGACTTGTTTCTGGACAACCAAGCCTTCTAGCTTGTAGAGAAACACTTGATCTTCAATTACAAGCCTTCCTTTTGCATTTTCATCGAGCCAATTCTGATCTATGAATTCTCAAAGTAGGCACCCTGAAACTGCCTTCAGACTTAACCAAATTTTCACCCTTCTTTGGCCAACTGAGATAGCTTTTACGTCAAGCAACTAAGCCTTGTAGAATCGTCCATTTTGGATCGTATCATAAATAAAGTGTGGGTAAGCCCAAAGGGTCTTTTCATTCACAAAATCAGGTTTTGAAAGAGATACTAGTAGTTTTTCACGGACCCTGTTGAAGCTAGTTCACCCCTAGTACAAGTAAAAGTTACATTAATTGAATTGAAAGCCAACTTGACGATGTGTTTTTAAGGGCACATATATAGCTTCTAAAACCCCTTAAATTCATTGAACCTCCACACAAATTGAGGTATAGGAGTTAAAAAAAGTACTCTTACGATGTCAGATATACAAAAATTTATTTTGCTTAACTAATAAGGGTCTAATGCTCTAGTAAATCTCCCTACATAAGAAAAAAAAAAGAAAAACAGTGTTGAGAAAAATAAGAAAAAAGTATGTTGGTTTTGGGATTGTGGTTTGTGGTTTGTGGAGGCAAAAGAAGTTAAAGGTATTTCAATTGATGGTAGAAGCATTCAAGAGCCAAAATCTTTTTAAAATACCTTCACTCTATGTGTTTGGAGACTCTAATGCATTGTTCGTTGTTCTGCTTGGAATGGATTACATGGTGTTCTTGTATTTTGATGTGGTTAGAATTCTCTCGTGTTCTTGTTAACCTTGTAAGTTTAATTTTGATCCACTACCTAAGATCGTGATTGAGTGATGTTATTTAGTATTCATTAAGTTGTATGATTGTGAGCTGTGTTTACTTTTGGACAACCAAAGTGCAAGTGTGGGGTATTTATGATAACACTCAATTTATAGTGTTTATAACTCCCATATTTTATACATTTCCCCCTTCTATCAATGCATCTTTATTAGATTTCATTACATTTCATATAAATATTGTAACTATTTAAATTATATTTTTAAGATAAACCTTGAGTGTGTTTTCGTACTATTTTATGTCTTTTAGAGTTTTTTTCAATGATATAGTACACTCAAGAGGAATATGGAGCATCAACGGACCAGAAGGAGGAAGAGATTTCAAGCATTTGGGCTCAAACACAAATGGATATGGAATCATATGCTAATTTTATGACCCATAGAAGAAGACTCGGTAGTGCATCATACTTACTATTGATCGAGGTCAAAAGGTCCCTATACACATTGCTCAGCCAAATTTGGCGGAGAAGTTACTTATGGGGCCAAGTAACCCATTCCAGAAATAAGATCAATGGCGGCCATGAACCGAATCTCAGTTGAACTACCCCCCCCCCCCTTGCAATGAATGATTACCTCACACATTAAGCATTTTCCCCCACACTTTATTTGTTATTGCAACATCTTTATATTTTGATTGCCAGGTGGGTTGTTATCTAATAAAGATACCGCTCATCCAAATAAAAATATTTAAAGTAAAAGACTTATTTTCACATTTAAAATGAATGATTACCTCACTCATTTAATAAAGATACAGTTCATCCTTATTTTATTAAAGGTTAGATCATGCATTATATCCAAACATTTTGAGTGGTCATTTAGCGCAAATGAAAACATCTTCATAGTTACTACACTAGCATCCATATATCAAATGCAATCTCTAGGTTTAACAATTCAAAGTAAGATGGAAATAAATTGGTTGTTGGAGATGGCATAGAGTTGAAGACAATTTTGAAAAATTTTGCGCTTATAGCACTGATTCTCATCAACTCAAGCCAATCATGATGGATGATGCAGTTTTATAAAAATTTTAGCATATATGGAAGTGAAAACTTAAAACTCATGACTAAAGTACGAAAATTTTATGCACAATCAAGGTATACTAGAATTAGATCAACCTAACTTTACCCCACCCCACACTTTAAGAGAATAATTCAAAACTATAAGAGAGTAAGGGCAAGGAAAAACAAAAAGAATTCAAATGTCAAAAGTTCTTGATGTAAGAAAACAATGGTCAAGCTAACATCTATAATTGTTTGTGAAAATGGGAAAATAAAACAGAAACAAAACAGTGAGATTAAGCTTTTGCCTCATGACTCGCACGAAATTACACCACAATAAAACCCCAACTAGAGCCCAAGTTTGTAAACTCTAGTTGGGTGCAGCATAGGGCAAGTATTTAGATATCGACCCGGGTCGGTCCGTCTACCCCTACTTCAGTTGTTGAAATCATTATCTAGCAACAAAGCTTTGGTTTAAAGGTTTTCTAATTGAAAGCGGAAGGAAAACCAACGCGATTGAGTCTCCCTTGGAAGGGGGATTTTCCTCTCTAAGCTAGGCTAAGGTGGCTAATTAGATTGCTAGCACCTACATGCACAAACCTAAGGGTGCTAAGCACAAAACATGCACAACCCCTAAGTTGCTAAGCACAATCATGCACAATCCTCAATCATTGAATTGAACAATACCCAATGATAATCATCCAATACAGATAAAAGAAAACTATATGGTAGAGTTAGGGTTTCACAACACCCAACTGAAAGGAGGTCTACTCCATGCTAGAAGTGGGAAAAACAAAAGGGAAAGAGATGGAAACCATCTTGGAGGATGCTCCTAGTCTTCTTGGCCCTTGAGTTGAGCTTTCCTTGGAGGAAATCTACCCAAAATCTGCCTTGAAGCTAAACCCTATCCTTCTTCTCCCTTTGGTTCGTGTTTCTCTCTCTAGAATGTTGAAGAAGGCTTCTCACACACAATGGGCTCTCCCCTCTCTCCTCCTTTCAGCTCATCATTTAAACCCGAGACGAGCTGAGCTCACGGCCGTGAACCATGAAACGCGTCCGTGAACTTCAGGCGTGCACCAAACCGCGCCACATCATTCACTTCTGTTCACGGTCAACTGCCCTTGTTCACGGTCTTAGTGACTGTGAACTCACCTTGCATCAGTAACCTCCACTTTGGCTCTGGACGCCTCGCGATTCACGGTCCATGGCTCTTCTTAACGGTCATGCAAGACCGTGAACTTCCTTGGTAGCCGTGAATTGGCCCTTTTTCACCTCTTCTCCCGGTTTTCGATCCTTTTCGCCAATCTTTCGACTCCGAGGCTGGTTTCACCACTTAAATCCCGAAACACACTAAACCACGGGAACCTAGCGTAAAGCCAACCTTTTAGGAGTGAATTTGGCACAAACATCTAAGTAAAATGGGGGCAAAACATGTACAATTAGCCTCGAATCACCTCATCAACGTAATAAAGGACGACAAAACAATAAAACTAAAGATAGTACCCCTCATTCGTCGTCAGATGCATTGTTGCGAAGCTCGAGAATACACAACCTTGAAATATGGTACACCCTATATGGTGATATGTCTCCATAATCTCTTACTTTAGAGAACCCTCTCTATAGAGGTCCACATGCAACCAACTATGGATGTGGACATGGAGCCAATAGTATGGTGGTGCAATGGAATCCCTACTTTATGCTTAAAGTTGTCGTAATTGTCTTTAAAATGGCTCCTAACCAAGTTGTAGTGGATGCAGATCTGGCTCAAGTTTTCAGTTGGGGTCGTGAGTTTGACAAGAAATTTTTCCTCATGAGTACACCGATATGAACTCCCTTGAAGTTGAAGAGCTCCACCAATCCAACCTCATCAAGCCACTAGTAAGCTTACCTCGCCCTGCCTCTAAAATAGTATAAATCCCGCTAGTCCATCTCAGTTTGGCACCAAGGGGTGTGTATCTTCATTGGTGAATCATTTCCTTCAGGAAGGGTCAGTGAAGTGCAACGACTATTGAGTGATGTGAACAGTATATGTGGGAGGAAGATCATCATCATTTGAATCTTCGTCATCCTTCAGAGCCTTTGATGAATTTTCATCATAACCACCATTTCCCCCATTTGTCGATGCTAATTAAGAAGGAAACTACTAGTGTGTGGTGTTGATAATGAGAGACTTTGGAGGAGCATCTCATGACTCCTCCTCTTGGTAATGATCTCCTTGATAGGTGGAGAAGGTGGTAACTCTCTCTTTTTTTTTTGCCTATGAGGGCTCTTTTGAGGTGAAGGTTGTGACTCTATAGCTCCATAAGAAGAGGGTATGTCCTTGTTCTTCTTCTCGTGGGGAAAGAGTTCTAATGCTCACATCAATATAAAATCCTGCAAAATGAAATTTATCTATTGTATCCATAACTTTCACTCCATAGTTTAGACCACTTACTATTGTCAAAATAAATCCATATTATGTAACCTAGATAGTAATTTGGATATTGATGCTTTATTGTAGTAAATTTACTCATAATTAAACTAACTATTGAATATATGCCAAATTAAATAGCATGCACCAACTAATCAATAAGCAAAACCATTTTAAGAGAAACGAGCATAGTGTCGTATAATCATGCCAAGATAAAAACCTATAATTTATTTGTCATAAGAATACTTTTAACATTTTAGATCCAAATACATCCTTTGAAACCAACTCCCAGACCCAATTAGTTCTTCAAAAAATTGGAAATAAGTTTGCGAAAAATTATAAACGCTAATGTAGGACAAGCATTCTTAAAATTTTTCAGTAATCTCCAAGTCAAATTCAAGGTTAAAATCAAGCACTTATCATAATATTCTTTAGTCAACCTCATTGAGCTACTATCTATTTCTTTTTTACTATCGTGTTATTCGAAAACCAACTTTTTTTCTTTCAAACCCTATAAGTTGAATCCTCATTCAAGGTTCAATGAGTTTGGTTTACCATGATATTATGCTTACATTAGCATACTTTCAAAAGAAAAGTGTCATCCCTACATTTCCAAAATGTGGCTTTGTGCCTGTGCTCACATAAGAAAAAGAAAAGTTGAAAATTAAAATCAAAAGAAAGAATGAGAGAGCCGCCACAACTTTTGTGCACTCAAAAAGTAGTCGTTCTTCACGCCCAATGGCTAAGTGAACTCCTATGATTTAAGATTATTCCTCCTTATCTCTTGAGAAACTCGAGTTAAAAATTATAAGAGCAAGAAAAGTGTGGTTCTATGTGGTAGTTATTTGGGAAGATGTAGCACCTTGTGCAATGAATTCTTCCACCACCTTAAAGACGGAAAAAATCCCAAAGTACACTAGTTATTAAAAAAAATTCCCAAAATACATAAGTTATAAAAAAATTTCCAAAAGTACACATGTTTGAGCATCACCGTTTTTGACAAAGGCGGTGAAGGGTATCACCGCGTTTAATAAATACGGTGAAAATTTCACCGTTTTCAAAAAAAACGGTGACGTATTCACCGTCTTAGTCTAAAACGGTGAATGCATCACCGTTTTAAACTGAGACGGTGAAGTCATCATCGTTTTAATCAAAAACGGTGAGGCCTTCACCGTTTTAATTGACCACGGTGAAGTCGCTGACGTGGACAGACGCGGGGTATTCACCGCGTTAGACAAACACGGTGAATACCCCGTGTTTGTTTACGTCAGCGATCCGCGCCATTGTGCTTTCACCGTAGCTGTTAGATGCGGTGAGGCGCGGATCGTGGTTTTCTTCCCACGATCCGACGCCTCACAGCACGCCACGTCGGCTCAGGGGAACCGTCTTTGGGAACAGCGAGGCCTTCCCCGCGTCCCTCAAACGCGGTGAATGCTCCCCTAATAACTGCTGCGCAGTTCCTCCCCCCTTCCCCCAACTATAAATACCCCCTTCCCCTCCAACTTACAACTCACCCCACAACAATTTCACTTCCTTCTCCCTCAATTTATCCGCTCTAGTCTCGTTCTAAGTATGCTCTGTGGTTGCGGCTAAGTCCGATCTTCCAAATCAGAAAGAATTACTAGAGTTTGACCCTAAAGCCACCGTCCCGCTAAGTTCCTGTCCCTTACAAACCTAAACTCGTCGAACCTTTGTCCGGCCTACGCCAAAAAATGAACGAAGAGGCTCTTTGTGTAGGTTTTTGGTTTATGATTTTTTTTAATCGAAACAATTTGATTTTGTGTTTTTTTTTATCAAAACAATCTCTGATTTCATTACTATTTTATAGATGGGTGCCGAGATATACGATCCTCGATTGTATATCCATTATGGCCCAAGGGATGCGAGTCTCTTAACCGATCAAGAAGCTCATCGCTCCCGTGCTATTTGGGATAACAATCCGGTAATTTTTTGAGTATTCTTGCTTTATTTTATTATTTTCTAAGGTTTTATTTTGCTTCATTTAATCTAATAAATTGTTGTTTTCCCTATTTTTTTTTAGGAATCGCTTGCTCCCGTGGTTCATAAAGGGACCAATAACTTGCCCGCTTGGCATCCAAGGTTGGAGCCCTATATAGCGAGGACAGGTTTGGGAATGTTGCGCCATTTCTTGCGGATCGAAATCGACAACGATCTGCTTACGGCAATGGCGGAACGATGGCGTCCCGAAACCCATACGTTCCACCTTGCGGATGGGGAAATGACGATCACCCTCAAAGACGTGGCGATCCTCACCGGGATGCCTATTTCTGGGGATGCCATCATTGGTCCCACGACCAAACCCGAAGGAGGTTGGGGGCCGCTCATACGTGATCGTTTGGCCTTTGACATGCTGACCACCACTCCAATTCAAGGACGGGGGCATCCACCGTTGAATGCGGGCCAAGTGTCGGTCCCGTGGCTGGTATCTCGCATCCAGCAAGAGGTGGAAATCAATGACGAGACACCGGAAGAACAAGTCGAGCGCTACGCCCGCATCTACCTCATCGGTTTGGTGGGTGGATTTTTGTTCCCCGACAAGTCCAACCGGTGGATTCAAGGCATATGGTTGGATATGCTCACAGGTGACTGGGATGCAATCGGGCAAAAGAGTTGGGGATCGGCCGTGCTAGCGGGCGTATACCGGGAGCTGTGTACTTGCTCGAAGGTTGGGGCAAAGCAAGCTGGTGCTGCGATGTTCATCCTACAACTGTGGGTATGGGAGCATCTTCCAATGTTCGCACCTCTCGACCCACGTCCATACCGGAGAAATGATGATGAGCTCAACTTTCTGCAAAATCTCCCCTACGGTGTCAAGTAAGTTTATTTCGTACTTAGCCTAATTTAAATTTTATTACATGCTTGAGCTAGATTTAAATTGAATTTATTCCGTACTTAGCCCAATTTAAATTTGATTACATGCTTAGCTAGATTTAAATTGAATTTATTCCGTACTTAGCCCAATTTAAATTTGATTACATGCTTAGCTAGATTTAAATTGAATTTATTCCATACTTAGACCAATTTAATTTATTATATGCTTAGCTATATTTCAATTAAATTGATTCCGTACTTTTACTTACAAGGTGGATAGGAGCAAATACGAATGACCATCAACCTGAGCATTCGTTACTGTTTTATCGTGCTGAGTTAGATAAACCATGGTGGAATCAGGTAATCATGTTTTGTCCATATTTGAACAAGTTAAATTTTGTCAATGTAAATGGTCGTTAATTCCGAATTTTTGAATGAATATAGGTTATATGGGATCCATATCCATGTGAGGTCGAAATAACGAGCCGTTTGCGGCAGCGCGATCGTATCGACAAGGAGAACATTTTAGAGTTAACAAAATACTTGGACTTCAAATGCAAACGGTAATGAAAAATTAAACAAGCGATCAATTTAGTAGCAGAATACAAGTAAATGCAAATTAAGTTGATGGTTGTCCTGGGCAACGCCTCTTGTCGTGACCAGGTTGTCTGCACTTAGAGCATCGCTTCGGTCCCCTTCTCGTCCGTTCAACTTGATCCATCTCATTGTGTATCCTTTCAACTCTAGGACGGCCTTTGGTGCGTTTTAAGTGCAACGGTGGGATAATCAACTTTCCAGCGTATATAGGCCAATACGCTTCATCTGGCATGGGGCTCAAAGCTGCATTATATGAGTTCCGTATCGCTTGTTCAGTGTAGTAAGGACTCACCAGGCTGTTTTTGTTCATGGTTATTGACTTAGCAACCGCCATTGCATGTGAACAGGGTATCCTTTCGTTCTGATACTTTTGACAAGAACACTCCCCTAATTCGTAGTGCAATTTAACCGTTTGACGATTGTGACCACGTCTCCCTCCACCCCATATACCTGTTTCGACAACGAATATTCCTTCACTGCGGTTAAAAAGAACAACCTTATGCTTACTTGATTTTTCATCGTTCTTCTGCATTTGAGCGAATACGTCATGTGCTATTGAATGACCTTGCAACTCCCTCCCTATAGCTTGCTGTAGCCGAGCAACTCGCCACTCGTTGACCTTCCAATAAGACATTTCCATGATGACAGAAATAGGCATCGCTCGAAGACCCTTGTACACATTATTTATACTTTCTCCATGGTTGGTAGTTGCAATGCCCCATCTGGCCCCGTTGTCCATATGGAACGTCCACATGGGCAACTCTTGACCTTCAGCCCATACTGCTCCAGCTCGGTGGGTCTGACGGATCGTTTTCATCTTCTGCTCGTACTTTTTTGGTTGATGTGCAACCGCTAAAAGGTGAACAAAAGACTAACTGGTCAATACATGATGAATAACATCAGCTTATCAGCTTAATAAACACAAACTTAAATCGCATAAGAAAAACATTAGTACCTGCATTCCAAAGTTGATTTTTGATGTCTTTCTTCTTCCCAAATTTGTGCTGGAAATTGGCGAGCCAGTGTCGAATACACCATCTCCATCTCCATCCCCACTCGTCGGGAAAACCACCAACAGCATTCCTAATCCCCGCATGTCGATCGGATATAATCGTAATATCTTCCCGCTGTGTCACGTGTTCGTGTAGTTGGTCAAAGAACCATGCCCAACTTAAGCTGTTCTCCCCTTCCACTAATGCAAATGCAAGCGGGAAAATCCGCCTGTTTCCATCAACGCCAGTGGCAATTAGAAGACATCCTCTATACTTCCCAGTAAGGAAAGTTCCGTCAACCTGAATAAAAATTTAGGATCTAATTAGTATGAAATATACGTAACAGCAAATAATACAACATTTAAAACCGGAACCAGTTGGTAAAATACCTGAATAACCGGTATGCAGAACCCCAAACCGTCAATGCATGGTTTAAAAGCCCAAAAAAGACGATGGAACATCAGCTTCTCCTGTACTCGAACTTGATCCTCAGTGTATACATTGTTGTATACTGGGACGCAAACAGTCCCAGGATTGGACTCCTCCATTGCTCCCATAAGTCTAGGGAGTAAAGCATACGAATCCTCCCAATCACCATACACCTCAGCCATGGCTTTCTACTTACCATGCCATGCTTTTTTGTACCTTATAGTGTAAGAATGTCGATCCTTCACCTCTGCCATGATAGCTTTCACCTTGATATCTGGTTGTGCTTCTATAAGGTGCTTAATAGTTCTCCCAACCTTCTTTGCTTTTAGTTGCCTGTGATCTTGGGAAAGTATAGAAGAGGAGCATGTGTGGATCGTCTCAGCTTTTGCGAATCACCCAAGCACCCTTTCTCTTCATATTTGCAGCCCGCAGTTGCCACGTACAACCCTCTGCATCATGCTTGCATATGACATGTAGTTGTTTACTGTCAGAATATTTTACCTTCCACTCGAAATTGTGCCTCAACGCCTCTTCTGTAAAAGCATCTTGCACAGCGTCTTTCGATGTGAACGCCATACCCACCTCCAAATTGGCCGTCGGATTGTACACTGGCATAGGGACAAAGTCGGGGGCATCATTCTGACTATGTAAAAATTGAGTTGGAACCTGTGTGTAATATGGCGTGGGTGCCTCACGAAATGCCGCCTCATCCTCGTTATCATCAGTATCTTCCTCCTCCTCGCTCACTGATCTCAAATCTTCCTCAGTATCCTCGTCGCTCGACTCGAATGGATAGCTCGGGCTAGAAGGATCAACATGACCACGATCACCAACATCGTCCTCTCGCTCATGTGAAGTACGCCCTGATCGAATGGTATTCTCGATTTCAGACCACTCTGGCCCCCAAGCAGGCCATTGAACACCATCGGCCTCAACAAATGGGGCTGGTTGAGGAGGTTGCGAGTATTTGTCCCATCCTGCACTACTCGATCCACCGTAGTTGATTGAACCACCACCCTCCCCGTAACCTCCTGTATAACCACCGCCTTGGTAGTTGCTCGAACTACCACCCCATTCGTACCCTCCTGCAAAACCATCATCATAAGAATACTGGTGAGAATGAGATTCACCGACCGCCTCGGTCTCAACATACACCTCTGCAAGCCGGACTTGGTTATCGCTTAGAAACTGTAACATCATCGTAACCGCGTCATCATCGTTTATGACAACTTCTTGGAACACGACCCCGCCAGCACTCATGTCTGGATACCGGTAAGTAATTTTGCCAAGTCTCGTATGTCCGCTCGTACAAACCCTTTCTGCACAAATATCACAGAGTTCTTGAAAATTGAATCGGGAATCAATTTTCAGCATAATGGATTCGCCGTCCTCATAATCAATGCCTATGTCAGAGTTTGTCACCCTTCCATTCCCCCGAATAGTAAGATGAAACTTCTTGAATTTACCCATATCTACAATTTACAATAAGTATCTATTAGCTTAAAGACAATAAAATTAACCAAAATCATATTGTACAACTAATATTAAATCATACCATAACTAACGAAAATAAATTCAACTAACTAACAACAACATAATACGAAAATTAAATCATACTATAACTAACGAACATAAATTCAACTAACTAACAACAACATAATATGAAAATTAAATCATACTATAACTACTAAAAACATAATTAGACTATAATACGAAAAGTCTCAACATACCGAAAAATTTCTGTTCTGTGTATTATGCTCGATTTTGGCTGCGGAAATTTGAAGAAAGGGGAGTGGTTATGTTTTTACAACTGCTGGTGGTGTGCTATTTGCAGGGAAATCTGCCTACTATTCACCGTTTTTGTCAAAAACGGTGAACACCATCACCGCGTTTGTCTCAAACGGTGAATAGTTGGTAGCTGCGACCTAATTTTGACCTACCAGGGGTGGGAAACGTGGGAAAAGATCACCGCGTTAAACAACAACGGTGAATCAGTTCACCATTTTTAACCAAAATGGTGATGTATTCACCGTTGTTAACCAACGCGGTGAACCCTTCACCGTTTTAGTTAAATACGGTGAAGTATTCACCGTCTTCGTCAAATGCGGTGATGACCTTCACCGCTTTTGTCTAAAACGGTGATGCTCAAATATGTGTACTTTGGGAAATTTTTTTATAACTCATGTATTTTGGGAATTTTTTTTAAGAACGTGTGTACAGTGGGATTTTTTCCCCTTAAAGACCATGTTCTGCATGTCCTAGACCCTAGCTATGTTAGAAGCCCATAAAAGACCTCCGGACAAGTTAATGGTGATGCACTTTGTAAAGAATTGATTAAATTACAAAATGTTTAGGAGCTAGCTTCATAGCAAAGAAATGATAGGGCTGAGTGTCGAATGACATGCACATCTTTTGCATCAACAATAGTCTTGACCACACTCATCGAGTGCTCGAGAAAAATTTACACACTATCTAAAATCCATGCAAGGTATAGTAACCTCGATGTCGATTGTTTGTTCCTTGGTTGTTGTATTTGAATGATTGGGGAAACCGAGAGACTGGGTCAGCGTCGCGTGAAGTTTGATAAGTCTAAAGAAGGGTCCACATGGCATGAGTATGATGTAATCAAATGTATTTTTCGTGGTTGTGAGTGTCCTATTTGCATCATGGTATGTGTTGATGTTATTAGCCATTCGAGATTCACCCTTCTCGAACTGGACCTACAATTTAACCAAGTTTTTTCCTTAAATGTTTCAATTTCTACACTTGGTTTTAAATGGTTTGTTTGGAGCAAGCAAAATTCAAGTGTGGGGTTATATGACGACATGAAATTTTTTAATTTTTACACCACTATTCCTTGCACGTTTTTACAAGAATTCTATATACTTTCTCACATATTCACTTGGATTTTCAAAGAAGTGCTCAAGTCATATTTAGTAGGCTTTAGGTATTATTTTTAACTTTTGATGCCCTTTGGGTAGTCTTTTGTGTGTTTTGGGCCAAAGCATCATAATAGACCATCTTCTATATGCTACGGACATCAAGAACAAACTTTCGGAAGTCAGAAGCGAAACTAAAGTCCAAGCCCATAAATGACAACCAATTTAGTCGAGCATAAGTCCAAATGTGATAAAGGTGCCATTTTCTAGAAGGGCTATATTAGATCATATTTTGACAAATCTTCGCTACTTGGAGGCTAAGCTAGAAGATATCTGACTTGGAGACTTATCCTCATACAATATCTCTCATAGAACTTATGGAAAGTCTTATATGTAGACCCCCTCGGCCACCAGTTGAGGATAGATCAAAACACGTGGGTTACTTTCTCGACATAACTACTCACCAAAATCAGAAGGAATTAGTAGACTCGAGGGTTGGAATGGCTGCCAAAATGGCGCCATTGGCACCATTTTCCCTCTTAAGCCTCCAATTGAAAGATCTTAGGTATCTCGTCTTCCATACTTATGTTCTCCTTAGATTATGTCCCCATGATTAGCTAGTTCGTTAGTTGTGTAGGTTGGTAAACCCTAGTGGTTCCTTAGACAATGTAATAGTTAATTTTGTGTGTGTATATATATATATATATATATATATATATATATATATATATATATATATGCAAAGGCTAGCGTACGTCCGAGCGTACGCTAGCCTACCGTACGCCCCATTGGGTTTTGCTATTTAGACAAAGAATTAATCGGAGTTTGGGACATGATACTATACCCTAACCCCTAATGGGTGAATCCCAGTCCCCAATTCACTAACCCAAAGCACGAGATTTGTTTAATCTTAAAAATGAAAATCAACGATTCTGATTCGTCGAAATTTTCATTGGTTTTCATTTTAAGATTAAACGAATCTCATGGTTTGGGTTAGAAAATTAGGGACTGGGGTTCACCCATTAGAGGTTAGGGTATAGTATCATGCCCCAAACTCCGATTAATTCATGATCTATATAGCAAAACTCAATGGGGCGTACGCTAGCCTGAACCATATATATATATATGGGGAGTTCTACGGTACCCCGGGTGAAATTCGGGGTACCGCATACCTTGAGTAAGAAAACGCTATCCAGAACTTGAATTGACTGATGTTTCGGACATGATACTATACTCTAACCCTTAAAGATCAAAATCTAGGACTTAATTCTCTAAATCTTATACCTCAATATCAATTTAATTAGAAACAATAATCGACGGTTATGATTCGTCCAAATGTAGGCAAAAAAATCAATACATCATCTTAGGGTTTACAGTTTATGATTTAGATACTTAGGACCTAGGGTTCACTCATTAAGGGTTAGGGTATAGTATCATGCCCAAAAATCCTGCTAATTCGAGGTTTAGATAGCGTTTTCGTACTCAAGGTATGCAGTACCCCGGATTTCACTCGGGGTACTGTAGAAGGCACCATATATATATATATATGGTGCCTTCTACGGTACCCCGGGTAAAATCCGGGGTACCGCATACCTTGAGTATGAAAACGCTATCTAGACCTCGAATTAGGAGTATTTTTGGGCATGATACTATACCCTAACTCTTAATGAGTGAACCCTAGGTCCAAATTATCTAAATCATAAAGTATAAACCCTAAGATGGGGCATTGATTTTTTTGCCTATATTTGGACGAATCATAGCCGTCGATTATTGTTTCTAATTAAATTGATCTTCGGGTATAAGATTTAGAGAATTAAGACCTAGATCTTGATCTTTAAGGGTTAGAGTATAGTATCATGTACGAAAGATTAGTCAATTCAAGTTCTGGATAGCGTTTTCTTACTCAAGGTATGCGGTACCCGGATTTCACCCTGGGTACGTAGAACTCCCCATATATATATATATATATATATATATATATATATATATATATATATATATATATATATATGGTTTAGGCTAGTGTACGCCTGGGCGTACGTTAGACTACCGTACGCCCATATATGGTTTAGGCTAGTGTACGCCCGGGCGTACGTTAGACTACCGTACGCCCGTTTGAGTTTTGTTATTTAGATCATGAATTAACCGGAGTTTTGGGCATGGTACTATACCCTAGCCACTAATGGATAAACCCCAGTCCCTAGTTTTCTAACCCAAATCATGAGATTCATTTAATCTTGAAATGAAAATCAACAATAATTTCGACGAATCAAAACCGTTGATTTTCATTTCTAGATTAAATGAATATTATGCTTTGGGTTAGTGAATTGCGGACTGGGGTTCACCCATTAGGGGTTAGGGTATAATATCATGCCCCAAACTCCGGTTAATTCATTGTCTAAATAGCAAAACTCAACGGGCGTACAGTAGGCTAGGGTACGTCCGGGCGTACGCTAGCCTTTGCCATATATATATATATATATATATATATATATATATATATATATATATATATGGTGGCGTCTTCGGTGTACTTACTTTTTCGGTGCATTTAGTGCACCCACTTCATAACCGTCATTATAAACATGCGATTTATGTCAAAATGATGTCAATCATCACTTATGATGTGATGAACAATAACGCACATGAATTTGCACAAAAAACCATTGAAGATTTACTTTAATTTGAAGGATTTAGAGTTTAGAGATTTAGGGTTAGGGTTTACAATTTGGGGTTTAGGGATAGAACTCAAAATTGGAGGTCTAGGGCTTAGGGTAATCCGCTAATTAGTTCTTATCATATGTTATATCATCATATTACACTAATTCTACAAATTAAAATTCAAAATCAAACACCTTAAGCGTAGTTTTTTAGTTGGGTGCATTGAACGCACTGATTTTTGTGAGTGCACCGAAGTAGTCACCATATATATATATATAGCATATTGTTTGTTTAGTTCATCTTATTATCTTTATTTCAATGATTGAGTTAGCGATTATATTGTGTGGATCGTAATAAGGAACCCCTCATGGTTTTATTATAATGTGAAATACACGTCCGAACAAATTTAACATGACATAGCATATACGTGTAGTAGGCTGACCTACGTATCTCCCTATCCATCTCTAGAGGATAAAACATGGAATATGGATGGATGCAGAAGCATAGCGAGTGGAGAAATCCATGTGGATTCTCTTAATCACATATGTATATGTAGCCTATCGTACTAGAGCGAGTCTAAGAAAACTATAGAAGGAGCTAGCATGTGCAACCCCCTTTCCTCTACTGCGTTCCCTCGTTCACTCATTTTTTTCTTTTCCTTTTCTTGCATTTATTTCCAAAGAATTCAAGGGGAACCTCAATCCCAGGAGCACCTCAGCCCATACAGTCTATTGTCTAAGAATGAAGTCCTCGCTGATTGAGTAGTGGGAGGTGAAAGATTCTAAGGAAATATGATCATGGTTACCTACCATGTAAATTTGACCCCTATTCTATAGCATGTCAGGTTGACGAACTGCGTATTTTTCATTACGTTTCTGAAATTTGCTATTATGGTGTTAAAAGAGAATATTTATATGCACAATTACTTGCAGAACCATTGATATAGGTTTGATCTAGCGTGGTAAATCCACCATTTTACTTCTAGGGCCGCGCATGCTGGAGTTGTGTTGGGCAGTCTAAGTCCATTAATTTTGAGCTTTTTTTTAAACAAGACTTGATCCGATGATTTAGGATTTAATCTAATGGGTTACATACGCCATTTTACTACTAGGGCCTTCATTTATTTGTCATCACATTATCCCTAACCACCAAGAAACAATTATTATGTTTGTTGGTTCAACATTCCCTCTATTGGTTTTGTCTTCTTTAGGCTCCCTGCAACTATTTGTCGCAAGTTGAACAATCACCTCTTGATATTGGTGGACGATTAGGATAAGGAAAATGGTATTCATTGAGTCCCATTGGTTGCCTTGTGTCATAATAAGTTCAAGGAGGATAGTGGTTTGAGACTTCAATCTTCAACGTTGCTATGCTAGTGAAATAAGGCTTGCAGACCCTTGTTTCACCAAATATTCTGCTCGTCAAGATCTATAAAGCTTGTTACCACTTACCACCCCAATTGTCACTTCTTGGAAGAAACTATAGCACATTCAATGTCTTCTTGGGCTTGACAGAGCATTCTCGAATGGTGAAATTGCCGAGAAGGGAATTTGCTGGAAAATTGGTTATGGTGTTGTGGTTTGAATTCTTGAGAAATCTTGGCTTCTAACTATTCCTCTATACATTCCTCGTTTGCATCCATGGGAAGTTTTGGGTAATCCTTTTGTGGGTTCTCTAGCTGATGATCAAGCTTGTTCCTGGAAGAAGTCTCGACTGCAAGAGCTATTCTACCGCCAACAATTAGTATCATCCTTTCAATTCAACTCTCCTACTAGTGATGCAAGAATAAACAATTTGGCATTACAAAAAGTGTGGGACCTACTATTATTTATAGGTACCTCTTTGTAAATAACCCACCAAGCATATATAATATATATATATATATATGGGTCAGACTGGCGTACGTCAGGCGTATACTATACGTCAGGTACTACTAATGAGATATCTCTATCTAGACCATGAATTAAATCGAGTTTGGGGTATGATACTATACCCTAACCTCTAATGGATAAACCCCAGACACCCATTTTCTAAACCCTAACCCGAAGTTTGATTAAATGAAAAACAAAAATTGAACGTTGTGATTGGCCGGAGCTCATCTAACTACATCTAACGGCTAGATCACCTGACGTATACTATACGCCTGACGTACATCAGTATTCACCATATATATATATATATATATATATATATTGTACAACTTACCAACCTTATGTTTAACCCAAGAAAATACTAAAAAAGCTAGGTGGGAGATCCTCTTCATGGAGTTAGCTCCACCGACCAAACCACTTGAAAAACCTTATTGATCTTTACAATTATGTTTGTTATTTGATTGTTTAACATGGTATCAGATCCTAGATATCGAAAGATCTTGGTTTCATTGATTAGCTAGGAATTGGTTTGTCTTCGTTTTGCTGTTTTGGCTTTGTCAATATTGGCACCAACTATCGGCTGGGCAGAGTTCAACTCCGAGTTTATTGTGCAACTTCAGATTGGGGTTTCCCCCTAGTCTTAGCAATATGGTATCTCATTCTTATCATTTTTGTTTCATATGTTTTTTATTGGGTTTGTTTTGTGCATTGGATCTGAGAAAGTTTGATTTTGTGACGTCCTAAGTTTGATGGGAAGAACTTTTCCTTTTCGGAATTTCAGTTTCGGAACTTTGTTAAAGGGAAGCGATGCCTTGGAATTATCACTAGCAAAAATCCTCGCCCAATGGTTGGTGCTTATGAGAAAGCCAAAATGACTGGGTTACCTACAATGCGCAGGCGATCTCATGGCTCGTAGCCTCGTTTGATGTACCCACAAGTCCACAACACTCTGTCAGTGGTGCTTTACTACAACTCACGAGATGTGGGCGCATCTCGTTGCCACCCATTCACAGACTAGTGCATCTTGGCAATTTTCATTGTAGATGGAGCTTAATCGTCTATATCAAGATGACAAAAGCATTTTGAACTACTATCAAGCCGCTCTCCATCTCTGGACTAAATACAACCTACTTGATGTGTCCATTATGTCTCATGAAGCTTCGACTGAAGTCTAACAAGAATGGAGTCGATCCTATGTTCTGCAATTTCTTATACACCTCCATTCTGACTTTTAGTCTATCTGAGCATCATTGACTCATCGGAATGTTAGACATGGACGAGATAGTTGTTGAGCTCGTTCGCGAAGAGACATGGCTGAAGAGTCAAGCTTTGCCCAATCCAACAATGAAATGACTTGTATTGCCACAATCCATCTCAAGTTTTGTCCAACGAATTATGACTGCCTAACATAATACTAATGTGATTTATTACGGGGGCTCTTTCTTTATAGAACAATGACTTTCTTGTATTTGCTATAGACAAATTTATGAATATTAAAGATCAATTTATAATTTCATAGCATTATTATTATTATTATTATTATTATTATGTAACGTATACATTGGTGTTTAATCCATGATTTTACTGTTACTTCATTTTGTGGTGATGCTCAATTGGTGATACAGTGAGGGCTCACTGTTGATGACACACTTGCAGTTTGCAAGGAGCTCTCCAAGAATACGTTTGCACTCTCACTCATGCCCCCATTTTCTATCATATTTTGTCAGTTTTGCTCCTCAAAAGTGTAACAAAAATATCCATTTAGGGGTCTTTTGGAAGTTGCGATTGTTTTGTTGAGATTGTCATTATGCATGTATTGTTTACAATGCATCGTTTTTTTGTTTTTTTAGCAAAAACAATACATGGTTTATTTCTATGATGTGACATGAACTATCACTCATTTTGAGTGGTTGTTATATCTCAACTTTTAGTTGTGATTGTTGAGTTGAGATTGTTTTGTCTCGGCTTTTAGCTGATGCGACATACACAATCACACATACCAAACGTTGTATTCTACAATGCATCAAATTCGACAATACATGTATAATATTATACATGCATTCTCAACAATACATCTATTTAACAATCGCAACTTCCAAACGAATATCAAACGAGTTATTGTAATAACAAAACGCTATCATCAATAATTCAATCGAATATGAGTCTACTTTAACCCAATTACTACTGAAATAACACTAAAATACCACATAACAAACGAGTTATTAAACTCTACAGATACCATATTAACAATTAATCCATCTAAACAACCCTACACTCGAGTTTTCTTCTCGAAATATCTATGGCAGGAAAAGTAAAATTTCAGTAGAGGATAGTCAAACTGATATTTAGGGATGGCATTGGGTCGGGTTGGGTCGGGTTTTGCCAAACCCAAACCTGAACCCATGGGTTTATCCGTGAAAAAACCCAGGGTAAAACCCATTGGGTTTGAAAAACTCAAACCCAACCCAACCCGCTGGGTATCCGCGAGTTCATGGGTACCCACGGGTTTTGTTGTAAAAAATTTACAATAACAAGTTCCTATCAAAATTAAAGTCAAATATCAATATCTCAATACAAATTATCCATATATAAAACACCATTCTAGAAAATTCAAGCAAATCACAAATTAACTATACAAATTGTTCAACACCAATCTAGAAAACTCAAGAAAATTGAAGCAAATCACAAATTATCCATAAATAACATGATTACTTGAAGGCTTCTTCCTTTCAATTAAGTTTTTCACTCTCCACTCGATAACATCAACTTCATTATACACAATTAGAAAGAAAAAATTTGACATGTCTCTACAAATATAAATAAGATTAGTTGTTTAGAATATTAAATATATCGAGAAAATTAATTATATGGATGTGAGCGGGTACCCATGGGCCGGGTTTACCTAAACCCAAACTCAACCCAATGAATAGTGAATGGAATTAAACCCAAACCCGGCCTAAAACCCGTCAACACGAATTTTACCCGCGTTGACCGGGTTGGGTGGATACCCGTGAATTCGGATTTTGTTGTCATCCGTGCTCATATTAGCCCTCAGAATTTTTGAGCCCAATAACATAACTTCCTGGCCTTGGCCCAATTTCCCGCTCTACTGGTTTCATTTCAGAATTTCAGATTTCCCTCCAAAGTTCGAAAAGTTCCATTCGAATCCGAACTTCCCTCCACCAATTCCCAACATTCTGAAATTCCCAAATTTCAAAAATCGAAGTCGAAACCCAAAACTTACACCGTACACTTCCCGCTCTTCCCATATAAAATGAGCGCCATGAACTTCCCACGATCCTCAATCCATCAACCAAAACAGATCTTCCTGCCAAGCTCTGCTTGCCCATCTCTCTCGTTCTCCGATCCCTAGAACCCTCACAAAACCAGCAGAGTTTCTTTCTGATATTTTTGCTGACAATGGCCGCCGCCCAAAAGTCGTTTTCGACCTACAAGTTTGCTGATGCCGGCCGCGATCTCGCCCAGAAATCCCAGACCGGTGAGTTACATGTCATTGTCGGTCCCATGTTCGCCGGGAAAACGACTGCTCTCCTCCATCGTATCAAATCCGCAGGCAACGGTGGCAGGTTTGTGGTCTTTCAAATTTTTATTATTTTTCGGGTTGAGTTGATTTCAAATTGGGTCCTTCCGAAGGAGATCTGTGGTGGGTAAGTGGTAGATTATTCAGGGGAGGTGGTTGTAACCGGATTGTTTGACAAATTTGAATGACACGTTTGTTTAACTGGGTTCGTCAATCATCTGTTTGTAGAAATGTCGCAATGGTAAAATCGAGCAAGGATAACAGGTACGCTATTGATTCAGTCGTCTCCCACGATGGTTTGAAGTTCCCTTGCTGGGCATTGACGGATCTCACTTCCTTCGAAAGGAAAGTCGGAGTGGAAGCTTATCAGAAGGTTACCCTTTACCTTCCACCCCCTCTCCCTTTCTGTCTGGCTGCTCAATTGAAACAAATTGCTTATGGTGTCTGATTGATTGGATATGGTTGATTCGTTGTTCACAGATCGAAGTGATTGGAATCGACGAGGCTCAGTTCTTTGATGACCTCTACGATTTCTGCTGCAAAGCAGCGGATCAAGATGGCAAAACTATAATCGTAGCAGGGCTGGATGGAGACTACTTGAGGTAACAGTCGATTCTCTTATTGGTGTGCGTTGCTATAATTTTCTTGTAAAAGTGACCCTGTTCCCGTCATGCTTTTGATATCTGCAGGAGGAGCTTCGGGTCTGTCCTTGATGTGATACCGCTGGCTGACACAGTGACGAAGCTGACAGCGAGATGTGAGCTCTGTGGCAAGAGAGCGTTCTTCACGTTGAGGAAGACGGAGCAAACCGAGACGGAGCTGATAGCTGGAGCTGATGTGTATATGCCAGTTTGCAGGCAGCATTATGTTAATGGGGAAGTGGTTAAGGAAGCCACGAAGACTGTTTTGGGGACCTCTTCTAAAGCTGTTGGGGCTTATTGTTCTTCTAGTGGTGCTGATGTTGTTGCAGTTGTGTAGTGCTGGGGCATTGAAATGGGTATTAGGAAGGATGGAGCCTTGTTTCAGTGTTGTTTATTTGGGGTTTTCCAACAGTTTCTTGTCTTGCTTCTTAAAGTTTGTATAGTATGATAGTGTCCTGATCGGTTTTATAATCAAAGTTCATATTGGATCGTTTGGCTAGGAAGCTGGGTGTTTTCATTGGCCTCAATTTCCACAATTGTAGTATTTAAATTCAATTCTTACATTTGGTTGGGCAAAATTATCATAGGACTTGGGGTTTGAAGGCGCTGATAACTGAATGACAGAGATTCCAAATGAAAACTGGGTCTCAATTCTCTTATCTCTAATTCATCACATCACTTGTGCACCTTTGAGAGTTACTCGTTCTTTCTTCTCCAACTTCAAAATCAAATTTCAGTCCCAACCTTAGCTCAAAGAGAGAGAAAGGAAATAGAATTATACCAAGCCAAACTGAAATAAATAAAACCCAACCAGAATATGAGATCCCCTTTGACTCGTTCTAACTTAGGTCACACCATCCGCCCACTTCACCCTCATGCTCCCGTTCTAATCCGTCAAAATACGATTTTTCTAAAGTTCGTGAAAAAAACGCGAATTATTGTCTGGGGGAGCGCGGACTATGGTTTTGGGACCGCGTTCTTTTAAGGAACTCAATCTGTCCTCTACTCTCCCTTTCCAATCGACACTAGACTGCAATTTTCGGTGATGCACTGCCTGTTGGGATCTCTGCCAGAACCTTCTGCGGTTAAAGATCTTCTTCAAACTCGTGGTGATGGCCAATTGAATGACGGAATTGTCGCCGAGATCGCAGTGCATGATAAAGGAAATGAAACGGCAGCGAGAAAGTAGAAGTAGAAACTTGATAACTGATTATCATAGATTGGATGCGGTGCAAGTGGTATCAAAACAACTAACTCAAAAATGAGATGTCTCTTCTCTGCAAAATAATTTAGGGATTTGGATTTAGCAGAAGAGGGAAGAAAGAATGATGGAAGGGGAAGACGGATGGGACGAATGACGGACAAATTGTGTGGCTTTCGGCTTCTTACTTCTTTCCTATAGTAACTGTCAAAACATAGCCCGACCCGATTAACCCGCCCAATCAACTCGATCCGCAACCTGACCGCAACCCGAATTGACTAAAAATCAACAACCCGTAACTCGCCCGAGATCCAGAGAGAAAGTGATGAGAGAGAAAGTGAGCGGAGATGGCCATGAGAGAGTGAGAGATCCAGAGCGTGTGAGCGCCAAGGGTGGGGGGTCGCTAACGAATGGTCTTTCGTCTGTCCGTTCGTGCAGGTCGCAGGTGTTCGGGTCAAGTGGTGGCGGCGGCGTACGTCGGGAGGTGTGCTCGCGGAACGTTTGGATCGGCAGCAAGCTTGTATCAATTTCTAGGGAAGAATGTGGACCGAGGTTTTGGTATCGTATCCGTGCGAAGGAAGGGAGGAGAAGCTGGTCAGTCCTGTTAAGTGAACTCCACCTCTCTTGGCTTCAGGGCGTCTTGCAAACGTCAGCGATGAATGGATGGCGGTTTGGATCCGGGTACGTCAAGAGGAGGGGGGAGTGTGTGATTCATGTTGGAAAGGCTATCACCAGGAAGGGAGCTTTTCTCCAAATCTCGGAATCAGTTAAGAGTGGACGTGTTTTCAAGATCCTCATCCCATCTTCCGGGGCCGGGAAAGGATGGGCTATTATGATCTCCTTGCTCCAGGATTTCTTCCAGTTTGAGCGTTTGCACCGCGACAGGTTTGTTTTGGACAGTTCGTGCAATAAATCCGGCCAGGCCGTCCCTGCGCAACAATCTTATGCCGACGTGGTTAAGGGTGGGGGTTTCTACGGTGCCGGGAGGTGTATGATTAGAGGGTCGGGTGGGGAACGCTTTATCGAAGTGAATAAAGACGGTGTGGAGGAGAGGCGTGAGTTCCTTGGCAGGAGTCTGGTGATTCGGTTCCATCCTACGACCGATGAGGTGTTCTCTGCTGAATCTGCTCATGGTTTCGTGATATGGGCAATCAAGACTTGGGCCATTGATGCTAATTACGGTTTCGAAAGTACGAACAGCGGGAAATGGATCCTCACTTGTCCAAGCATTCAACAGGCTCTTCGCATCAAGGCTTTTGACCAGTGTAGATATAAGAGTTTCGTCATGGATATTTCCCATTGGAGTGAGATCTCTCTGAAGCATGACGTTTCATCAGCACGGTGGGTCATGGTGTCTGGGATTCCGGTACACTTGAAGAGCGTCAATTTGATAAGGAGCATTGGTGAGTTTTGTGGGTCGTTGGTAGAGATAGATTGGAATCATTGGACCTCCGACGTGATCAGGCTTGGAGTCAGGGTCGTAGGAGAACTACCAGAGCGTATCCCTATTCGCTTCGGCGCTGACTGTTATTGGGTCAAGGTTTCTCCGGTATCAGAGTTGTACACCGGTGAATCCTCCGATCCGAGTTTCCGTCCGAGAGGGGATATGAATCGGCCCACATCGGTTAGCGGCTCGATGCAAAAGGGTGAACGTTGCATGGGGGTAGTCCATTATGGAGCGCGCCGCCCGGAGAGAGGCGCTTTGGTTTCCGTTGCGCAGCCAGCAGGGGTGAAAAGTAACTCTCTTAATAAATCCGCTATGAGACACGTTTGGGTCCGCAAGCATGGGCCTATTTGGTATGGGCCGAGGCCACCGAACCCTTCTGGGCCAGATTTGTCAGGCTTGAAGAGCAATTTGATGGTGGTGCACAAGGCCACGGCCAGAGGACTGAGCCTCACTTGTCCTCGTTGGTTTTATAATTTTCTGTCCAATATCATGATGGAGAGCCCAATTACCTATATTGTTCCCTGCCCCAGCCCGTTTGTTTGGCTGTTCAAGGTGGTCTTGCTAAAGAAGAGTTGGATATCTGATTTTCCTGTCCCACACTCCATGTCCATAATTTTTGATCCGATCGGCGAGTCTTCTGCCTCGATCTCCGTCAACGCCACGGGGCCTTTCTCCTCAAGCTCTGTTCCATCCCCAGCTAGCTCCGAGCTTCCCAACCCGGAACTCTCTCCGCAGTCCCTCGAAAGAGTTTCGCCGACTTTGACGGGCGGTTCATTTCCCCCCCCCCCCAATCACCGATAAGGAGCTCTGAGGATTCTGGTGCTATGGAAGAGTTGCCCTCCCCGTCGTGTATTCCCGATAGTCAAGAAAAGGAGTGGGAGATGGACAAATTTCCTTTCGATGTGGACAGTCTAATCGATGCTAGTCGCGCTATGGGAAGGCTCTTCAACCTTGTTCAGGATGATGGGGTCGATCAGACTGAGGAGGTCATTGTGGAAAAGGCTCGGGCTATGCATTATAGAAAGGTTAGATCATCAAGGTCCAGATTAGAAATGGAGCAGCATCGGCTAGGTCCAGTTGTTCCATCTTTGACTGGGCCTCGCAGGATTAAGAAGAAGGTAGGGATTGACAACTTTACTAGTAAGTAATGGGTTCTTCTATTATTGTGTGGAATGTGAGGGGGCTTGGTGATCTGGATAAGAGGGCCAGGATTAAACGTATTTTGGGAAGAAGGAAACCTAAAATTGTTGGCCGTGTCGAGACAAAATGGGAGTTGTGTTCGGGTGATTTAGTTTCGAGTATCAGTGGCAGCAGAGAGAGTGGATGGGAGGCAAAGAATGCGGTGGGGAATTCGGGTGGGATTGCTGTTTTCTGGGATCAATCTTTTGTTCGTGCTGTCTCTGCTAGGATGGGGGATTTCTCCCTTAGTATTGACTTTCAGGAGGTTTCTTCTTTGAAGTTGTGGTCCCTGGTTGTTGTCTACGGTCCTCAGGATAGGGAAGAGAAGCTGCGGTTTATCAGAGAAATTCATGATGTTTGTCAGGCTGCTGATCGCCCGATATGCATTGCTGGCGATTTCAATCTTGTTCGAAGTCATGAAGATTACAGGGGAACGAGACGAAATATGAATTTGATGGCTGAATTCAATGAGTGTATCGACAGTGGCGCCTTGCTCGAGCTTCCCCTGGGTGGGAGTAGTTTCACCTGGAGCAGAGGGGATGGTTCTAATTCGTTATCCCGCATTGATAGAGCTTTCGTTAATCCTGCTTTTGACAGTCTTTTTCCTGATTGTAGTTTGACTGCTTTGGAGCGAGTGGAGTCGGATCATAATCCGTTGCTGATTAAGTGGGGTGATTCTAGGAGGATTAGGAGGCCATGGAAATTCGAGAATATGTGGCTCGAGGACGAGAGATTTTATGTGGCTGTTGAAGGTTGGCTTCGTGTTCCGATGAGTGGTCGTGGGTGTGCTTTTCGTTGGGCGATGAGATTGCAAGATCTGAAGTAGAAAATCAAGGAGTGGAACAAGAACGTTTTTGGTAACATAGACAGGCAGATCGACACCGCCCTGGCGAACATCAGCAAGATTGATTTGATCGAGGATTCCCGGGTTCTCACTGATTCAGAGCAAGGCGACAGGGATGAGTTCAAAGTCAACCTCAGCAGGCTACTTCAGTTTCAAGAAATCTCCTGGAGACAGAAGTCAAGAGAGGTATGGTTGAAGGGCGGAGATAGCAACACCGGGTTTTTTCACAGAATAGCAAACTATAAGAGAAAGCTGAATTTGATTGAGTGTATTAAGATTAATGGGCTGATTTGAAGGCAGGGATGAGCTGGGCAGTGGGGTTGTTGATTTTTATATCAACCTGTTTAAAGAGACTTTGTGCCGAAGGCCTTTCCCTGGGAATTATGATGTGAACAAGCTCAACAGTGATGATAATGATGCTCTCATTCAGGCTTTCACCGAGCAAGAAATCCTGGCTGCTCTATCTGACTGTGATGGTTGCAAAGCTCCGGGTCCGGACGGCTTTTCTTGGGAGTTCTACAGGAAGTGCTGGCCGCTTATTCGGGAGGAAGTTATTAATGTACTCGGCGAGTTCCATCGATCAGGATCCCTTCCGAGGTGTGTGACTCATTCTTTCATCTGCCTTCTTCCGAAAAGGGATGTCGTGGAGGACATCAAAGATCTTCGGCCGATTAGTTTGATGGGGAGCATGAATAAATTAATTAGCAAGATTTTGGCTAGAAGGCTCAGCACGGTTCTTCCTAAGCTTGTTTCTGTCAACCAGCATGCTTCAGTTAAGGGTAGGCAAATCTCCGAAGCCGGGCTGATTGCTTTTGAACTTCTTGATAGCCGTAAGAGAAGCAGAAAACCGGGACTATTGTTTAAGCTCGACATCGAGAAGGCGTTTGATAACGTAAGTTGGGGCTGCCTCTTCAAGGCCTTGTCCGTGTTGGGTTTTTCTCATAAATGGCAGTCGTGGATTCGCGGAGTCATGTGCTCTCCAGCTATCTCGATTCTGATCAACGGAGAAGCAAAAGGGTTCTTCAACTCGCAGAAGGGGCTCAGGCAAGGCGATCCGCTCTCTCCCGGTCTCTTTACACTCATCATGGATGTGCTCTCCTTTATGTTGGAAAAGATGCGCTTGGCTGGTCTCATCCACGGATTCTGTATGGATGAGACTAATAGGGTGGGTGAAGTGACCCATCTTCTTTTTGCTGACGACACTTTAATTTTCTGTGAAGCTTCTTATGATCAGGTTTTGAACATCCTTGCGACCCTGGTCTGTTTTCAAGCCGTTACTGGTCTCAAAATCAACCTCGAAAAATCAGTTATGATCACTATCGGTGATGTTCCGAACCCGGATTTCTTCGCCGCTGTTTTCGGTTGCAAGTGGAGCAAAGAACCGTCAAGTTATCTCGGGTTCCCTCTTGGTGCTAAAGTCAATGCAGTTTCGACTTGGGACCCGGTTATTAGCAAATTTCAGAAGCGGCTCGAGGGGTGGAAAGGTCGTTACCTATCTCTTGGTGGGAGATTGGTTCTTAATAAGGCTGTTCTGTCCGGGCAACCGGTTTATTCGTTCTCCCTTCTACGTGCTCCCGCAACGGTGGTGAAAAGGATAGAGAGTATCCAGAGGTTTGTGTGGAGCGGTACAGGTGACAAGGCTAAAAGTCCTTTGGTTAGTTGGGATTTGTGTAAAGCTTCTAAGTCCAATGGAGGTCTGGGGATTAGAGACGTCGGTTGTTTTAATGAGGCCCTGCTTTCGAAATGGTTGTGGAAATTTGCTGTTGAAAGAGGTAGTTGGTGGAGAGAACTGATTGCAGTTAAATATCCTTCGGGAGCTTCGAGTTGGCAGAGCCAGCGTTGTCGGGCTGAGTTTGGGGGATCAGTGTGGGCGAATATTACGAAGGGTTATAAAAGTTTCTGGAAAGCGGCTCACGTCGATTCGGGAGGAGGTGCGTGGGTGTCGTTTTGGAAGGACTGTTGGATTCCTAGCTTAGTTTTTGCAGACGCTTTCCCCAGAGTCGCTGCCGCTACCGCCACTCCCAACGCCTGGATCTCCGACATTGCGACTCCTTCAGGTGAGGGTATTATTTGGAATTTAAATCTTAATGTGACCTTAAGGGGTGGGGCGGAGAGGGAGCGATTGAATCTTTTGAGAGTCCTTTGTTCTGTTGACTGTCGCCGGGTTTCGTGTGGACCGAGCAGACTTGTTTGGTCCCCGCAACCCGAGTCGACGTTTTCTGTCTGTGATATGTATAGGTTCCTGGCCAGCAGCAGATTCCCGGGGGTGGCCTCTTTCCCAGCCGAGTTCATTTGGCGAAGCTTCATTCCAAGCAAGATCTGTGCCTTCGTTTGGCTCGTTGCCCACAAGAGGGTGCTGACATTGGACAATCTGCAGAAAAGAGGGCTGGTGTTGGCTAACAGGTGTGTTCTTTGCAGCAATCAAGAGGAGTCGGTTGACCATTTGTTCATTCATTGCGCCTTCACTAGAAGTGTTTGGACGGATGTCGCTTTGGAGTGCCATGGATTTAGCCCTCCGAGTGGCGATGTTGCTGCCACTATGGACGGCTGGAATATGGCCTGTCCGAACAACATCAATGAGTGGATTGTTGCTTGCAGTTTCCATGGTGTTTGCTGGCAGATCTGGCTCGAGCGAAACCAACGAACATTCAACGACATCAATCATAGTTCCAACTTTGTGTCCCGAAGAGCAATGAGGTGGACGGTCGAATGGGTTGTTGCCCATGGGAAAATTAGTAAAGCGCAGGGGGTGGAGTGGATTTCTGAGCATCTCAGGACTCAGATTATTTAGCTGATTTTGCTGCTGCGTCCCCTGGATCTTGTTGCGCCCGAGCAACCTTATGGGCTTGGCCGGGCTTCTTTTGTGCGGGGGTGCGGATCGCTCAGCGTCTGGTTTCGGTCTCCTTTGATTTACCAGTTTGCATTCTCCCATGATGGCGTACGTTCTCGGCTGTCGGGTGGGTGTTTGGTGTTTTCTCCATTGCTGTTGGATGGCTTCTTCTTGCTGTCTACTGTCCTCCTTGGTTTCTTTTTTCCTGTTTCTCTTTGATGCATAGAGGTGGTCTGGTCCACCTAATGCATGTTGTTGGCTGTTCCCTTTCGAGTTTTTTTTTTAATTAGTTTTATGCATAGAGGTGGTCTGGTCCACCTAATGCATGTTGTTGGCTGTTCCCTTTTGATTTGTTTTTGATTTGTTTTGTTGTAATTTGGTCTAGGATCAGTGCTCGTGATCCTATTTCTTATCCCTGTACTTTGCATTTTGTTCATTAATTCAATCATCACCCTTATAAAAAAAAAACTCGCCCGACCCGCAACCCAACTAACCCGCAACTCGACTGACCCGCAACCCAATTAACCCGAACCCAATTGACCCGCAACCCGACTGACCTGCAACCTGATTAACCCGCAACCCGATTGACCCGAACCTGACTAACCCATAACCCGACCGACTCAACACGAATTTCATCTAATCCACTTGAATCATTATAAAAATATACAATACATAGTTTTTCAAAATAAATTTTTTCATTCTAAACTTAAGTAAAATTATTTTTTCATTTCGTATAGGAAATTTAAAAAATATGAAACTCACTTGATATTACGTATTTTAAGAAAATTACAAAAATTAAAACATGAAGGTCACTTGAGATGACAATATTAATATAATATATAAATTAAAACTTTGGTTAATTTAACTATTCAATAAAATTATCAACTAAATATAAATAAAGTAAAGTAATGTATTTGGTAATTTAATGTTTTTAAATGAAGAGGGAAATTTTGGAGTATTCAAGTTTTTGGGAAGAGAAAGAAGAGGGAAATTTGGTTATTTGAATTTTTTAGAAAAGAAACAAGTGGGAATTTTGGTGGTTTTGATATGTGGGAAAGTTTGATTCTTTTGATTATGAAAGAGAAATAAGGAGGGAAACTTTTGAGTTTTCAACTTTTTGTAGAAAGAAAGAAGAGGGTAATTTGGTTTTTTCAATTTTATGGAAAAGAAAGAGGAGGGAAAATTGAGTTTTCTAATGAAAAGAAAGAATGAATGAAACAAATTTGGTGTTTTCAAATTTTTTTTGTTTTTCATAATTTTAGCTTTTGAAATATGAATATTTAACTTTTATATGGAACTAGTTAAAATTATTTTTATATGCTTTGAAGGCTAAGATATATATATATATGTATGTAATTGTTTATGGGCTAATAAATAAATTAACCATTAGTTACAACAATTTATACTAAACTTGATAAGTAATTTTTGACGGTTCGTTGTTTAGGATATAAAGTATATGGTTAGGGTATAGGGTATAAGGTACATATGGTTTAGGGTGTATATGGTTAGGGTATAAGATATTGATGGTTTGACGGTTCTAAGTTTTTTATTAACATATGTTCACTTGAAGTCATTTGAAGTCTTTAACGGCAGGAAATCCCTTTTCAATTTATGTTTATGGTACGTGGTTAGGGTACAAGGTATGTGGTGTAAAGTATAGGATATATGGTTAGGGTAGAACAATTAGCAAATATCACTTTTTATCTATGTTTTGAAAATCAAAGTATGAATTTTACTTTTAAATTAACTATAATAGCAAAATCACAACTCAAAGACATATGGTTAGGGTATAGGGTATAGGTTATGTGGTTAGTGTATAATGTATTGATGGTTTAGGGTATACAATCAACAACATATACTAACTTAATATTGTTGATTGAGGGTAAGGCTAAGTGTGTAGGATATATGCTATTGAGTAAGTTATGATTGAAGTCACAATAATTTTACTAAATTTGATAGCTAATCTTTAATGGTTCAATTTTTAGGATAATTCGAACAATTTTACAAATAACTCGTTTGGCAACAGTTTACTGAAGTTATTTGGACAATGAGTTATTTCGAAATAATTCCTTTTATCACTATGCTTTTGCCAAATACCACACGCCAAATACCAGATTTGCATGGTTATACTAAACGAGATACTTTAATTCAATTACTACTGAATTAATACTAAAATATCAAATAAACAATTAATGTTGTCTTTTGGTTGCAAATATTGATATCACCATTACTATTAGCTATAATACTTTACCAATTATGATTAATTACATAACAAGTTTGCAAGTCATACAAATTGATTTAACATTTTGACTAGTTTTTTTCAAAAAAATAAAATATATATATACGAGGTAGAAATAAATAGGTTAAAAAGTTGAGAAAATATTTTAAATTACTACTGAATTAAAGATCACTCAAGTGAACTGATCCCTTTTCTTCCTTATGCTACACAGTTTTATACCCAGATCAAATGTCGTTCACGGTCTTGAACTATAAGCCTAGACCGTGAACTTGGACGAACACGCTCTGTTTTACTAAGTCACTTCAGCAACAACTTTACGGAGAAGAGCCGCAAAGCGTTCGGTACATAGAACAAACAAGTGTGGGGAAAGTGGGTCTCCCTTACAAAGTCTACGAGTCGGTTTGGAAAAACCATATGGCGTACCGTTCATCAGAATTGAGAAAGACGACGAACTGAGACATTCATGAATCTAACAAATCCAGGTCTGGCTGAAACCTAATTTGGCCAAAATCGCAAAGAAAAAGGGCCATTCGACTCTATCATAGGCATTTTTCATGTCAACCTTTAGAGCCATGTACCCTTTCTTCACACGATTCTTGTTTTTTAGATAATGTATAAGTTCATACCCTAGTAGTACATTTTTCACAATCTGTCTTTCTTGAATAAACGCATTCTGGCCATCCGAGGTTACCTGCGGTAGAATGTGGGCAAGCCTTTTAGTCATGAATTTGGTGATAATCTTATACACAAAATGGCATAAGCTTATCGACCGCAACTGACGAATGGATCCGGTTTTATCCATTTTTGGGATCAAAGTGAGCCAAGTATTATTGAAGTTTCGTAAAATCCGGTTCGTTTGAAAGAACGAGCAGACAACATCCACCACAGACTCACCCACAATGTCCAAAAAAGGATTAAAAAATTTTTCAGTGTAAAGCGATCAGAACCAGGCACCTGCTTCGATCCCATCAAGAAGACCTTTCGATGATCATCATTAGGATGGACTACCTCCGTGAGGCACGTATTCATTTCCTTAGTTACTTTCCGTTGTAGAGGAAGACCATCCACCCTAGCTTTCATGTTCAGAATATGGTTTTCCAAAGTGAAAAGAATTTGATAGAAGTCAATGGCAATATCCGCCTTCCCCTTTTCCTTCGTGATCCAATCACCATCATTATTCTTGAGACCAACCACAAAATTACGTTTTCTCTTGGATCTAATAATCGTATGGAAACATGCTATATTCTGATCAACCTTTTTAAACCAATGCATCCTGGAATTTTGCTGCCAGTAGTCGGCGAAGGTCGCCCTCAAGCACTCACACTTCATCCCAATTAACTGGAATTTGTTGTTTGATGCAATATATCTCAGCCTACAGGGTTTTGATGTTTCGTAAGGAGTTTGTGTTCCCTAATCATACAACAAATGACAGAGCTTCTTCAATTTTGTCCAAAGTTTGTACATTGGTGAGCCGTCCTCTTTCCAAACATAATTCACCATAGCCCTGACCTCCGGGTAGGGTTGTTCAAATGGTTACCGTGGTAATAAACAAACCAATTATGCCTAAATTTCATTAACCATGGAATAAAATGTCTTAACCAAACCGTCCAAATTAACACGAAAACCAAACCAAACCAAATTAACACGTATATCATTAATTGGTTAATTGGTTTCATTGGTTAGCAGTGTTGAAACCAAACCAAACCACCTAAACCAAATAAGCTAAATTGTTTAACCAAACGAAACCAATTATCCAAATTAACCAAACCAAATTAAGCGAATGCTACCGGTTAATATGGTTACCACGGTAACCAATCCGTTTGAACACCCCTACCTCCGGGTTATCCTCCCACCGAGCGTCAAACCGGAAGAGTGGTCGACTGTTTCGGGGGTAGGATTTATCGGATAAGAGAAACGCTCGATGATCTGACCCCTGATTCGTGAAGCATTAGACAAGAGTGTCAGGGTAATTATCAATCCATGCTTGGGAGCAAAGGGCACGATCTAGCCTTTCACGAATACAGGCTAGAACCATCCTTTTATTTGTCCAAGTGAACTGATCCCTTTGGTAGCCAGTTTGGAAGCAAGGAATCAAGTTTTAGGGGTGGACAACGGGAAACGGGTATTTGGGCATATCTGTACTTGTCCCGTTTTTGGAGAGTTACGGGTACCCAAATACCCATAATTATTTTTACATGATGGGACTTGGGATCCAGAAATTCTATAATGGGTACCCGTACTACCCGCTCATACTATCGCCCTCTATGCTTTTAGATTCTTTGGCAAGTAAAATTGCTCTCATGACAGACCCTGCCTCTTCTCTGAATCAATGATTGACTTAAGTTCTGCAACCTTCTGCCTTGCCGCTTGTTCAAGTGGAATTAGTCTTTCTTGTTCTTTGATGCACTCCTGCAAATGGTGGGAGTTTTAGTACACCAGATTGAGTTTGCTTCAGTCGGGCTAAGTTCTATTTGGGCTGTCACAAATTATTAAACTCGGCCATTTTACTTTATCCTAGCTCAGTTTGTGGTTTGATTTAACCTAGCCCACTAAAGAGGTAGTAATAGTCATAGGTGTCAATCGGGCGGGTTCGGGCTGGGTTCAATCGGGTTCGAGTTCAAACGGGTTGCGGGTTAGTCGGGTTGCGGGTTCATCGGGTTCGGGTTCAAACGAGTTGCGGGTTAGTCGGGTTGCGGGTTCATCGGGTTCGGGTTCAATCGGGTTGCGGGCAAATCGGGTTGAAATCGTCTATCATCGCGCAGGGCAATTGGATTTCATCACAAATATGTTGAAGTTGATCAAGCTAAGAAGCTCTTATTGATTCATTACAACTAGTGTAAACACAAACCACCACATAAGAAAAATTCCCTTCATTAATACGAGTGCAAATGAAAAAATTGGAATGGGAAAACACCGAAGCATCAACTTCGGGGGACCACGCTACAACCAGTGGCGGAGCCAAAAAATTGGCCAAGGGGGTGTCTTTATCATATCATAAAAAATCACCTATATAATAGAAAATTCGACTCTAAATGAAACAAAATGTCAACAACGCAATACTCTAAATTCATACAATTACATAAAAATAGTTTCGCTTATACCGGTTACAACGTCAAACAAATAAGATCGGTGCATACAAGTCAAAACTTCCATTCATCAAATATTACAAATTATAAATTAGAAGTACCTTGGAATTGGTTTTGTGAAACAAACAAGTGAACTTCAATAGATACTTCTTCACTTTCAGCTTTGTTTAAACAAAAGACAAGAAATTCATCTGTTCTAGAGCTACAAAAGAAATGAGCAAGTTAAACAAAAGACAACAAATTATTACTATAAATAAAGACGAAAGTGCATTGCATAACAAAACTCACTTGGTCGAGATGGTAAGGAAGTCTTCTCGCAACTAAATGGTCACTGGTTCGAATTTGTATATATCCCTACTAGGGATTTTTTCCCCAAACCTAAGGCGGGTGCACCCCCCTCCTCTCCAAGCGGCTCCACCACTGGCTACAACTAGACCCCAAGATGCTGCGACCAAGATGCTCACTTTAAAATGTGAGGGAGAGTCCAATTCCTCTCACATTCCATACCAGCAGTTTCATTTATCCTCTTGGGGCCATTTGAGGTTGGCTTCCTCCACATTCTCATGCTCATCTTCTTCATTTTCTTCCACAAACTGCTTTTTCGGACTGAGATCCCCTTCGAAACCCCCAACAACATCACCCCAAGCTCGCTTTCTCCCTCCTATACCCGGGACAACAATATTATAGCCATATTCGTTCACAGTTATGGTCACTCCAAAATTAGTAGGCTAGCCTGGAGAGGCAAGACCAAATTGATTGTGGAAATGTTAAGGATTGTTTTTAACTATTCAATTATTCATTTTTCGACTAACATAATAGTTGAATTATAACAATTTGTACCTTTTTTACACTTAGTCACTAGTACCTTTCAAGTTCGCATGGAAAGTGTAAGTGGTATGCCAAGTTAAGGTGAAGGACATAATTTACCTATTGAAGAGGATGATGGTGATGGAGAAGATTGTGCCAAAGATGACATTAAGTTGAACGAGGAGAGTAAGTAGGATACAAGTGATGGTATTTTTATCACTACTTTGAAGCATCAAGGTGAGATAATGTTGGTGGTTTTGTCCTATTGGAGATGGAGAAGCTAGTGGTCATAGTATCTATGGAGGGTGTTTTAGGTGAAAAAAGCATGGATGGGTTGCGCTTGAGCCTGACTGTACATGGGCGCTGGGTTGTGCTTGGGCCGGCACGGCACGGGCACGCTTCGAGCCCATTTATTTCGTGTCGTGCTTGACACGGTCCGTCAGTTTTTGTGTCGTGCCATGCAAGCCCATTTGTTAACTTTACTAGGCCCAGCCCAGGCCCGGGCACGGTTCGAATCGTGTCGTGACTATTCGTGCTCATGCCATGCTCGTATTCGTGTTTAATGAAAAGGACGAAAACAAAAGAGAGAATGAAAAAGAAGGTGAAAATTGGACGGGGGAATATAGTATTAACCGATGATGTTTGAGAAAAGTAACAAATAAGGGGGAAAAGAAAATGGAAAGCACAGCGAGTGTGATTTGGCTTTGGTTAATTCTTTGTCCATTTTTACTTATATTAGTAATTACATATATATCTTTATGACACTTCTAACAACAACAAATAATTATTATTCTACTTGTGTTTTGTAATATTTGAACTTATAATTCTTTTTATATTTATTTTCTATCAAATAAATATTATTTTCGTGTCATGTCCGTTCTTATACTCAATAAAGTCTCGAAAATATTAGGCCCGACACGGCCCACTTATATACCATACCGTGCCCATGCTCGTTCCCGTGCCCATGAAGTTTAGGCCCGACACGACCCATAAATTATTCGTGCTCGTGCTGGGCTGGCCCATTTATTTCGTGCCCGTGCTCGTGCCGTGCTCTAACCGTGCCGTGCTAGCTCGTGGGCAGCACGGCCCGGTGCCCACGTACACGCCTGACTACTATGAAGGTGACGATTGTTACTATGGTCCACATCTCTTCAAACACTGTTCGAACGAGGGTGTTTGGTGTATGGAGAATTTATGTTACCTTACACTACTCCTATGGAGATTCCTTGAGAGCTCCGCGACGAGTAACTAAGACTAGTGCTACGAAGGATCCTTCATGGAGGAGATCTCCACAAACTACAGAGAGAAAGGAAAAAAGGGATAGTTGAGACAAGTTGTCTTTGTGTTGGATTTTGTTTGTCTGCCTCTCTCCAGAAGGTTTCTTCCACTTTTGCTGCCTAGAGTTGTCCAACTGCTCTCTCTCTCTCTCTCTCCCCCCTCCCGAAAAGTAGCTCTGCTTAGCCTCTATGGAAGTCAGTTCTTGCGTAGGAAGTCTCTTAACACCTCGCCATGTCATCATGTTTCAACATGGATGGAACCATCCAACTAGTATGGTATCTACGATACGGGATTGTACCATCCAATTAGTAATTTGGATGATGTCCATGATACGGGATGATACCATCCACATAGGATTGGATAGTATCCAATTATCCATGATGTGGGATGGTCACCATCCACTAAGAGGTTGGATGATGTCCACTAAATGGAATGGTACCATCCACTTAGAGGTTGCATTGTATCCATAATTTGGGATGGTCACATGGTGACCAAGTACTGGATTGTCACCCAAGTAGTATTTCAAGAGGGTAAAATATTTTGGTGTAAACAAATGTCCCCCCACAACTTAGTTTATAAGAAATTATGAACTAAGTTGTTGACACTAACTTCTCCAAGTACCAAACTTCACAAATCAACTAGTGGCCTGCACATTACTCAATCACATAAGGAGTCCTCTTCTTTCATGGCCAAGTCACTATATTAGTAATTTATCTCACTTCCAACTCTCACTCGACTAAAGACACCAAAAACAATAAACTTTCTTCACTATTTGGTTACGAGAAAACCACTCACTCAATCTCTAAATGGCCAAACATTGGCCATCCCATAAAAGTGGGTTTAATAATACTTCTTCCTTTTTTTTATAAGGAGTACAAATTCTTTTTCATGTAGGATACATCTTCTTCATTACCCATATCCAACTAGCAAAAGGAAACTTATTCATATAAAGACACAAACTGGTCCTTTTACTTGAGTTACACCATCCAAAAGTCAACTTTGATGGCTTGTTCACCATATTAGTGATAATTATTTTATTCTATATATTTTATGGAAATATTTGTGAGGCATCACCACTTGCCATAACCCTTAGCAGTAACTAAGGATCCAAAGGTATATACTTATTGTCAACTCATTGATTAAACCACACAAGCCATCCATACATCACATGACTTCCTCCTTTCAAATGAGATGTACACAATGGAGTGGCACTATCTATCTTTTTGTTAGGTTGCATTTTCCTAACATGATATTTGATACCCTTGAAGGCTGCCTCATGCTTATTTGGTCGAGCTCATCTCGTTGTTGACATTGGCACCTGAGGTTGTGAGTCACTCTATGAGACACACCATGCATTTCCAGCTCTTTTGGGGTAGAAGGGAAACCATGAGCACCCTCTACCTTAGTTTCCCCCAAATTGGTTCAACTTTACTCTTCACGTTATTTGGGGAGGATGTGTACTTAGACTTTACAAGTCCACTGCCACCTACATGGCTCGCTTCTTTTTGTTCCAGTACTCAAAGTCTTGTTGACTCCTACACGTAGCACACAACCACTATTGAGTTTATGCTTTACCAAATCCTATTGGTGCATATTGAGACTTCTTATGCATCCCACTATGCCACCATTTTTGTTAACATATTAATGGCATGTCCATTCTTATCCACACTCTTAAATTTATGCAAGATAGAACTGACTTGATCATACGACAGTTTGCTTGACATGCCCCTCAATCCATCTTTGTTTGTTGGCGACATGCTCCCCTATCTAAACTTTGAAACCATGAACATGTTGAACTTTTAGCAAGTTGTCTGACATGCTCCCCAATCCATCTTTTTGGGTTGGTAACACGCCCCATGTCCAAACTTTGGGAAACTAACTTTCCCTCTTGCTGGAGACTTTGACAAATTGTCTAGTAAAGGATCACAACAAGGTAAGCCAAATTTGTTGGCTTTGAATTTTGACCTGTGGTCACCATCCCAACACTGAGAAGTGTTTTTGGTAACCATTGTTGCAACATCTTCTGACTTTGTAGAATGTGAGAAATTATTCATCCTGCCAAGAAATGGGATGGCATGTCCCCCTGGCAGGTTAACTTGATCATTACAATCAAGTTCCCCTTTAGGCTTATCCTTTCAATGTGTTCATATATGAGTTGCTTACCACATTTTCCACTTTCAATCTTGCCAGAAGGACACTCGCCCATACTTCTTTCTAATGGCTTATGCAAGCAATACCTAGCTTTTGTAGCCTTGCAAACAATGGTGTCCATAAGAAAAGACACATTTGCATTGATTCCTTAAACAACAATGTTGAAGCCAAATTAGGGGGCGAGTGCTTATTGACATTATCCAACCCACTACCAATTTCATCATTAGCATATGCAGTTTCTTTAACATTTTCACTAGTCAAGCACGACAAGTCGGATTGACCACTACTTTTACCATGATGTTGTGGATTGTCCATCGAAATGGCCAGATACCCAACTTTCTCATCAACCAATTGTGGTTGACTGTCTAAAACCTTGTGGAAGATCATCTTCTTGCCACCTCCGTCGCGAATCAATACCAAACACATGTATCCCACCGGGGGTGCCAATTTATTTTAGGTGGAAAAACGCATGGATGGGTTGCGCCTGACTTCTATGAAGGTGACGATTGTTACTGTGGTCCACATCTCTTCAAACACTGTTCAAATGAGGGTGTTTGGTGTATGGAGAATCTATGTTACCTTACACTACTCATATAGAGATTCCTTAAGATCTATGCGACTACTAACCAAGACTACTACTGCTATGGAGGATCCTTCATGGGGGAGAGCTCCGCAAACTACAGAGAAAAAGAAAAAAAAGGAAAGTTGAGACGAGTTGCCTTTGTGTTGGATTGTGTTTGTTTGTCTCTCTACAGAAGGTTGATTCCATTTTTGTTGCCCAGAGTCATCCAACTGCTATCTCTCCCCTCCTCCCGAAAAGTAGCTCAGCTTAGCGTCTATGCAAGTCAGTTGTCATCGTAGGAAGTCTCTAAACATCTCCCCATGTCATCCTGTTTCAACATGGATGGAACCATCCAACAAGTATGGTATCCATGATACGAGATGATACCATCCAATTAGTAATTTGGATGGTGTCCATGATATGGGACGGTACTATCCACCATAGGGTTGGATAGTATCCATGATGTGGAATGGTCACCATCCACTAAGAGTTTGGATGTTGTCCACTATATGGAATGGTAACATACACTTAGAGGTTGGATGATATCCATATTGTGGGATGGTCACCATCCACTAATAGGATGGATGGTGTCCATTATATGGAATGGTACCACCCACTTAGAGGTTGGATGGTGTCCATAATTTGGGATGGTCACCCAAGTAGTATTTCAAGGGGGAAAATATTTTGGTGCAAACAGAGGGGCTAGTGGTTCTACTTTTACTCCTACTTCATGAAGTTGTCATGTTGATGTTGATGTTGGTGTTGAATTTGGAGACTTCTTTTTTTAGTTTGAACTTGTGTTGGATTTAACACTTTAGTTGATTATGGTGTTTGTGAGTTGTGACATGTTGAATACTAGAATTTGAATATGTTAGTTGTGTATGTTGTCTTATTTTTGGTCATGGACAAATGATGATGATGAGATTGTTATGTAACTTATGTTTATGTAGTTGCCTAACCGTCAATGGTATTAGATAGTAACAATTAATTAATTAATTATGATTAATATAGTTTTTTATAGTAATATATTAATGCACTCATATAATTATGAAAATATTCCAATTAAGAAATTATATAATAATGAAACATAAAAACACAAAATTAGGAGGGAAACATATAGTTGGTTCAGTTAGATATTGGTCCACCGATTCAAATTCTGTTCTTTTCTCTTACGCGAGGTTGATTAGATAACTGGTTTGGCAAGTGGTAATCGGCTAGGCGGTCAACTGACAGTAACTCGATAAAGGTTGTTGGCAGCAACATACTAGTATAACATTAATTGGTTAGTCGACTATCAGTACAATCCATACACTGGGTACAAAGAATCGAGCCACAAACTTACTCGAATGGTTTTCGATGGAGGTTCTCACGATAGCAAAGGCAGCACGTTGGTGAAAATAGCGCTCTTCCAATCGCAGTGTTGATTCAGAGCGAAATCCCTACATCTGTACAAGAGCGACTATGAACGACGGATTCCAAGAACAAACATGAGGAACCCGACTCTACTTTTATCGGAATCAAGCATCCACCATGCAAATCAACATCAAAATCACAGAGGACAAGGAGTCCAATGGCGGAGGAGAAGCGCGAGACTTACCGGAGAATTGATTCTCAGGGAGGAGAACGAATCCAGACGAATGGCTAAAGAGGATAAGGGGAGATTGATATGAGTTTCTTAATATGCAGTGGAGAAGGAATTGTGGGTTTCTGTTCTTGGCGCTGAAGAGTTAGAGAGGATAGGGGTTTTTTTTTCATTTTGAGGGGAATAATAGTCCTGCCGAATGGACTTGTACAAAAAATTGAAATTCTACAAAAATTTCTAACAAAATGTTTATGTCATTTTTCATGTCATATTATGAAAATTTAATTTGTCATCTCACATGATTTTTTCCACCTAATGTGACAAACCATAAGGTGTCAGTGTATTTTGTCATTCTATAGTCATATTTACGCGGAACATAAGACATAAAATGACAACATGCTAAAGACAACATAAAATTTAGGGTAAATACAATTTAATATTCAAACCTTTCATTTTAAACAATATAATAGCCAAAACTTTTCGAAAACAATCTAATATCCAAATCGTCAACTTTCCGTCCGTTTGACTGTTTGTTGACACTTCATCAAGTTTGAAGTACGACACTTCATCAATATCCATCGGTATCTTCTCTGAAAAACCACAAACATATCGTGGTTCCAAACCCGAGAAGCTCATGACTCCACCATGATGGTATAGAATATCTAAATATTCAGTCATCTGCAATGCCAAAACAAGGAAACAAAGTTGTATTGTGACAATTTCCCCTAAACAAAACTTTTTTGAAGTGTCAACTAACGGTCAAACGGACGAAAGTTGACGATTTGGATATTAAATTGTTTTCGAAAAGGTTTGGCTATTACATTGTTTAAAATGAAAGGTTTGAATATTAAATTGTATTTATCATAAAATTTATCACAATATAACTCTAATATGAAATTTTTTTATGACAAATCAAAATTTTGTCACAAATTGTAAAGTAAACGTGACAAGTCTTTGATTTTTCATAGTTGGTGCCCTAATATGACAAAACTTTCATGACAATTTTTTTTTTTGTTATTTAAGGTCAAATTTTTTATAGTACATGTTGAATACTTGAATTTGAATATGTTAGTTGTGTATGTTGTCTTGTGTTTCGTCATGGACAAATGATGATGATGAGATTGTTATGTTATGTAAATTATGTTTATGTAGTTGCCTAACCGTTAACAGTATTAGATAGTAACAACTAATTAACTAATTACGACTAATATAGTTTTCTTTATAGTAATATATTAATGCATGCATATAATTATGAAAATATTCCAATTAAGAAATTATATAATAAATGAAACATAAAAAATACAAAGTTAGGAGGGAAACTTACAGTTGGTTCGGTTAGAAACTGGTCCACCGATTCAAATTCTGTTATTTTCTCTTACGCGAGGCTGATTAGATAACCAGTTGGGCAAGTGGTAAACGGCCAGGCGGTAAACTGACAGTAACTCGATAAAGGTTGTTGGCAGTAACATACTAGTATAGCATTAATTGGTTAGTCGACTATCAGTAAATCCTGTTTTGAAAGAAAACTGACTCGCACGAAACTACACCACGAATTTATCCCGACTAGAGCCCAAGTTTTTAAACTCTAGCCAGGTGTAGTATAGGGCAAGTATTTAATCGTCAAACCCGAGCCGGTCCATAAACCCCTACTTCAATCGCTTAGGTTGTTATCTAGTAAAACAGTTTTGGGTTTAAAACTAAGAAAACTACAAATAAAAACAAGCAAGTAAAGTACATCGAGGTCGTCTCAATGAGAGAAGAGTTCACTCGGGTGTTGTTCCCCCTATCTAACAACTACGACTTGAAGAATCGAATAACCATGTGTGGTTAGGGGGTTACAAACCGTAGGGAAGTCTAACAAGTAGCCAAAGCTACCCTCTTAATCTCTAGCTCGAGGAAAGGGATACGATCTAAGCCACTAATGTGACCCTCTCGACCTATTGACTAACAAATGGTTGTCCAACAAGTAGCCAAAGCTACCCTCGTAGTCTCTAGGTTGAGGAAATGGGATACGATCCAAGCCGCTAATTCGACCATCTCAACCTATTAACTAAGGAATGGTTGGACTTCACCCTCAAATTGGAGTTCGGACGACCACCCACAACCAAACCCTAAGTGCTAATACGAAATAGGAGGTTTTTCCTGCATTAACCTAACTATGAGGCAAAGAATTACCCAAGAAAATCCAGCATTCAAGCCTCTTTCAAATAAAGGAAGGGGGTTTTCTCTCTACCTAGGTTAGAATGGCAATTAGATTGATAGGCTTTCACACAACACAACACAACACAATCATTCATGAATAATACCTCCAAATTCACATTAAACACAACCACACACAAAATCATTTAATTTGTACAAGCATTCACATAATGGTAGGTAGGGTTCACAACACCCAAGTGAATCGGTAGGCTATTCCATAGCTAGGCAAAGGAAAACAAGGAAAAGGAGGGAAAGAACCATGAACAGATGAAAATATTTCCTCCTTGTTGCTTGAATCTCCCTTAAGAAGAAGAAACCTTCACTCCTCTAGCTTGAAATGAGCCTCAATCTCCTTCTTCCTCCTTTGAATTGCACTTTCTCTCTAGATTAGGAAGAGGAAACCCTAATCTCTCACTAGAAATCCTCCTTTATTCTGAAACTAAACCCTAGAAAAAGGTCCTCAAGTTTCGGTCCACCCAATAACCTCCTTGAAGTTGAGGTTCTCTTTGGTGAGATGAAGTCTCAAGTCACGAACTTTGGACGAATCCATGATTGAGGGCTCGTGAACTTGAGTTGTCATGAGGCTCCACCCACGAGACCTCTTCTTTTTTTCTTCTTCTTTCTCTTTGCCCCACACCATGTAGTCCATTATTGATTGACTTTCATCGCATCCACCAAGAGGGATCGCCGATGGTTTGGCCTTGGCTTGGCAAAGAGCCTCAATGGGTCCTTCTCCAAAAGCGTGTCAAGGTCGGGTAGAAAGCATTGGTAGCATTTGTAACTCGTGGATGCTTCATCCACCCCGACCTCGTCCTCATCTTCGACACCACTAGCTCCTTCTTCTTCTTCCTCAACCTCCATTCCTTCTTCTTCACTTTCCTCCCTTTGGGAACAATCAAGATCCCCTTTTTCAATGTTTTCTTCCTTCTCTTCAACCTCTTCCTTCTCCTTCACATTCATGCCCTCAAGCATGGTTTGGAGGGCAAGATGCCATGCAAGATCATAAAAAGTATTCTCTTGCTCCTCCACACTCGTGACTTGGTCTTCAAAGTTGCTCTAGGGAAGGGTGTGAAAGTCATCAATGCAACCCTCTTGTGCATCCTCACCATGGGAGCTCTTAGGGATGAGTTCGTCTTTCTCCACACGGTTGTCATTGATTGCTCCTTCAACCTCCTCTTTCTCCTCCAATAATGAGAGGCGATAGCTTGCACAAGCTCGTGCCACCTTCTCTTCAAGTGTCAAATCGGGTGGAGGGAGGGGTTGGAAATCCATGCCGGAGCTCAATCTTCCAAAGTTCTTATGTCTTGCCTCTTCGACCTCCCTTCCTTCTTCTAATGGTAGGAGGCGATTGTGAGCAAGTTGTGCACATGCTTTCTCAATAAGCCCTCCTAGCCTCTCCGTGTGTCGAAGGAGCTCCTCCGATTACCGAAGAAAGGTTGAGTCGAAATGGTTTGCAATTGGGAGGTCCTTGCTAGAGCACCCTTCATCGGTGCCCCGGTCGGTTCGCTCCACCATGAGCTCTAATTTTCTCTTTGGCTCCGGTTGTGGAGTGGCACATGGTCTTGGGGTTTGTCCCATGAAAGCCTCCATGACCAACTCCAACTTGGATTTCACCTCGAGTTGTGGAGGGAAACCTTCTTTATATGGAGAAGCTTCTTGGTATCCCCATGATCATGGTTGCTCTTCTTGGAAGGGAGGTTGGTAGTAGAATCCGGATCCGTGACTTCCCCCTTCTTGATCGTCCCATGAAGTTCCGGGGTAACCACTCTCGGGTGTTGGTGGATACCCGCACACTTGGGCGAAATCATAAGGATCCATAATCCAATACCTACAAACACAAAAACACTAAAAAGGACAATCAAACACACACAAACCACCCTTCAAGACGAAGAGTGGTAAAGAAAACACACACGAAACACAAAACACAAACAAAAAGGCAAGATAGAAAATGCTAGAGTAACACTAAGCGACCTTTTCAAAATAATGGACCGCGGTTCCCGGCAACGGCGCCAAAAACTTGACTCACTCTGACTATCACAATAAAATCTCACCTAAGGCCCAAGTATAAACCTTAGATGGATGCAATATAGGGCAAGTATGTTTAATTATCAACCCGGGTCGGCCCATGTACCACTACTTCGTATGTTTGAAACATTATCTAACGAATGAGTTTTGGTGAAAATAAAGGTCTAAAGCTAACTTACTTTGCAAAGGTAAAATGGATTTGACACTAATTGATAAGGCCTCACCCAGGTGTTGCTCCCTCTATCTAACAATTATGACTTGAAGAATCGAACGACCGTGTGTGGTTAGGGGGCCATAAACTGCAAGGAAGTCTAACAAGTAGCCAATGCTACCCTCTTAGTCTCTAGGTTGAGGAAATGGGATATGATCCAAACCGCTAATGCGACCCTCTCAACCTATCGACTAAGTAATGGTTAGACTTCACCCTCGAATTGGAGTTCGGACGATCACCCACAACCAAACCCTAAGTGATAATACGAAATGGGAGGTTTGCCCTTAATTAACCTAGAATAGGAGGCATGAAATGCCCAAGAAAACCTATATCTAATAGAGCATCTTAGGTTAAGGAGGGTTCTCTCTAAACTAGTCTAGGAGGCCTTGAATGCCCAAGGAAACCCAACTCAAATTGAGCCTCTTTGGATAAAAGAGGTTTTCTCTCTAAATTAGCCTAGGAGGCATGCAATGCCCAAGAACACTCATCTCTAATCGAGCCTCTTAACCTAAGGAGGTCTCTCTCTAAGCTAGGTCAACATAGCACACACAATCACCATGAAAAATACCTCCACATTCACATTAAACACAACCACACACAAATCATTCAATTCATACAAGCATTCACATAATTGTAGCTAGGGTTTACAAACACCCAAGTGAACGAGGACTACTCCATGCTAGGAGAAGGGAAAACACAAGAGAGGGAAAGGAAAACCATCAAGAAGATTAAAGCCTTGCTCCTTGTGTTGAAGAGATCCTACTTTAGGGGAGGAATTCCCAAATCCTTGCTTGGAGATGAAACCCTAGCTTCTCCTCTTCTTTGGTTCGTCACTTTCTCACTCTTAAATCTGAAGAAGAAGAAGTTTCTCACACTAGGTCTCTCTCTTTCTTATTCCTTTCAGCTGGCTCTTTAAATTGAGATCAAGCCCAGTTCACGGTCTGAGTTCACGGTCGTGAACATCGAAACACGTTCGTGAATACAGTGTCTGAACCAAAACGCACCGCTTCACATTTTGGGGTTCACGGTTTTTGGCTTCTGTTCACGGTCATAGCGACCGTGAACAACCTTGCGTCAGTAACCTCAAAACCCTCTATGGACGCTCCTTGGTTCACGGATTGTGGCTCCAGTTCACGGTCCTGTAAGACCGCTAACTCCAATGGGCAATGGCAGACAGTGAATTGTGGCTGACTCCTCCTCTTTGCACGGTCTTTGCTCCTTTTCTTCCAACTTTCGACTCGGGGTTTGGTTTCGCCTGTTAGGATATGAAACACAAGAAACCTTGTGTAAAACCACCATTTTTGGAGTTCAATTACAACAAACGTCAAAGCGAAAATGGGGACAAAAAGTGTACAATTATGTCCGAATAAAAAACCAACCCTAAATTTCTGCATACCAATCAGAACTAGACATAATTTCTGGTTTTTCCGATTGGACTGACCAGTTCGGCTTATAAAACCATGATGCGAAATGGTAAATTGATCATTTTGGTACGCTAAATTGGATTATGCTATGCTGGGCTCGATGTGCCCTTGTGTAAAACCACCCTTTTTGGAGTTCAATTGCAACAAACGTCAAAGCAAAACGGGGACAAAAAGTGTACAATTAGGTCTGAATAAAAAAAACAACCCTAAATTTCATCATACCAATCAGAAATAGACATAATTTCTGATTTTTCGGATTGGACTGACCCGTTCGACTTATAAAACCATGATGCGAAATGGTAAATTGATCATGTTGGTACGCTAAAATTGGATTATGCTACGTTGGGATAGGATAATAGGCCAGAAAGTGGGAAAAGGAGAAGCCCAACCAAAATGGTAGAGAAAAGGGGCACATCGAGCCCAACAACAGCTCAATGCCTTCCGAATCATAGACGCTAGTTATAGTTCGCGGCGTTTCACCCAAAAGAGGAATAGTTCACGGCGAGGGGGAGAGATAGAGCGAAGGAAAAGCCTCGGAGACAGAGAGAGAGAGAGTGAGCTGCGCGCCGCTGCACCTTTTACCCGTCGTTTTGAAGGGTTTTCTTCGTTTTGCGCTGAAAGGGCACCCAGTGGTGGGAAACGAGTCAATTCGGCGGGGTGAAGAAGGTTCAACGAAGCCAAAGCCAAATTCTGGAGGATCCTCCGTCGTCGTTTCAGCTCAGGTTCGTAGAAATTCCGTCCCTCTGCTTCTCCGCCCCGTTTTTGCCTCTTTTGTGTCGATTCATTGCTCCGCTCGCCGCAGCTATGGCCGGCGAACGTCGACCCGTAAATTCCACGGCCGCCGGTGCAGGAAGCGTTATGGACGGTGTAGGGATTGTAAGGTTGCAGGGATTTCTTGGGGGATTTTACCCCGTATCAGATTCGTCTGTAAATCCTCCTTGCATGTTGATTCCGTATTTTTTTTTGTTTCTAATTCAATTTTAGGAGGTATTTCGTTTTTGCTTTTGTGTGTGTAGTGTTTTTCGGGAGCTGCCCAGATGAGATTGGCTTGAGAAAGGGGTGAAATTGTGTGTAAAGCTGCAACCTTTGGTTTTAGTTTCTAGGTTAAACGCTTGCATGCGGAAGTATGTACCTTTTGATGCTCGGTTATGGGGTTTCGAGCCCAATGCTAATTTTCTTTACTAGGACTCCTGTAGTTCTTAAGTTAGTAACTAGAGTAATTTCGGTTACATTTGGGTTCTATAAGGATCCTGTCAATAACTTTGCATGCTGTAGAATGGCAGTTTATGTTTTGGTTCTATGTGTTAACTCTTCGAGTGCTTTTGTTTGTTATGAACAGTAAATGGACGTCAGTCCTGGACCAGTTGATGTCTCTGTGCTTTATGAACAAGACAAGCATGTTTCTGCTGCTGTATGGGAAGGCCAGGTGAGCAAGCTGTTGTGATTCGAACAAAGTTCTTGTTTGTTTGTGTTGTCTGTACGATTTTGTTGAAGTTTGATTGAATTGGTTGATTCTTCTATGTGCCAATGTGAGTTTTGGGTGATTTATGTCACTTTTCCATTTTGACTCTTCATTTGATGGATAATATATAGGAGCGAGGTGCCCTTAGATGCCATGAACATACATCGAAGTTGGGGGAATGGAGCCTGACTCCAAGACAGATAGAGTTAGTAGAGAAATCAGGATTCGGATTCTTGAGAAAGATTCCAGCCATTAGTCTAGACAACCCTCTAATCTCAGCCTTAGTCGAGAGGTGGCGAAAGGAAACAAACACCTTCCACTTCACTGTTGGTGAAATGACGGTGACACTTCAGGATGTGGCGCTGTTGCTTGGTCTTGCTATCGACGGGAAGCCGGTTATAGGCATCACACACACAACCTGTGCAGCGGTTTGTGAGAAGCTTCTAGGGAAAGCCCCGGATTCTAATTACGCTAGTGGTGGGATGGTGAAGCTGAGTTGGCTGAAGGAGTACTTCTCTCACTGTACTAAAGATTCACCTAAGGAAGAGGTTGAACAATGCACTCGTGCTTATCTTCTGTACCTGGTAGGGAGCACAATTTTCTCGACCACCACTGGTAATAAAGTTCCAGTTATGTACCTCCCGTTGTTTGATAACTTTGAAGAATGTGGGACGTATGCTTGGGGGGCTGCAGCATTGGCTTTCTTGTACCGGGCGCTTGGTAATGCGTGTGTTAAGTCCCAAAGTACTATTTGTGGATGCCTCACACTTCTACAGGTTTACTATGTTCTTCCTTTACTTTCATACTTGGTGTTACAATTTATCATGCTCATGGGATCAGTGAGTTGAATGAGGCAGAAATAGTCTTCATACTTTTTAACCCCATATTTCAAACAGAATGCTATAATTGACTGGTATACTCCTTGTAGTGCTGGAGTTACTTTCATCTCGATATTGGGCGTCCAAAGCTCAACCGGGATCCTATCCACGATAGCTTTCCGTTCGTACTGAAGTGGAAAGGAAAGCAAAGTGGACCGACAACAAACCGCGATGTGGTCTTTTATAGAAAGGCATTGGATTCATTGAAACCAACTGATGTATGTTCTCCTTTTTCTATGCTAGCTTCTTTGTATTTTCTCCTTTGTCAAATGGAAAGGAGTAAACTATAATCCTCCCATTAAACTTGTCATTGTAGGTAAATTGGCTTCCGTACAAGGATATGGACACTACAGGAATACCAGAACCGATCAAAGACACTTTGATTCTAGGGAGATCGAAAACAATGCTCATATGCTTCGACAAGGCTGAGAGACACCTACCTGATCGTTGCCTAAGGCAGTACGGCATGTTTCAACCGGTCCCAGAAGATGTTCCGCGATGGGTGAGAAAGAGTCGGGGAGTCGATGGTGGGGTAGACTTGTCTGGGAAAATGGAGTCTGAGCTCAATGAATGGGCCAGTCGTCATCTCCATATTGTGGAGGGCAGTGATGCCATAATGGACGATGAGACCGTGTACATGGAATGGTACTTGAGAATAACCCGGAAAGTGGTTGGAAGACCTATATCGCTGTCAACTGAGTTCCAGAGAACGGTGATACTCTCAAACCTAATTTACCTTCTCTATAGTGGTTGTGCAGACTTTTGTTATAATCCCGATTTAGATGTTGAAATCTGATGATTTACGGATCTAAAGAGACAAATCCTTGTCAGATTTACCATAGGGCATATTGAATCTTGTGATATTATTTTTTTTAAAGTTCATCTGAAGTAACAATTTTACTTGTAAAATCTTTGCTCATTCTGTTATGATTTACGATTATAGATAGGAAGCTATACCTTATTTGATCTTACACGTAGTTTTAGATTTAATATTTCCAACTCGTATCATATGTAGGTCACTTATTATTATATCTCGACATGTGTGATAAAATTATTCATTTGATTCTACTTCTTTTGTCATGCTATTTCTTTTATGAATATCCTGTTATGCTATTGAACATGAGCAATATTACTAGTTATGTAATGATTTAATACGTATAGTTGTTTTGTAGCGCATTAAAATCTTAATGTATCATTATATGATCATACGGTTGTGATTTTACCATACTTCTCGTTTTTACGTGAAATCTAAAATTTTGACAACCACGGTTATTTTGATGTAGTCAAAAGCGCGATTCTACGTAGAAGCAGAAAGATGGCTAGAAAAGAAAAGCGTAAAAGCGCAGAGTAAAAACGTAAGTTTTTATGCATAATGTAAAGGTGTTAAAAATATTCTAACTATAGCTCGTCCTCTTTCAAGTGTGAATAATTTATACTTCAAATAACTATCTTTGTCTACATAGAAGCGGAAAGATGACTAGAAAAGGAAAGCCTAAAAGTGCAGCGTAAAAACATACTTTCTTATGCATCATTTAAAGGTGTTAAAAATATTCAACGGAAATAAAAAAGGTGTTAAAAATATTCCAACTATAAGTTGTACTCTTTGAAATGGGAAAAATATATACTTCAAATAACTATCTTTGTCTATATTCAAAAGGTCACTATTCGTACATATAAATCATTTTGATAAGCTCCTCAACTATAGTGGATTCTAACTCATAACAAGAAGTTCATAAACGTAGAATACAAGTCAAAGTTATACAATTACACAAATCATCACTCATAAACAGCTTGAAAATTCAATTTCTTGAAATCAAAGCACACAAACGTTCGAAGTCATGAACAAAACCATACTTGTCCATCAAAGTTAGGTGAAGGAAGAAGGGATCTAGGTGTGGTTGGCAAGCAGCTGCCTCCGCACCATAGAAGCCAATCTTGCGGATGGGGAGTGTTATCGAGGACGGGTCAATGCAAAGCACTTTGTTGATGATTGCAGGCGTCATGTTAAGGCTTTAGTAAAGGAGCATAGTTTACAGATTTTTATTATTCTTGAACCGCGAGACTTGGGTTGGATAGTAGCTTTAGGGTGGAGGGAAGTAGTACCATTCACTAAGCTAGTCAGCCCATACAAGCAAGCTAACCATGCCAAGTTAGCAAGAAAGTGCTTCTTAGAGGAGAATTGAGCCCTTGCATTTGGTCTGTTCGCGCTGCCTACAGAACGTAGTTCCTTGGTAGGTCTCTTATCTTATTCATCGCCCTGGCTTTAGGCTTTCTCTACTGCAGTCTATTTGATCAACAGGTTGCCCTCCCTTACTTATTTCCTCTATGCCTTCAAGCCCAAGCCTACGTTTGCTTAGTAAGTCAGCTTGAGCTGCGCGAAAGGTTTTCTAATTAATTATATAAGAAACGCCTTGGGATTGGAATTTGGGAATGAATGTGGAAGGGGCCGCCAGAGTTGTTTTGCATTTTTCTATTTTCGATCTTATCTTAATTAGGCTGAGGCAAACCTAGACACAGTTTTTACTTGTGATATGAGCTGTCTGTCATGTTATGTAAGTTTACGAAAGTGGATCAAAATCGCGGTTTTGACTGATTTCATGTGATTGTACCACTTCTATCAGTGATTCTGTGTGGTTTTGAACACCAATAGATTTTGCATAGAATCTTTGTTGTTCTAGATGTGTAAAAGTGTATGATTTTATACTTTGAATTGTGATTTTGACTTTTGCCTCATTCTGACGCATCTATTGTATGTTTGACAGATTGCTGGGCTGAGAGAGATTGCTTATTTAGCAGATTCGTTTTCGACGAAAGGGTTAGATGGGCAACAGTTTGAGTCGATTTCAAGGATCAGATATATAGCACAGGACTGTTTGAGGGACCAGTCAGGAAATCCTGCTTCTACTGCTGTAGCAGTTGACATCACGCCAGTTGAGCTTGGGAAAAGGATAAGGGGAAAGGAGAGAGTAAGAAGAAAGGGCAGTGGGAAGAGGCGGAGAAAAGATGAACTTGTGGAAGAGTATCAGGAAGGAAGTGAGGATGAACCGTCTCAGTTCTATGGTGGAGTTGTAGAGGTTGATCCATTACATGGTATCCCTACGGTTTCGGCGATGGATGTCGATGCTCATATTCTATCTCATTTTTCTGGCGACGGTGAAAATGCCGAGATTCTTTATGATGGACAGCTCTTTGATGGAACTAGTGACTTTAAGGAGCCTCGGAATACTGATGGATTAACTAATCATGTTATCAATCATAAGCTTGATATTCCAACTGAGAAGTTGAATGACGAGGTTTCTGATTCTCAGCTATTTGATGGAGCAACTGAGAGTGATAATCTAAATAATGAGATCCATGATGCTGTTGATGAGGTTGGCGTCCCAAAGCTGATTAATGCATGTATTGTATCTAGTGATGAGCAGCTTCCTCATGCAACTGCTGGAATGACTAGTGTCTCGAAGCCTCTTGATGTAAGCAATGAAATGGAGCTTGCTGATACAATTACTGCGGTGAATGATGGGGAAAAACTCGCAGCAGAAGAAACTAGTTTGGATACTGAGTCTCAACTTCCTAATGCTGCTGAAGTGGCTGGTGAGTTGCAGCTTACTAGAGATGCAGAAATTTTGCATCCTTCTCATGTAAAAACCGAGATGGATCACTCTCAGGCATCTGATCCAACTAATGGAGGTGAAAAGGTGGAAAACTCCCATATTTATGAATGTCCACATCTTTCTGACAGTAAGGGAGAGAATGGCTCACAGAATAATACAAGTGAAGATGAAAAGGATTCTCAGCGTCCAGATGAGGACAGGAATGAGTCGACACTACCACATATTGCTGACGTTATTGATCCTGCAACTACCAAAAGTGCGGCAGACGATGTGCCTACATCATCCCCTGGAACTGTTGCAACATAACTGGGGTTTGATGGTATGGAGCTATCATTCTATGTACAGTCATATGGTAAGAAGCACTTTGACCGCTTTATTGCTGTTAATTACGTACCCATGGTCTCTTCTGTATGTTTGTGTACCAAGTTGGTTACAAATACATTTGCTTCTTTTCTGCAACAGGCTTCTCCGGTACATCTAGTTGATGCTCGAAAGTTCTGGCACGTCAGCATTATAATAAGGGTTCCATTGGGGATGCTGAAATCTGAGAGATGCTCGCTCCTAGTTTGGCTTGCATTCAGTATTTTTGTGTTTGTCTTCAGAATAGATCTTTTGCAGATGTTAAGGTTTGTATGAGTTAGCTATTTGCATTTCTAGATTAGGCAGTTGTTGAATTCTGAATTCACTGGATATCGTTTGCAATCGAGTTCTTTAGCAACATGGTTGCAAATTGCAATCGTGCCATGCTTATTACTAGTGTTGTTTGGCAAGAGTAGTTTGCTTCAAGCACGAGGAAAGAATGTTTTTTGATAACGTAGGCAGTTGGAAGAATTAGTACATGAGATTTGATGGTTGATATTGTTCTCAGACCAGGCCTTTATTAGTTTAAATTTCCATCTTCGTTTTCGCTTTATATGTAGTTTTTTGTTTCGGGTTAATTGCATGGTTGGTCACTAAGATTACAAAAAACGTTCATGTTTGGTCACTGTAAATATTTAAATTCAATTTTGGTCACTCAAATTAGTTAAATGGTTCAAGTTTGGTCACTCTCCGTCAAACTCCATTAAATTAGTCTGATGTGGCAGTCAACCCTCAAAGTTGATCGTTAACTCAGTGATGTGGCAATTAAAAAATAATAAATAAAATAAATTTTAATCTTCTACCATTTCCAACTCATTTTCACATTAAAGTAAAATAAATAAAACAAAAAAATATTATAATTACAAATAAAGGGGCGCTTCCTCCCTCTTCCTCTTCAACAACTCCATCAACTCCTCCCTCCCCGACGCCGCCATCTCCGCCTGTTAATTCCCCAAACTTGAGTTTATATACAGAGAAAAAAAAAACCACCCATGTCCAACATTAACAACAACCATAGTACTCCTCCATGGTGCTGCAACTCCACTGATTCTCTTCTCCTCCTCCTTCTCCTTCGTCACCTGATTCCCTTTTATCTGAATATAAGTTTCTTTTCTAGGGTTTTTGTATATTGATTACAGACTGCTAGGGTTTCCATAAGATCATTATTTCCCGCTAGATGGAGGAATACAACAGCAACAGTAGCAACCACCAAATGAAAACAAACAGCTCGCTGGGCGGCGGCGGCGGAGGGATGGCAGCGAGAGGGAATTTCCTGTACGCGTCGCCGGTGCTTGGTGGTCCGAATAATACCAATTCAGTATCTTCGACTTCCCCTTACGAAGAACAAGCAGCGGGTCCAGCAGTTTAACTCACTTCCACCTCCTCAACAACAATAATAATGGCAGCCCAATTTCCAGTCGGATCATCCTTCCGTTAAATTTGTAATTATAATATTTTTATTTATTTATTTTACTTTAATGTGAAAATAATTTGGAAATTGTAGAAGATTCAAATTTATTTTATTTATTATTTTTTAATTGCCACGTCACTGAGTTAACGGTCAACTTTGAGGGTTGACTGCCATATCAGACAAATTTAACGGAGTTGGACGGAGAGTGACCAAACTTGAACCATTTGACTAATTTAAGTGACCAAGATTGGATTAAAATATTTACAGTGACCAAACATGAACGTTTTTTGTAATCTCAGTGACCAACCATGCAATTAACCCTTTTTGTTTCATTACGTCACTCACAGGTCTCAAAGACTACTTTGCTTACAGTACATTGCTGCTTTTTCGCTTTGATCTTCTACTTCCATTTTTCACTCCTAAGTCGAGAATCTCCATGCTTACATGAAAGATAGAGACTAGATGCTCCTGCTGATGATCAGAAGCTCCTCGACCATGGCAGCGAACTCTGACAGTGAGGGCGACTAAGCTTTCGTCCCAACTCTGTAGCCCAACCCGGTTTAAGTAGAGGTCAAACCGTTCACATAGGTTCCGCAAGGAGTGGTCCTCTGTAGGGCTGATAAACAATTATTTTGTTAGTGGCCGTGTAACTGACAACCGAATTGAAACTAGTGGTTAATTGTAACACCGATAACCTATTGAACAGTAAACGTTCCGTTCTTGGTAGTCAAATTTAGCTAGTTGGTAACCAACGGTTAAACAGTTAGTAACCGACTACGGTCATTATCATAGTTAGGGTAAAAATAATAGGCCTCGATGAGCTGTAGGCATAGGCAATGAAATGTTTGAGGCCTACAAGATCCATTGCTTACCCTAGTTTCAAGTCAATCGGAGATCAATTGGCGATTCGGGAGAAGAAACTCGGGCATGACCTGAAGAAGAATGGATTTCTACCTCATTTTCGGAGTCTGGACGAGGGAGAAAGGAAGCATCAAAGACAGTGGAACAGGAGCAGAGAAAGAAACACGGGCAGGAGAAATACAGCTGTGTTTTGTCCTCCCGCGATCGTGTTTTTAGTGCCGAGAAAAAGCAAAGAAAGGGCTGAAACACGAACTGACAAACACGACCGTGTTTCTGCCTGCTGCTCGGGTATAAGTTTGTTTTCTACAATTTTTGGAGAGAGAGAGCTGGGTTTTGGATCCCAAACACCCAAGGGACGAACCCTAGAGAGAGAGCGACGACTTGGGATCATTCAGCCCAAAAACCCCAAAGAGGGATTCCTAGAGAGGAGAGATCTAGAGGGTCCTTGGAGCTTGCTTGGAGGATGTCACCAACCATTGAAGCTTGAAGATAAACCACTAGAAGATGAAGATGGAAGAGCTTGTGCTTTGTATTGTAATCTCTCTCCTCTATATGAACTAGACATCTTCTCTTAGGTTGATAAACCCTAGATCCAGATTTTTGGTTTAATGTTGGTCTATGTGACATATCCTACAATTAGTTGATGAATTCATTTAGTACATGGAGGGTTTTCATGGATTGCATGAGTTTGGTTCCCACTTCATGTTATCGAGCTTTTGACCTAAGAGGGATTCAATCCCCTTAGAGCCATTTATTGGCGTCATCGGGTCACTCCTTTCTTGCATCATTCTGGACAACCCCCTGAGGAGTCTATTCAATCAATTTCTTGACGGTATAGGAAACCCTCGATTGAATGGAGCACCACCATCCCTTGCTACGCCATTCCCCGTTGACACCCGAGGGAGCCTAGCTCCTATTTGTTAGATGAAATTGGGTCGGTCAAGATAGGATGGTACTCGACCTTTATCCGAATGATGGAACTAGGGGGATTTAGACATGAGAAGTCTCCACCACTTGTAATTAACTAGGTTAGTGGTTAGCTAGGTTAGTTAGATTAGTTTTCCTAATCACTATTCTAGGTTGGCTAGATAACGAAACCTAAACCCTGAAGTAGGGTATACCTAGACCCCCGTGCTACTATAATTTTATTGTTGGCTTACCCTATACTACAGCTGGTCTTCGGTTATGCTTGACCGTCGATTGGGAATGTTGTAGCTAGAGCGAACCATAGACACAGATTCAACGAAGAAAGAAAAAAGAAGTGAAGTAAGAAGGATCATATTTCAGGGTCTAGGGGTTAAAGTTGAAAACTACCAACACTAAATGACTCATTACAGAACACGATCTAGTAAATTTACAACAAACAAATCAAAGCATTACTGTAAAGGAATCCAAAGTTGAGGTCCCTTAGCTATTATATATATAAACAACGTCTCCCATAGTTTGGCACTTCCTCAGTAGTTCAACTAGCTTGAAGGTTCACAGGAAGGATTGATGACGATCTAGTGCAACATCTAAAGATGTTCTTGGAGATCGTAGGTTCTGCTTCAGGAGATGAAGCCACCAAAGGAGCCATTAGATTGAGAGTATTCCCTTTCTCGCTGACGGGAAAGGAAAAAAAGTAGTTAGACTATCATCCACTCAATACCTTTACCAATTGGGTGACCCTATCACAAGCATTCATCGACAAGTTCTTTCCACCTTGGCGTACGGAGGAGGTTAAAGATGATATCAACCATTTCCAAGAGAAGGAAAGAGAGACGTTCTGTGATGATAGGAAGATATTCCAAGAGTATCTTATGGCGTGCCCCCATCATGGATTCACCTCGGATCAAGTTGTCTAGTAATTCGCCAAATGAGAGATCAAGATACCACAATGATGGTGAACCAGTTAGTCGATGGAGATTTTTAAAAAAAAATGACGAGGGCCAATGTCAGGACCATTTTGCCACACTTGCAAGGAGTCAAAGAATTGGTCCAAGAGATCGATGAAAAAGTCATTGAAGGTAACCCAATGAAGCGAGGTGGTGAACATCATCTTGCACCAACAAATGAAGGAGCTTTCTCAACAACTGAAGGATGTCAAGATGGAGCCAAAGAAGGGACTATTAGCAATCTTGTTCATATGCCATACATGTGGAAAAGAAGGTCATGACATTAAAGATTGATGGAACCTTGAAGGAATGAAGATTGATGGAACCTTGAAGGAAAGGACATATTAATGTCAACTATGTGAATCAAGGTTGTCAGAGGCAACCTCAACGAGGATATGCCTCATACTGAAGCTACAATCAACCTCATATCCCATATGGTCAATGGCCAGCCCAAGGAAGAAGGAAGCTAGAAGATTATCCAATTATCACCTCAACAAATGCCTCTTATATTCATGATCAACAATGGAGTAAGAACCCAAACTACCGAGTATAAGAGGGCAAGGATTTTCCTCTTCATGTGGATTTTCATAGCCTTCTTGGATGAGATCCCACATATATTGAGAGTTGAAAATAGATTTCATTTTGTGTAGTCTAATACTCGTACAGTTCTCCATCGAAAATGAGAATTTGATTTGAAGAGGTGGCAAACATGGTACTTGATGAAGTTGTTGTCATGGTTTTTTTTTAATGTCTATGCAAGAAAATGAGATTTTTTTAGAATATAGAAAGGGACTTGGCTCTGATACCAAATTTTTAGGTATTAGCAAAATTGAGATGGAATTTATGATCAATTATAAAAGAAATACGTGATGTTTTCACTCAATTTAGGAAATACGCTCAAACAAACAATATTTTATATTTTTGGCTATTGTTTAATCGCGTAACAAGAAGAGCATACACATCAGAGGTTCTTTCCATTTAATTACTTCATGCTTCTTTCCAACTTGTTGTCCATGGCGACTACATAATTATTCACTCATTAATTTGGTTGGCATGCTTTCTTCTCATCTCAACCACTTGCTGCATTATTATTATTTTTGACCTGCATCGCTTGAGATTACGTTCGTCTCCCTAGCTGAAGAAATTGCCACAAGCACTTCTTAAGAAAACCACACTGCGAGGCTGGAAATTGTGTACAGTGGTAGTTCAGGGAGTTACAAGTTCGACATTGAACATCCAGAAACCCATGCCCAGAATTGGCTGATCTAACAGCAAGCAAGAACCCCGATGAGGGTAAGATCCTTCGCATTACAAACTTGATGAAACTGAACTGACTTAGCATAGCATGTACATATATAATAATGCATACCTATAATCCACAAGTACGGCCTCTTATAGTTGATCATTGCATTCAGTATCTCGTTTGCATTTACTGACATTAGGCTACTGTTGGATTGGGTAATTATCACAAAAGGTCACAAATCTTTGCACTTTGTACAAAACGGTCACAAACCTTTGATTTGTAAAAAAACGGTCACAAAACTTGAAGCAAATATCAAAAAGGTAATTCCGTCACCTTCCATCCAAAAAAACCGTTAATTCTGTACAGTCAGCATGCCATGTCACTTAAAATATTAATACAAAATTCAATAACTAACTCATTTGACTCGGATCAAACCAAACCCGGAATTAATAAAAAGAGAGTCGAATCATTCACTTTTCCTCTGCCCCCTTCCACCCTCCGCTGTTCCTCCGCCCCTATCAACCGTCGCCAGTCGCCATCTCCGTCCAGCAAGGTAGTCATTCACCCGTCTCAGTCCAACATCGCCGTAGCCTCGGCAGAGAGAAGGAAGTCGATCCCGCACCTGTCATAAAAATCAAACCAGAAGAACATCGATCCTTTTCACCGCCCCCACCTCCGATCCCGATTTTCTCAAGGAGTTGTCCCAATGGCGAGCACCGACCGCGCTGACGCCCCTTCCCCGCCGTTGCCCAGACTACCCCCAATCCCCCTGCGCGGATAACCAAAAACATTTGGCGGCCACAAATCGCAAAATCTACAAGACGACGCACACAGATCTGCCACCGGTCGACAATTTGGGGACAGATGAGAGACAAATTGGGTTAACAGCTTTCTCCCACCACACAGGCATTCCATAACTCGACTTTCCTCTTCCGATGCGTGAGAAAGAAAGGTAATTTTTGTTTTCTGGGGAAAAAAAGGAAAAGGAAGAACAAAGGAGCGAGAGTACACAAAGGGGAAGACATGCATAGAGAGAGGAAGAATGGGAATTTAAAAGTGATAAACTGAATGGGAAAAGCCTAAAAGGCGTCAAGTCTCAACTGTGAGGGTGGGAGACCTGCCACTTCATAAAGAAAGGAGTGTGTTGGGAGACGGTGGCGATTCGAGCATCGAGCAGGGGAGGTCGGAATGGGTACAGTTCAGAGGGGAGTTGGGAGACGACTATGAATCGAGCGCCGAGCAAGGGAGGCCGTAGACGACGATGTGCTTGTTGAGCAGGGAAGTGAAAGGTTCGACTCTCTTTTTAATAATTTCGGGTTTGGTTTGATTCAAGTCAAATGAGTTAGTTATTAAATTTTGTATTAATATTTTTAGTGACGTGGCGTGCTGATTGTACAGAACTAACGGTTTTTTGGATGGAAGTAGACAGAATTACCTTTTTGATATTTGCTCCAAGATTTGTGACCGTTTTTTTACAAATTAAAGATTTGTGACCATTTTGTACAAAGTGCAAAGGTTTGTGACCTTTTGTGATAACTACCCGTTAGTTTCGAGCTCAAACTACAGGTATCCAGAATTCCTACCCTCGCGCAGATCCATCTCCTTCATAAACAGTGATCCCGGCAAAGAAAGGGTCCTTGAGAAGGTCAGCAGCAGAAGGCCGTGCCTTAGGCTCGCCTATGCACTTCATGATGAAAGCCTTCACTTCTTGATCCTCTACCTTGTTCAAGGCCTGAGGTTTTACACCAGTGGTCACCTTCTTGTATATCTTGGCAACGCTGTCACATTCGCTGTAGGGTATCTCCATCGTCACCATCTCCAGCAAGCACATCCCGAAAGAGTATATGTCCACCAACTCCGTGTAATCTTCCTCGTACAGCTCCGGTGCCATGTATTCCGGTGTGCCTATGATCGAATGCGCCACGTGGCTCCTCCCCACTATTGTTGCCAAACCCAGATCGCCTATCTTCACCTGGGCATTTTATCAGGCATTTTGGTTAGAGAGTCGGCACAATTCTACCAACGAATCAAACCGGAGAAGCAAGGATTCTGATTTCTACATACCTGGCCGATATTCCCATTGACGAAAATGTTGCTGCAATTCAAATCCCTATGAATGACACAGGGCTCATGAGTATGAAGGTACACCAGCCCTTCAAGCACCTGCTTGGACCATTTCTTCAAAGCCCTCAACGACACGTGCCGATGCTTCTTCCTGTAATTCCTCAGATTCCCAGAAGTGCAGATCTCCGTAATGAAGTTCAAATTGCTGTGCTCCTCGTCAAGCCAAACGCTGTAGCAAACAATGATGTACTTGTTCTTCAAAGCCCTCAACAGCTTGACCTCCGACTGTAGCCGGTTGATCAGCACGGGGTCCTCGATGAAGTTCCTCAACCTGACCTGATTCCATGCCACCTCGATCCCTTCCTCTTGATCAAACGCTCTGTACACTTTCTTCACCGCTCCTGCCCCTAGAAGATCGTCGTACCGCCCGAACCTTCCTGAAGGATCTACCTCCACGAACAGCTCCCCGTCCCTACCGGACGTATTCGGTCCAGCAGCTGGCATCTGAATCAATGGGAAAAACGGAGATATAACTAACACGATTCATAATACGATTTCGTAGTGCCGAACCCTAGTCTGATTTGAGAGTATCGTAATCGCAACAGTCGGATTCTTAGGTGAATTAAATACCTAATCGAAATTGAAGAGACTGAAAAAAATCACTTTACGCGATCGGAATTCCCGATTTTATTAGGGCCAATTCTAGGGTTGTGAAAGGGAACCCATTAACCTAACACCAGCAAGACAGCTTGTTTTGACACTAATCGAACTAACTACCATTAGCTAGTTCGATGCGGCTTTGTTAATGGCAGCAAAGGATCGTGATCGGAGCAGAATTGTACAGGAAATCAAGGAGAGGAACAGAGTTACAGAACTTGAAACGAGAAGGTAAATGATTGATTACCTTGGAGAGCCGCGAGATATCCCGGCGGAGAACTGCGACGATGACGATGACGGCGTCGGCAGCGAGAGATTCCTTGTTCGGCAAGGGGAATGATCAGAGAGCTGAGAAGAGGAGACGATACGGCTGCGGAAATGCTTTTCAGCAACGACTGGAAGGGGTGGGGTATTTATAATCTAGGCGGGGCAGGTGTGAAGAGTTTAGGCGGGGAAGGGAATCTGGTGGAGGGTTTAGGTTTAAACGACGCCGTGTTCGAAGGAAGGAGAACGTAATGACTTGGCAAGGTCTTCGAGCACGTGGCATGTTCTTGTCGCTTCCACCGCGGATGATTAGGCTGACTCAACAAATATTGAAAATTCTTTATGGATGGGATATAATACAAAATCCTCATAAGTAATACAAAATCATGGTTGAAATTGAACAATTCCTTCTAGGTACATCCGATAAAATTGGAACGATACTGAGAAGATTAGTATGGTTGAAATTGAAGAATATGTAATTTAGCGATCGTCTTTCAAAGGAAAGTAAGAGTTTGGGGACCGCTAGGTGGTTTTTTGGGACCTAGTACGGATCTTTCATTTTTTTGGATAGACATGTGGGTGGTTAATTCGTGCGTTGATATTGATCAACCTTCAAATAACTCGAACATTACCATGTCGTGGATTGCGGATTGATAAATCTTATACCTGCACTTATTTCGGTGGTGGGTGGATTGCGGGTCATCCGAAAGACCCACACTATATTTTTACATGGCAAAAAGTTGTTTATTATACAATCGAATAATAATCATATTTCCTATCCACATTACACAATTACCATCTACTTTTAAAGGTGGAGAATAAAGAATATTTTTGGACTACTATGATTGATTATGACTTTGCGTGTAATGTCCCTTAGATATTGCAATACAAATTTAAACTATGAATTGTATCAAAGTTGCAAAATCCATTAGTTTTCATTACACAATTGGTTGCGAAGGAGTAATAAAAAATTTGATGAAAATACAACACTAATTCACAGGAGACAAAGTGGGAAGTGTTTAAATTGATACAGTCTTACTAATTTCTTAGAAACTTATTATACATGTTGGTCACCTTTCTTATTATATATAACAGCTAGTTGGAGCATTGTTATTGTGGGTTAACCCACAACCTAACCGTACCTATCTGCCACCCACTCAACCCAACCCGAAAAAAATCGTGGGTGTATAGCGAGTTACAATTATATCAACTCACTAGTACGCAGGTAAGTCAATGTGACACCAAAATCCATCCAACCTATACATTGCCCACCCCTGTTAATTATGCGACGTAACCACCTACGCAGCTTGGACGCTTAACTTGAGACTTAAGAAACGTCAAACAAATGACTATTTTGCAAACTTCATTCTACGTTTCAACTTCTTGAAATCATTCATCTTTAATTATTATTTTTTTTTTTTAATCAATAGATAGTATTATTGCACAGACCCACTTGTTTGTGAAATTAGTGGATACCAAGCCACATTCACACGCCAATAAGGAAAAGGGAAGTGAGTGGCTGGCTGCAAGTGCTGTAAACTTCACGCGGCTGGCTGGCTGGCTGGTGGGGAAGGCGATGATGCATGCACAGGCAGGCATCGGCATCAGCATCAGCGCTTTCAGTTGAAGGAAATGTGATGCTTGTGACTTCATCAAAGCTAATTTGATGTTGCTCACTCGCCCGACGAACCTCTCCAGCCCAAAATCAAACGAGATACAGACGATATCTTGAGCTTCAAGGCACTACAAATCCTGTCCAGGATCTCTGCAATCTCTTAAGTCGGAAGATGATCAGACAGACAGTGACAAATGAGCACATACGATCTCCGTGATGAGTACTACTACTGCAACAGGAAAGGTAACGATGGCGACTGTCACACTCCACTGGGCGGTTGGGTGCAACGGTTCTCTTAGGTTCATACCACCAGTACCATTCCAAATCGAATCGAATCTAACCTAATATCCTTACTCATTACTCCGTTCTTTTCGATTTGGGTATCATGTACATACCAACCTCTCTATCGTGCACGACTGAGAAACGCCACTCAAAAACACCATTTCAGTTTTCATCCACATAAATAAAAAGGCGGATTTGGGGGGTGAAACAGACCAGCCTTGTAGACTTTTCCTGATCATGCCGGGTTCCAATGCCACACGGGATGAACACATTTCCAGCAGAGCTGCTGAGAAAGTAGAAAGGAAACAGCCAGCGGAAAAGGGGAAGAAAAATAGTCTCTCGTACTGCCAAAGTCAAACGAACACCTCTATCTCATCATCACATGTTACCCGTTAGCTTTCAATGCAGACTTTCGATTGATAGAGAGATTCGCTCGCAATCAGGTTCCACCATGTTACCAGAACCTGCCAACTTCAGCATAGCATTTATGATAACACATGCCTTCAACTTCAAGAAAGGCTTTCCATTATGCAAACATTTCCAATACACAGCATCGACCATTCATTGACAATCACGAATTAATACAGTGAGAAGCGAAGAAAAGCAAAGCACAATTCAGAGGTAACACCAAACGTAAAAAAACTAAACGCAGACGAGTAGTCCAACACTTTTACCATGGAGGATTGGAACCCTCTCTCACAGAAGGCGACCTGGAAATATTGCTAGTGCCATCTCTTCCAAGCCTTGACACGCTCCTCCCGCTCTTGGGGGTCCCCAGCAAAGGACTCCCACCTCGATAACTAGCTCGAAGAGACTCATCCACAACTGACCCCGAATTCTTTGAAATCGCATTCCTCACAAACTTCTGGGCTGCAGGTGACAGCGTCCGAACATTAGGGCTAGCACTTCCCCCTCTGCTAGGGGAAGGCAACGGCGGTTTCTGCCACATCTTTGATCTCTCCCGCAATTTTCGTGCAGCATCCCTAGACAAAGAGTGAGCTTTGACATCCCTTGGAGGCGGATTCGGGATCCTGAAGTGTGGTCCATCCCCATTTCCACCAATATCAATTGGAGTGTCTTCATCCTCTAATCTCATCGGTGTCCCTTCAATCTCACCCCACGTGATGAATGGTGATTCGTCGACACCTGGAGCAGGCGATGGCGTCTTCACGAAGCTGTACCCATTCGCAGACTTCTTCAAGTCGTCAAGATCATACTTCTTCATCTTATCTCGTTCTCTATCAGACATGGGCATTGGTGTCCCACCTACAACTGGAGTGTAGAGAACTTCCAAGGTGCCATCATCATTCGGCCTAGTATCCATCATTTTACCATGGAATCTAGTGCTCCCCTTGTTGATCTCTTTGGTTAGTCCCTGCAATCGAATGGCCTGCTCTTCCTCGGTCAATGGAGCTTCACCTCTGTCAGCAGGGTGATACATGAGCAGATTCTTTGCAGTGTATTTCCAGCTTTCTAACGTACTCGGAGGCTGATCGGAAGTTCCATAACCATCAGTAATCCTATCCCGCTTTGCATCTTCTATGGACTTACCATCTTCTTCCTTCTCACCTTCCAACAAATGAGCATACTTCTCCTTCCTCTTCTTGTTGACTTTGGTTAATATCTTAGCAAAACTATCGTTATCCTCGCTAGTATACCTCCTGAGGAACTCATCTAACCCTAGAGATTCATCTACATCCGCTGGTTCATTCTCTCCAGGCTCGCCCGATAAATTAGCATTGAGAACGCTAGGAGTTGTGACATCGAATTCATCTAGAGGGGTGAAATTACGCATGAAAGTAGAACCTGGTGTCCTGGTGCGGCTTGGTCCCCGCAGAGTGGAATCGGACCCTGGATTCCCGGCCTTCTTCCCGCGGCGCTCGATGATCTTCAGCTGAGCGTCTCGTATCTGCATCGGATCTCCCGTCTTTACCGCCTCCAGCCAATCAAGACGGTCCCGGAGCTTGGAGATGTCGGGGAAGTAATCCCGCTCTATTATCTTCTCCATTGCGGCCACGTATGTGTCCTCATCGAGAACCCTCGGCCGCTTCCTGGAAGAGGAAGCGCCGCCTGATTTGGATGAGACCTGGAGAGCGTCCTCCGAGATCAGAGACGGCGACGGCGACGAGATGTGCCTCGGGGAGTGGCCCGGAGAGAGAAGCATGGTGATTTACAGCTACGGGTTGATCGGGGACGGGGGCTAGGGTTTCTACAGACGGCGGAGGAAGTTGCGATATGGATTCCGGAGAGAGACGGACGACAATTTTGACAGGGCAGGGACAGGCAATTCCGCGTATATTTTCTCGAGATTTGCAGAATGGTCCCTTCGTTTCGTGTGTGTGTATTAACTAAATTATTATAGATCAGGTCCACAATCAAGGCTATCCATTTGCCATTTGGATATGGCAAACCAGACGGCCCATTCCTATAAAAAAAAAAAAAGAAGAAACCGGACGGCCCATATTCGATAAGGCCCAACAAGTTTTAAATGAATTGACGGCCCATAAACTTTTCCGCTTTCCAATCAAACAGAACAAAAGTTCAATGATCAGTTCACGAACAAACAGTGAGTTAAGGGACTAAACATACAATTTTGCACTCTAATAGATTCCTCGATCCCCCATAAAGCCAATCATTTCTTGGAAAATATCGCACAAATGATTTTCAGCGCTGGGGCGCATAGATTCTTCCATACACCTTTACCGCACACTAACATTTCCCCTCTGGCAGCTCCTCCTCCTTCTTCCTTCTTATTCTCTCTGTGATTAATGGATTAGAGGAATTTCTTACAGCATTAAATAAACAAAACCCACCAACATAAATTCTCGAAATTCCCACGCTGCAGTGCTTGTCTCAGTTGTCTGCCGTCCTGCAAATCAACCCATCACAACAACAAAAAAACCGCTTAATCCACGAAACTTCTCGAAACTTCCCCTTCACTGGTGTCTCTTTGATCCTCTCTGCTCTCAGCTTTGGGAGCTAGCAGCTCTCACCGGAGAGAGTGATCATCGTCGCCGACGAGGTAATTGTCTTGTGTACGACGCTTATTTCTGTTACTCCTCGTATGTGCTTTCCTTTTTTTGTGTTGGTTGTTTGATTGGTGACTATTTCTCGATTCCGGGTTTCGTTGTTTGGTTGGTGGGGAAATGGTAATTGGGCAAGTGTGGCTGTGGTCTTAGCTGAGGGGAAATGAAGGAAAGATGGGATCTTTTTTAATTGTGGTTGATTTGTCTTTCTTGGTCTGGTTTTAAGCTCCAGCTGGACACTTTGAGCCATTGTCATTGCATAATTCCTGCTATTTTTGGTACGGATGTTATGGGCTTTGTCCCCCAACTCTGCTGTTAAGTTAAACCATAAGAAAAGCTTTGTTGGGTTGGGGTTTGCTTGTAAAGATTGCCTCTGAATTGTGACTTTACGCGAACTGAAAGCTGTGGTTTTGGTATGGTTTGGGGGTGGGTTTTAGGCTATGGTATTGGGAAATGTGGGACTGTTGTTGAACAAGTGGCCTTAGAACTTTCCCCAAAACCTAGTTGTGATGAAGAAATGGTTCTGTAAATGAGATGAAATCTTCAGTTTCTTGTGCTTGCTTGAATCTTCATTGTATCACTTGGTGCAGATTGTGTCCTAGCTCTACTAGGATGACAGTGAATTTTGCTCTCTCCTACCATGCTGAACTCATGACTCCTCACGTTTCTCTTTCTCCTTCATTGATTTCAATAGCATGTAAGTCAAACTCATGAAGCCTAGCTGTAATGGAATGGCGAGACTGCTTCACTATGACACGAAGGTATTTGGATCAGAGCAATTCTCGTGCTCTCTAACGAGTGAGCAATTCTTTCCCAGTTGATTCCTTCGATGTCTGTCCATCTTTGTTCATGAATCGGCAAACCTTTAGGATGTTTTGATGAGTCTGAATCATGTGCATCTCAGCTAATTACAACTATCATTGCTCTTGAAACAGTGGTACAGATATGAACAACTGAAGTACGATTAGCACCTCGACTAGATCTCCTGTGTCTTTAGCAATCACCCTCAGTTTCTCATGGCTTCTTCAGTGGAAGGTCCAGAGGAAGTTCCCTCGAATGAGAAGGAGCAACAAAAGAGTGCTGATAATGTCAGACCTGAAAAGGGTGAAGAGACCGATGATATCAAAACTCATGCATTACAGAGTCAAGAAAAAACAATGTCAATTGTTGTCCATGAACAAATTCCAAAGGAGCCTGATGATGGAGCAAGTGTCTCTTCCGTTGAGCGTGTGAAAGTCTTTCATGCCACTCCACATCCTTTACAATCCATTAAGGATGGAAGAAGTCCTGCCATACGTGAGAAAGTGTTGGAGGATGGATACAACTGGAGAAAGTACGGGCAGAAACTTGTTAAAGGAAATGAATTCATTCGAAGCTACTACAAATGTACTCATCCCAGCTGTCAAGTGAAGAAGCAGTTAGAACGTTCACATGAGGGTCAGCTCGCAGATATCGTTTACTTTGGCCAGCACGATCATCCTAAGCCTCAAGCCAATCTCACACCAGCTCTAGGTTTTGTTTCATCGATCGAAGAAAGATCCGATGGCCCTTTGTCACCTGCTGTGAAAGGTAAAGATGATCTATACATATTAACATAATAAATGATTTCTGATGTCATGATATGATATTTCATACTATGATGTCATGATGTAGTAGGGAAAGGGCGCCCCCCAATCAATCTCACAAATGCCTCCCAGATGTCCACACTGACATCTACTGAGGATGTGAGAGCCGTGCCATCCGAAGTGACTAGGAAAAGAGATGAAATTGATCAGGAAGATGATCACCAGTCTAAACGGCAGTATGTTAGCTGCATAACTATCTACGATACATAGTTTTACTTTGCTAATGTTGTTTCTATAGTAACATTTTTGTTTGATGTTTCTGTTTACAAACCAACCAGGAAGAAAGCGAACCGCGGGATTGTTGATCCTCCTGTTGTAGACAAGCCAGCTGGTGAACCACGAGTGGTTGTCCAGACTCTGAGCGAGGAGGATATCGTGAATGATGGATATCGTTGGCGCAAATATGGCCAAAAGATGGTCAAAGGAAATCCTAACCCGAGGTAATATCTAAATTCAAGGGTTGCTATGAGATTCTACTTTAGTCTACTTAGCCTAACTAATTTAATTTCTAGAAATGGGATAGAGTGACTCTTTTGTTTCTGATTTCTTAAAGTCTACTTAGTATTTTGTCAAAATCTTTAGTTAAGTTTTGTTAGTATCACTTTAAGATCTTGAGTTGAATGACCATTTTGTTACAGATCCCATAGTGCATTTAACCTTGAACCTTTTTAGCTCGTGCTGATGATGTTGTAAGCTTGTCAAGGCAAACTGTGCATAAGAAAGATTTCATCGACCTTTCCATGTACCTAAATACAGACATGGCGGACTGAAATTTGTTACTGCTCTTGACAACATATGCAGGAGCTACTATAGGTGCTCGAGTCCCGGCTGTCCAGTCAAGAAACATGTCGAGAGGGCATCCCATGATCCCAAGGTGGTTATAACTAGTTACGAAGGAGAACATGATCATGACATGCCACCGTCAAGGACTGTTACTCACAACATACCTGGTCTGGACGCTTGTACCTCAAACGTTCCTACCGAACAAATCGACTGCAGCACACCAGCTTGTAACACTCCTGATGCCAATGCTAAACCCAAGGAACAACTTAATGGTGCGTCGAGAACTAAAGCCAAAGGGGACAAGGGTAAAGAAGGTCTTGTTGACAAGGGGAGTGACAAGGTTTGTTCAAGTCCCATTCACCTGAACGAATTGAAATCGAAAGACCAGCAGAATGAGAAGTCAAGCGCCTTGGAGGAAAGTGATGCTGCTGACCATGATTCCGATGCCACTACAAGTTTTATTCTTGAAGGCAGAACAAATGACCAACACACTGGTGAGTCAAAAGAAGCATCAGAAGAGAATGGTTGCGATTCCAAAGTTCATTCTGCTGCCACTACTCATCCAGACTGCAAACCAACTCAGCAACACATCCCGGATTCGGAGCCTGTTCAACTTAACTGAAAGTAGATTCTTTATCTTGAACTTGTGGGTGAAAAATGAATTGTTTGCAGACACTATTTTTCAGCTGTGTATTAGATTGAGCAATAATTGCAGGATGTAGAGCCATTGTTGGGTTGGTTGTCTAATACATATGGGAAGAAGACAAAGCTACAGTAATTATGTAACATTTTCCTTCGTTCCTCTACTCTAAATTCCAGCTTTTCCTTTTAAACTCTTTGCTTCAGTTTTACAAAGCTAACAATGCCAAACAGAACCCAGCTTGGCAACTTATAAAGCTTGTAGAGCCGAAAAATGGCTGCCTTCCATTCATAGAAGAAAAACTACAGCAAAAGGCTACAACAAACAACTCCAAGCGAGAAAGTTCTACCTAGTGCCCCTTCCTTTTCTTCACTTCCATGCACAAGAAGCAACCAAATCACGGTTCATCCACCCGAGATACAACGCACCATCCCTCACTTGAAGCCTGTACTGCTTGCAGTAATTCTCCAGCAGTGTCTTAATGGTAGCGTTCACCAAAGAGCTCAAAGGACACTGTGTAAACCCCGCCATGACAAACCTTGACCTCCATTTCCCCAGAAGCTCAAGTCTCTCCACTCGCTCTCTTCCCTCACAAGCGATCACATTCACAACATCTTTAGCAAGGCAATGCTGCTCAATATTTATCCTCTCCTTGTGATCCCTCTGGAGGGTCACGTCGATCGACTCAAACATGGCCGTGTAGTAGTCGAGTGTCTCTAGAAACCGAGGAAAGAACGGTGCAGTATTTGTATTAGCCTCCTGCTCGACAAGTGTCACGACCTTAGGTGACAACCCTTTAACCATCCTCAGCAACCGATCTCGATGGTTCTCTGTATCGACACTCTCATCAGGCATGTGATGAAGCATGAACGCAAAATTGACAGCTAGAGCTTCTTCCCCAGCTCGAATACCGAGATCACCCACTTGAACTTCACAGCCATTGATAGCAGCAGCATGGAACTCAAACGGCACTTTGAACGACTCAGCCAGCTTTGACAGCCTCTTCCCTACTATATTCAACCCTCCACCTCGTGCATAAGCGGAAGTTGAGTCATCTATGGCTGTGATACGAATGTGTGGTGGCCCACCGGGTCTCGCTGCAAATGCTTGAATCAAACTCACCCACTGACTCCCTTGACCAATCTGAAAGTCAACAATGTGAACCCGGTTCTCATCCTTCATAGCTTCTGCAATAGCCCCATTCGCTGACATGTATCCAAATTTGAGGTAAGGGCAGACTTCATAGAGGATGTGCATGTAAGAGAGCAAGTCAGCACTAGCTGGTTCCTTGCACCTCAAGGCATTGCAGATTGAACTCCCAGAAGAGGAAAGCCGAGCAACGAGGCCTTCCAACATGTATGCGCCTAGCCTTTGTATAGGCTCACCAGAAACTGACACCATGTGGCGTAATTCATCGATCAGCCATTGTGCTATTAAGTGGTCATTCTCGGACACTGCCTTGGCACAGGCAACTAGGACTTGCTTTAGATCAGCTCGTGATATCGCCTCCATGATTTTTCTCAAGCAGTCCATCTCTGGTGACTCGCCTTCTATATTCATTAAGTTATCAGAATCTGGCCCCAACATTGCAGTCTCTAACTCCCTCAGCTTGTGTCTTATATCATTGGCATCATCAGTAACACACGAGCTGCTTAATGGAGAGCCATATGTATCAGGTGGGTGTGACTGAGAATCCTGCTGCGAGATTGGGCTCCCACTAGGCGAAAAGTTGTAGGTACTGAAAATGGCATTTGGGGAAGATGACTCCAAAGTGCAGTATTGTTCAGAAGAGATCTCAAAGGGGAATTGAGAAGTTGCCTGCACGCTTCCATTGTAGCATAGTTGGTGAGGTAATTGGAACTGAGGCAAGCAGTAGGGCTCGAATTCTTGACTCGGTTGGTAGTATAAGCCGGCGGATGACATTGCTGGTGACTGGAACCTCTCTGATGCCTGCATTTTAACTCTTCAGCAGTATGTGCTTCTGATCAAGCTTCAAAACTGTATGTTAATGATAGAGATGAACCACCTACGCAGCAGCAAAAAGACTAGCTCCAGGATCTTCTGCCGAAATTCGAAACTGGATCTGGCAAGACGAGCAGAAGAATGGTCAGGATTGGAGTTTTTTTTTTTTGGGGGGAGGGTTTTCTTTCCCCAAGAACCCTTCTCCAAACAGACAAAAAGAAAGGCATCTTCCACAAAGAAAAGTAAACTAGAGAAGGAAAAGGATTGTAGTAGAACTAAACTTGAGATAAAGGGAGACATGAGCGTTAAACAAATGGTAAGTGAAGTTTATCAGCCAAATTTGTGAAAGAAATTTGGTGTCTTCTTCCACCCTCATAAACTTCAGATTCATAAAGATATATGGTTGAGAAATGAAACAACAGACTGATCTTACAACAAAAATGAAAGAATTCCCATGGAAACCAGTGCTCCTTCATGCATGGTTAGCTCTCTTCCAGGCATAGAAGGCAAGACATCATGTAAGAGACAAGAGAAAAGATCTCCCCAGATATTGAAGAGGTACAACTTTTACGCCCCAAAAAAAAAAAAGACAAATCTTAAAATTATGAGTTCACCGAAACCGCCATTGGTAGTTCCACCCAGCTCTCCCAAAAATGGAAACAAAAGGACTGGCGACTACAGAATAAATAAAAAAGCATGAGAACCAGGATAAGAACAACAAAAGCTTCCATCTTTCAATCATAAGCTTGAACTACTTGTTAAAGTTAAATGTTCTAGTTTCATCCCAAAATAAAAAGTTAAATGTTCAAGAAAATCACAATCCATCAAGAAGTCCACAAATTCAAAAGAAAGCAAAGAACTTTTGTGGGTTCTCGAATTGGGTTTCATTTGTGTAAAAACAGAGAGGGTAAAAAATTGTGGGCAATCCTACCTTTGATTGTACAGGAATCTCAAAACCTTTGAGGGGAAGAAAGAGTGAGAGAAGCAATTTTTGGGGTGGCGGTGTGTGCAGAGGAGAAATGGAAGACTAGAGAGCTGTCTTTGTCCTTCAAGAGTAAGATAGACTCTCTCTCTCTCTCTCTTGGAGGCAGAGAGACAGACTCAGCTTTTATCGCAGCAGGGAGACAAGAGCATTTCAATAAAACGGAACATTTTAATGGGAAAAAGGGAAAATATACCGAAATGCTATTGAATGAAGGGAAGAAAATATCTAACAAAACAATTCCGAATGACCAAATTGTTAGTGTTGTGGTATATGATACATGATTGAATCTCTCCCAAGAACTCGAGTTATTGGGAGCAACTGGTTCATGACATGGTATCAGAGCCTTCTGTGACCGTGAGGTCTTGTGTTCGATTCCCATTTGTTAAGCACATGGTATTCTTGTCTTCAAACCTGTGCAAACTTCAAGACCTTGTGAGTGGCTTTCGTTTGAGGGGGCGTGTTAGTGTTGTGGTATATGATCCATGATTGAACCTCTCCCAACAACTCGAGTTATTGGGATCAACTGGTTCATGACAAAATAATTTCTCGTTTGATAATTTTTTAATGGTTACATTTTTTTTGTTTGCTTGATCAAATTTACATCTATACTTGTAATATCCCGAACCTTTTCCCGACGAAGATATTGTCCATTTAGAACCTCGATTCTCGCTTTTTTTACTTTGAGTGCAATTCAAGGTGACTTCCCATAAGGTCGCTCATCCTTATTGTACTCCACACTAAGCACGTTTAATTTCGGAGTTCTCACAAAAATTTCTCTGTTTCCCCCCAAAACGCGTCTTGTCATTTAAGGTCGGTTTCTTACTTATGAACTATGGATCTCTCCCGTGCTTTGTCGATGTGGGATTTGCCTAAGGTGTTACATACCACCCCCTCCCCCCTTTGGGACTCAACGCCCTCGTTGAGGTTTGCCCCATCATCTTTCAAGAGGGACGCAGAGAGGCTCTGATACCACTTGTAACATCCCGAACCTTTTCCCGACGAAGATATTGTCCGCTTTGGGCCTCGGCCCTCACTGTTTTTGACTTGGAGTGCAATTCAAGGTGACTTCCAATAAGGTCACTCATCCTTGTTGTACTCCACACTGAGCACGTTTAACTTCGGAGTTCTCACAAGAGCTCCTCCGTTTCCCCCCAAAACGCGTCTTGTCAGTTAAGGTCGGTTTCTTACTTATAAACCACGGATATCTCATGTACTTTGTCGATGTGGGATTTGCCTAAAGTGTTACGATACTCATCCAACAAAATCATAAAAAGACTTATCAAACAAATCCATAAGGTACATGGATATAAGAAAGTCTACAAGGATAGAAAGGGGAGAGTGAAAAAGGTTCCATAGAAAATATTACGATATTTTTTCATTGTAACGAGACTCCAAAGATTTTTCATGTCGAGAAAAATTGCCCAAGATATGGCATGACGTACACATGCCAAAGATGGGCTATTAAGGCACCCTGCTGACTATGAAGCTTGGAGAGCATTGCATAAATTCAATGCATGAAGAGTCTATATTTGTTCTTGACTTTACTCATTCCTAGTCCAAAACACTGGTATTAATATTGACGTTTATCTGAGATTCCTCATAGATGATCTGAAGGCATTATGGAATGATGGTGTTGTGAATTATGACGCATTCAAAAAAATGAACTTCAACATAAAAGCTATAGTGTTGTGGACTATCAACGATTTTCAGCTTATTGTCTCCTTTCTGGTTGGAGTACCAAAGATAAACTGGCATGTCCTTATGTCCAGATAATTTATAAGAGTATCCAGATAATTTATAAGAGTATCCATATTGAATACTAGTTGGTTGATTGTGGATATTAGTTGGTATCTGCTATCTGGATACTAGTTTGTGATGTTTTGAATACTAGTATGTGCTATCTAGATACTTTAGTAAAATCAGCAGATTAGGATACTATTTCATACATTTTGGATATTAGTTAGTATATACTAACAACTTATGCAGTTAGCAGAATAACTAGGTACAGATAAAAACATCACATCTTATGTTGAAGAACAAACACAAAAAAAGTTATATGGATCATCGCCATTTTTTCCATTGGACATAAATGGCACAATAAGAGGAAGGACTTTAATGGCAAGTTGGAGAAGGATATCCCGCTATGATGAAACATGATTAAATCTGACTCACTATTGCTCGCCATGTTTCATAGAAGATTACACTTCAGTGTCAATAGACCATGCATGCCTTATAAATTGAGATACTTGTTCTTATATATCCCATAGTACTCAAATAAAATTACTAACTAATAGATAGTTTGGTTTACAATAAACTTTTTTTATCCATATCTAGTTACACCCATTTCTCTAATAAAACTCGTTGTTTGGCACAGTAACGGATGCAAAAGAACTTAATGAGGGCCTTAAATTCTAGGTTCAGATGCTAAAGGTTTATTAACAACTATATTTCTTAAATTTATTACAAAATTTTCATGAAATTTTATATGATTTTGAAAGTTGAGTGGAGATATAATCTCCATTTTCATAAAAGTGACTCTATCACTGGTTTGTAGGGGTGTTCAAATGGAGTAGTTACTGTGGTAATCGATTTAACTGATAGTATTTGGATAATTTGGTTTGGTTAATTTGAATAATCTGTATGGTTTGGTCAATTTTTTTAGCATGTTTGGTTTGGTTTCAGACACTGCTAACTAATGAAACCAAATTAACCAGTTAAATAATTAGCTATATATCTAATATATATTATATACATATAATAATTTGCATAAAAACTCGACAACCAAATGTTCCTCTTTTTAGACTCATGAAAAATAAAGCTCAATATTGTTCATATGTTGTATATTTGTATTTGTAGAATGTAGACCGCAACATATATACACCTAATTTAGATAAAACTTATACATTATATTCGATGAAAACTTCAAAATAAGGTCTGTTTCAATATCTGATAATTGCTAAGAGACTATGTCAATTTATACAAACACAATAGTACATTAACCCCATACCATTGACATATATTTTTGTTAGGTGAATACTTCTATTGAATGTAAAGTAATTATATTAGTTATATTTACTTATGTTAAGAATTAACTATAATTATGTGTTAATTGTTATGTATTACTCATTATATAAATTGTAAATTGATGCATTAACCGAAACAAATTCTCACTTAATGAGAATTTGATGTTATATTGGTTAATCTGGTTACTAATTAACCAAATTAATTAAACTTTAGTTTGGCTAATATTATTATTGTATTAGTTTGGACGATCTGATTATAATATTATCTTCTATGGTTAATAGAATTTAGGTTTATTTATTTTGGTAATTAACATAATAACCCCTAGTAATTTGACATTCAGATGGGCATAAATTAAGTGTGAGGCATAAATTTGACATGAGTGTACACTCTAAAGATTACTGAAACCATTTTAGGGATTTCCTACAATTTGTATAATTTAATAACTTTATAAATAGCTATATGAATTTAAAAAACGGAATCTAAGGTGTAATGAATTTTTTATCCCACAATACTAGAATTATTCTTTTTTATATTAAACATTAGTTTTTGCCTAGAAAGGAAAAGAAACTACCATACAATGTTGCAACTTGTGAATTGTGATGGTCACCGAGCAACCAATTCCTTTCTAATAAAAAAAAACTTTGTTCCATTATTTCAATTTTGCCAGTCGCCAAAATGTTATTAGTAGTGGAAATAAAAAACAATAGTCAATTTCTTTGATGTAGTCATCGAAGACCCATCAACATCAATCTTCTTCATAGTGGGGTGACTTGCCTAATGGCTAATGACTATTGACAAGCCTGACCTTCAATTTGTTTTGGCGAGAAACAAGTTTAGAGGGTAAATTCTACGTAACCTTGGTTACTGAGTTTACTAAAAAATATTATGTTTAATTATTAAAATTATTTAATTTTAATGCTGGTCACTCAAATTAGTAAAATGGTTCATGTTTGGTCATTCTTCGTTAATCTTCGTCGATTTCCGTTAACGCTATCAGTAATTTGCTGGCGTAGCTAACAGAAGTGCTGGCGTGCCCTATTTTAACCTGCCATATCACCAAACTCGACTGCCAAATCATCAAACCTGCCACATCATCAAATCCAACCCAACCCAAATAAAAAAAATATAATTTGGACAAGAAATGTGAAAATTTTATGTAATTTGAGTGGCCAAATGTGTAATTTAGTCTTGTTAATTTTACATTTGAGATAATACTAAGTTGATTAGGTAGGTATGCTTTCGTTGTCTTTCATTATCTATCATCTTTTATTCAATAGTTTTATTTTTTCGTTGTACTCGATATTTCATGTCATGTTGTCACTAACCTTATTATCTCATACATCACAGGCAACTAATCCATGATAGAGATGTATAATTGAAGTTATAGACAATTGATGCAATTTAATTATTGAAATATAGATGTACGTAGAAGATTAGTGAAAATGACAATTATTACTCTCTTCTTCTTTCTGTAATTCGCGTGTGTTGTGTTGTGTGAGGGTTAAGGGAATATACCGTATTTCAGGCAGTTTTGAGGAACAACGGTGACTTTATGACATTAATTACTATGTAAATGGACGGTTGTGGTGAGTTTGGATTTTGACGAAATGAGTGGAACATTTTTTTTTTGGAATAAGAGTGGACCATTCGATAAGGACGTTCTTATGTTCGGTTTGTATGTAAAACGGGTAAATGTCATATTTGGTCATTGAGATTATTAAATCATGTCATGTTTAGTCACTAGCAAAGTAGTTAAAATCGGAATTTTACCTAAAATCGAAAACTGGGGTAAAATCGGAATCGTAGGATTTTAAGTATCATATAGTAATTAACATATAATAATATTAATAAGGTAAATAATTAATAACACAAAAACTTATAACATTTAAAGTGATAATTTTCAAGATTAATGTTCCAAAATCATCATTTTAATTGTTATTTAATGCGTAACTCAAAATAATTTATGAGGAAGGGATAGAGCTCATGGGATTTGGCTCTTGTTTTTCATGTTGTGTCTAGGTAGTTTAACTCAAAGTAGTATTCCGACATCATCTACTAAGCATGATTTAAAACTAAGAATAACTGAACTATAATAAAATAATTAATGTCATTGGTTTGGTACAAATATATTCATTAATAAAATAATTTGTTAATAATGATGTTAATTCTTACGCACTTACAATATTCTGACAATTGTTTTACCGATGAGTTAAACAAGGAGAAGGGAAAGGGGTTGACCGAACCCTATTAGTAGGGATGTCAATCCAACCCGTAACCATGGGTACCCTACCCGACCGTAACCGGTCAACGAGGGTAATTACCTGCTTTGACGGGGTAACGGGCGGGTACGGGTAATACCCGGTTTCAAAATAAACGGTAGGGTACGGGTATGGTAATCGATAATACCCGCCCCGTTATACCCGCCCCGCTAACCAAAGGGTCAATTTCCCTTGAGAAATTTAGTTTAGCTTGAGAAATTGAGTTTAGCTACCATTATTGATGATGAAAATGTAGACGATTATTATGTTTGTGTGGATTGTAGAAGCAAGAACAATTATTATGTGTTTGCTATTTTTATTTGTGTGGATTGTTGAAGCTAGAACAGTTACAAGTTTGGAGAATTTTTAATGGACAACAGTATGTATGTGCATATATGTGTATAAGTTCATAGTTTAGGATTCGTACCCATGGTTACCCGAATACCCGTGGTTACCTGGTGGGTAGGGTATGGTTATATAATTTTCATACCCGGTGGTTATTTGGTCGGGTATTTTAGAAGGCTCTACCCGACTGGTTAGGAGTTGGTATAGGGTAAACCCGCACCCGACCCTACCCATTGTCATCCCTACCTATTAGTTTTTTTCTTCTTCTTTTCAAATGTTCTTTTAGTAGGAAAAATATATTAGAAGATCCCGTCATTGTCATTTGCACCGAAAGCTTCTTTTGAATTGGCTCAATCTCCCTATTTTGTTCACATAAGATCAAAATCCCGATTTTGGTACGATTTTATGATTTTAACGATTTTAATTCCAATTTTGAACGATTTTAAGGTCCACCAATTTTATAGTAAAATCAGGATCGAAATCCCTAAGTAAAATCCTACGATTTTACGATCAAAATCCCGATTTTGACGGCCTTGGTCACTAGAAAAATTTAATATAAATTTTGGTTACTCGAATTACTCAAACATGTCACATTTAGTCACTCTCCCGTTAGTGACTAAACATAACACGATTTAGTAAACACAGTGACCAAATATGGCATTTACCCTATATAAAACATGTAATTGAACATTATCAAATTTATCACCACCAATTTTTAGAACCATTCCAACCGTTGACCCTAAAACTTTTTTTATAATGGATGCAACGACACTCTAACTTTCATTCAAAACCAACCGCCCCCTGACAGTCATATAATAACGGATGCGAGAGCATCGAATAAAAAATCGGAAACAAATGACAATAATAGGTAAGATGGTGACCCTGACTAGCAAGATAATAAGCACAAACATTACCCGCACGATACACATGGGAGATACGAACTTCCCAAGGATGGGAAAGGAGCACATAAAATCGGGAAATAATGGCCGAATAGTGGTGCCCGTCAATGTCGGTGCGTTGTAGCAGCTGAACTGCGCACTTTCGAGTCGAGTTGAGGCAGAACCCGACACTGACCAGTATCCCAAGCCACCTGAAGAACTTCAACAACACCCATCAAATCAACCTGGGTAATAGAGCACGACCCCAGGTTAATAGATAATGTTGTAAGACAGCGTCCCAAGTTATTACGAATTAAGCCACCAGCCGCTGCATGGCCTGATTCAGGGAGAACAAAGTCATCAAAATTGAGGTAAACTCACTCGGAACGCGGTGGCTTCCAAGTGATTTGCCCCTCTGTTCTACCAGGAGAATTAGGCTGATGAATGAAACTATCATTGTCCAAAGAATTTCTCACTACAGGTAACCAAGCCTGGACGCACTGAATAAAGGTCTCAGGTGTGACGACTTTGTCTGTAAAGACTCGGTCGTTTCTGGTCCGCTAAAAAGACCAACAGGTAATGCCAAAGTCAAGGCTCCTTTGATGGTGTAGAATGTTTCCAAGAATCCAATCCTGCAGATAAGCTCCAAAGAACTGTTGGTATTCATAAGAAGAGATTAGTTGCATTTATATTAACCGAGATTTGAAGAGTGTCTTATCATCCGTCTAGAAATACATGCTGAGGCACCCAAAATCTTATCAGTTGCCACAAAAATTCGGTCAATCATCTCCTCACTCTCCACTTTCCGTCCTAACTCCTACAAAAATGGCCATGGATCCCTTCCTTCTCAATCTAATCCATCCATTCCTTCTCACTCAACCCTTCTAAAATAACAATTATCTCTTAAACTAAAATTTGGTGGAGATTTAATGTAACATACTTTTATGCAGTTTAAGAAAGTCCTTCTACAACTATCCTAAATAATTATATCCAAAGATTTATAGTATATAATTCTTTTTTTACAATGTTGATGTTAATTGACATTTCTTTGATATATATTGTTTGTAAAATGAGCCAGAATCAACAAGACTTGGAGTCTAAGAGATAATACTATGCTTGATAGATTTGGATGCCTGAAATGGTAAATCGAATGAGTCTCACCATAGTTGAGGCATATAGTCGGGTGCATTTGGTGTTAATACTTAAATATCAAAACCGCACCGAACTCATTATCCTTCTTGTCAGGTTTATGAAAACCTAGTCAAAAGTAATGCGCGTTGAATTTTTTGCGATAAATTAAATTTATTCGGATTCAATGGTTACCTACGATGATGAGTTTGTTCCCCATCCCTATTTTTAGGAACGATAATTCCCCTTTTTATGGGGCCCACGATTAGGGGAAGGGAAAGAGGAGAAGGTTTGTGCATCATAGGAATCTCAACTAGGAACTCTGAGTTCAAAGTTTGATGCCATAACCACTGGACCAAATTTTTGTTGGTAGGTTAATTTTTTTTAAATGGATCCAAATAATTTCAACAATCATTCAAAACCAAGCGAGGTTCTAAGGTCCCGTGAACGTCATACATCAACCAAGAAATAAGAATATACTAAAAAATGGATACATTATGGAAACCTAGAGGTAGCTAGTAACCGAGCCTACCAAGAAAATGAACTCACTTAATGCCCTCCCTATAAATATGTCACAAGAAAACTTCTCGATCTCTATCAAGGAGTGCCTAAAAGTCCTGGAAGACTGTTGTGTGACAATGATCATCGCCATCCCTTTGGCTAAGTAATTGAACAACACATCTGGAGTCCAACTGTATCTCGACTTTGCGGTATCCGAGATTCTGTGCCAACTGGTGCCCTTCTACATCGTTTCTCCACTCAGTTCGGGTAATTCAACACATGACAATAATTCATTTTAAGGAAACACTTAATTAACCCTTTTCTTTTATAATGGATAGTAATCAAATTTGAATTAATCCGTTAAGCCAAATCAACTCAGATGCTAAGATTTAGTGATAATTTGAAATACGATTTATTGTTAAGAACGAGTCCACATCTAAGCCTTTGAATAAAAAACATATGTTCTCAATGTGAAAAGTACATGAAGTATTTGAAAATGCTTCTAAACCTTTCAAATTGCCTCGCTTTTTTGCTTGTAAGTGTTGCCTAAATGAACAAATATCTTGAACTCACTTGATAAAGATATTAAGTATCTATTTTAACCCATTCTACAAAACCTCTTTTCTTTCGCATCAAACCAGTTTCACTCTTTATTTACCCTCTTTCCCCTTCATAAACCTCTTTTCTTTCGCATCAAACCAGTTTCACTCTTTATTTACCCTCTTTACCCTTCATATTATAGGGGTAGACAATGAGAAACGATTATTTGGGTATATTCATATTCATCCGGTTATTTGAGAGTTCACTAGAAGAATCCACACATACAACTATGAAGTTTTTCGTAGCTAAATTGTAAAAATTGTGTGGCTAAATGATATAGCCACAAACAAATAATTTTGTAGCTTGTGTGGCTAGAGGTGGCGCAGCTAAAGGTTAGCTACACACTTTTTCACTTGCATAGCTAATGGCTGATATGTTTAGCTATGACGAAATATAATATAGCCATAACCTATCAAAGTCTTGCTATAAAAGCAATTTTCATGTGGCTATATCATTGAACTATTTAGCTACATAGAAAATAATATGTGGCTTTGTCAAATTACTTGCCACGCATAATTTACGTTGAAACTGAATAATTATGATTCGTGCCATGAAATATGACACTGATATAGCTTCGGGTAAAATAAATCGTGGCTAATTCTGTTTGAGGTTTGTCATATACATTATTTTGACTAGTTGATGGAAAACCATTAGTCACAGTTGTTCCTATCACTAGTTCAACCAATTCATGGCTCAAGATGGTCGTTTTTGTCTGGCAAAGTCTCACGACGATTAGCTTTTGGTGGCCAATCGTCAATACATATATAATGAATTTGTCACTAATAAATCCAACAAATGATGCTTCATTGCCAACCAATTTTATTTTGTTTTCATGTATGTGTAGTTGTGACTATCGTATTCCATCGGTTATAATACAGATCCTACATACATTTCTCTAAAAATATTTCTATAATAACATGTGCATTCATAATTCAACAATGATATTAGAACACTCGTTAAATGAAAATATCACAAATGTACTAAAAATGGAAAGTCCCCTTTTTCATTCATCCTATGTTATGAACGAAGCATCCACGAAATTATATATGGTTGAAGTCAATGATGAGACATCCACCAAATTATCCCAAGCGGCTTCTGCTCTGAAGAACCAAACCTGAATTAAAAAAGAAGTTTAAGCAAATGAATTATGAGTCATGTTTAATTGTTTATAATTATATCGAAAATACCATAACAATAATTACATAAATATTCAAGGAAGAACCTTCCATCCCAAGGAGAAGTGCATACTCTGAGATATGAAGCAAACTAATAATAATCTAGTACTTTCTCCATGTAAACCTGGAAGTTACAGGGGAAAAAAAAAAGGATTTCACAACTGCATCAATTAGTTGTAAAAAATTGTGTCAATTACTATCAAAATAACACATCACTAGATAACTTTCGATACTATAATTAGACTTGTGCATCCTCCACATCGTGGCCATGGAGAGTGTATAACTGAATAAAAAGAAAGAGTCAGATACCGCGTTCAACTACTCGGCAATTCCTTGTGCTAATGATTTGCATATCTACCTAACCGGAACACTTGTTGTTCGTTGATCTTCGTCTTGAGATAGTAGCCAGGAATACATAAGATGTGGAGGCGAGGGAGCAGAGAAAGAAAGAAGAGTCTGGGGAGGAAGAATGAGGGAGATTGGAGGAAGGTCGGCGGAAGAGGAGCTAGATTATATTAGGTATTAGGTTAAGGAAAGATGGGGGAAATAGGTTAAAGTTATTCGAGAGACTTCTTCTCAATTTTTCCTTTACGCGGGACATTGGCAGGGTGGGAAAGTCTAAATTTTTTGAAATCCCGCCTCACATTTCACTTCGCCTATTTAGGGTGGCCAAATTGGTCTATACCGCACCATACCGGAGCGAATCGATTTTTGGATCGGATCAAACTGAATCGAATATAATATGGTTCGGTTCTTGGTACTATAAATTTTATTTATGCTGAAAAAAATGGACCGAATTTATATTTGGAATGGACCGAATGCACTATTGATCCGGTCATTGGACCTAATATGTATTTCACTATTGAACCGCGATTCTCCTGAATTTGGTCTGATCCGATTCGGACCAGACCAATGCCACCCCTATTCCATGATTACTTTAAGAAAATATGTTACTTCCCTCTTCTCTTACCAAGGTTGACGGAGCCTATTGGCCCGATCGAACAAGTGAGTTGAGAATTAATAGTATGATCGTTTTAATCTGATTTAGGATTTATATATGAAAAAATCATTATATTGTTCATACATGTATAAATTATATCAAATCACATATAACATTACACTAAAATAACATTTCATACTTGAATTCAACATTTAATGAAAATTCAAGCACAGTCATAGAACACCAATATTCAAACGTTCGAGTAGCAAAGTAGTTGCAAGCAAGTAGTTAGACGTCCCAAACTAAGACTAACAAAGTAACTACTATTAATATTCACTGACCCCATTTGAAATAAATTCTTTAATTGTACTCAATTTTGAATGCCAAAAATAGTGTTAGGCGAAGGGGAAACTGGAAAATATGCACATTTTGAAAACCAAAAGAAAAATGACGTCGTATAACCTCCAACTCATGACGTCGTCAACCTACGAGTGTGTGGCGCTCGTTTTCCTCATCCTTTAAGGTCAAACCGGATCAACCTACAGGTGGACAACCTTGTCTCTTACTATCCTCATTAGTCATTAGCCAACGCAAAAGCAATACACCAAATGCGACCAATATTTCTAATTAGATTTAGACTTTATATCAAGGTTGTCAAACCGGTTTAAGTCATTGAGCCGGTGAAGTACATGGTTCGAGATTTCTTGGTAGGATTGGGTTTCAATGGTTTAAGCCTTTTTATACATAATATAGAAATATATGCGTATATATGATAAAAATTAAGATTTTGATAATCTTAAAGTAATTTGATAGGTAACACTAACATCCAATAATTTAACAATAAATTTATTTTCTGGCCCTGTGTGTATTCAGGTTCAACTGAGTGGCTAGATAATGGCTTGACAACCATGCTTCACACATATATAATTGATATAGTTTGATTCACTTTTAATATTAAAGAGATGAAGATAAATTTAAAATTAAGAATGAATAAGCTTTACAATGGTTTTATTTCTAGGAAGATTAAGTTATAAAAATGATTTATGTAAATTTATGAATATAGTCCAGCAAGTTATTATTATTAAGTCCGGGGATCGAAAATCCAGCCTCGCAACAGTTGTTGTCATCGCTTATGAATTTTTTTTCTCTAAACATGTTGTAAATATTGACGTTTTTTCGTTGATTATTGATCTCGAGTTCTAATTTTGGGTGTGACGGATATTCTCTATTTCACACATTACCATCAGGCTAATTCCATAGGATTTTGTAAATATTAATTTAATTGAAGATTCTTTTGAAAAAATAAAGGTACACAATTTATTTGTGTGGGAGTACATCTATTATCTATATTTATTGATTTTCATCACAAAATATTAGCTCCAGCTATAACAATTGGATGATATTAATTGCTTAAACAGCCACGGTTTAAACATGTAAGGCTAAAGTGGAATCATCAATAGCTAGGATGATACTACTTTCGACACAAAAAGTAATTCTAGCCATAGTTTTTTATTTTGTGGCTAAAAGCAACGCAATCTTAAGACTTTTGCCATGAATCAAAATTTTCAATGCAATAAGGTTATAAATAAGCTTCAAAATTAATTAGTGGCAAATAAATTAATAGCTAAAACACTTATTATAGCTACAATGCGTACAGTTTAAAACCAAAAGTATGCAGTAGCTTCAAGAAAAACTTTTAGTCGCTCTATAATCTAGTAAATTTATGCTTTGCTACCGGACAAGAAAATTTGTGGATGTTTAGATATACTAGCCACGATTAAAATTACCATGGCTAAGATTTCGTGTCTACATGTACAGTTTCTTGTAGTGGTTATGGATATCCAAATATCCGTTTTATTTATTGCGGAATGAGACTTGAGATTGTAAATTTCAACACTGGGTACCACCGGGTTACCCGCTAATAGCCATTTGGGTAATATGTGCACCCGTTATACCCAATATACATTAGCCCAAACCTGAAATTCGTTTCCAAAATCACCCCAAGAAATACTTGCATCACTGCAACAGTGCTCGGCTTTAGGGGTGCTCGACTTTATGGGTGTTTCAAACGGGACGGGTACCCAGTCTCGCCCCGTTTTCCACCCGTACTTAATGTACCGTCTTTATTGCATGATTCATTCTCATAATTATCTCTTTCATAAATCATAATGAAAAAATACTATGAAAATAATGTTTGAGTAGTTACATTTCTAAAATATTTTTTTTTAATTTTAATATTTTCTGCATTTATAGACTAATCCATTTTATATAGGCTATTGAGTATACCCAAAGAAAAAGTACAGTCTTAAAAGTTACTTATCCATCCAGTCTATATCTAACGGATTGATTTCCTTATGGACGTGCGGGCAGCCGTTTGCCTCGTAGTTACATTACAACTCTTGCTTATACAAATTTGGTACACACGTGAATGAGAAGGGAATGTATGATTGTTTATCCCACCACCAGCAACCATAATTAAGCATTGTTAATTTTATATTCATTGCTTTGGGATAAGCTAAACCCTAATTAATTCAATCTAATGATGAAGTGATTCCCACCAAAAGGAAAAGGAAAAAAAAAGAAAGGGGGGAAATGCATTGATTAGAGGAATCAAATGTACAAAAGAAGCAAGGGAAAGTGGGAATCTTGTTTATCCTTTGTCTCCTTCCAAACTGATTAGTTTCTAGCTTAGCTTATGGCCTACCATCTCTTATCATCACTGCCTTTTCTTTTGCTTTATATTTTTGGATTCCTCTCCCATGAAATTTTGTGTTAGTCTAATTTTGGGCATCCTATAGCCAGAAAGGAAGAATAGAAGACAGTCTTGAGATTGTGTTTAGTGTATGTGTGACACATCTTCTTCTTTTTCAGTTCTCCCATAAAAAAAATTTATCACTGGAGGCAACAATAACAAAGCTATTATGCATCACAAGCAAACTCCACTGGAAACGGATCTTACATAACCATGTATTTTGGCACACTTTTATTATCATAAAAAATTTCGTGCTAAAAATGGAGTCACCAAAGTAACAAAGTGGTAACGCGCGATCGAGTACCTCTTATCTATCATTTTTTAAGTCACAAAACTTCGCCTTCTAATAAACCATCGATCCATCATGTTAGTGGAGAAACATTTTTTTTTTTTGACAAAAGATAATCATATATTGATATTCAGAAAAAGCTCATTAGATCACATGCCTCAACCAGGCTACAAAATCAAAAGAACGACTTGCTATCGGGTACAAAAAAAGGGTCTTTCTAGCCACCAAATGGGCTACCCTGTTACTACGCCGACCAACAAATCGAACACTAAACCCCGAATTCTCAGCCAAGTAGAGCAACACTTCACAAAAAATTGCCCCCGCCATACTATCACTCCCCTGAGCTAAATGGAGTCTATCCACACATAACTATTTCTTAATATTAATTTTGGAGTGTGGCGATTATCATCAAGAAGTTTGGGTTTCTCATCTCTCCTTCCCCTGCTCCAGATTCTACTCCTTCCCCTGACTCATCTTAAGCATCCAAACCTTCCCCTGCGCCTCATTCTTTGTCACTACCGCTCTCCCAGTTCATGTAAACTTGTTTTGCACGGCGGTTTCGCGGAGTTCCGGCGGTGATGGGAAGGATGAGGAGGATCTGTTTTCCGACCTACCGGAGGAGAATGTGAGCAGCAGTTTTGACGGTGGTGGTCCAGGTGGTGGTGATGGCGAGGAGGATGAGGACGAGGACAGTGATTACGACTGCTCTGAGGAAAGCTCTCACGGTAGGTTTAATTTCTGTTTCACTTTTTTTTCTCCTCTAGCTTGGTTCCATAGTATGAGAGAATTGAATGAATTTGAGTCACGATATCGAATTGGAATTGGCCGCAGGGGATGATGAGTTCGAGGGCACGAGCTGGAGCAACTCAACCGGAAGAAAGAAGAACAACAACAAAAACAAGAAGAAGCAGCAGCGTCGTCTTCTCAATGGCACCGCGGCGAGCCCTCTTCGTATCCGGGCCGCGACAGGCCACCATCCTCCAACAGCGCCTCGATCGGCCGTCGGCGTGCCTCCGTCGTCACCGCCACCATGACCGAGACTTACATCAGCCTCCGCCAGGCGGTAATTAATTAATTAATTACTACTCTGTTCCAATCACCACCACACTCTTTCTTTCTTTTTTTTTTTTTGGTTCTCAATGTAAAATTAAATGCGCCATTGTACTCGGTACATACCGCGGGAGTTTTCGGAGACGTACATGAAGGAGAGCGAGCGCGTGGGGCTGAAGGTCGGGGAGAAAATGTGGGAGATGAAGCTGACGAAGCTCGGCGGCGAGGAGCGGAAGCGGAAGAACACCAGGATCACGGGCGGATGTCCAAGCTCGCCGTCGCTGCTACCCTACCAGTACTTCTTCCATGAAATGGGTGATGGAAGAAGTGGTGTGTGTCAAGTTGATTGAATTTTTTTTTTTTGTCAAATGGGTGTAAAAATTAGTTGGAAAGTAGAAAATTATAAATTTTATTTTTTATTAATTTTTTAATTGCCACGTCACTCATTTAACGGTCAACTATTAGAGTTGACTGCCACATCAGCAAAAGTTAACGGAGACTAACGGCCAGTGACCAAACTTGGACTGTTAACCTAATTTAAGTGACTACGAATGGAATAAAGTAATTCTAGTGGCAAACGTGAAATTTTGTAGCAATTCGAGTGACCAAACTTGCAATTAAGCTCCACTGTCTCTAGAATCTTAGTGCATGCTTCCACTATCACACATGCACGCTCTCTCGCCCTTTTCAAAGTGTCAATATACAAAAAATGATTACCATACTTCATTAACTAAGTTGTACCTTTATGTACCGAGCAAGGCTGTGTAACAGTTTGGTAATCTGTAAGTATCGAATTGTATATGATCAAATCGACGATTGGATCAAATTATACAAACCAAATATAATACTGTTTGGTTCTTGGTCCCATGAATGTCATACATATTGAAGAAAAATGTACCGAAATGACATTTGAATTGGACCAAACCGATCTTAATGCATGATTGATACAGTTTTTGGTCCAAGATATCTTTCACTATTGAATTGGAGGTTCTCATGAGTTTGGTCCGACTCGGATCGGACCGTCATACACCTCTATATTTAAGGAGCTAAATTCACTTAACTTAAGGCATCATTTGAAGGAAGAAAAAAAAAATTTAACCATGGATGCAGGAAAAAAAATTATGTTTCTTATGCTTTTTCATGGTGAATTTTAGCTTTTTGATTAAGCTTAAATATGTCTTTGATTAAAAAATTAAAATTTCTATGTTTTTCAATATTAACCATTATAGTTATCAGACAAAAAATTTAATTTTTTTTAATAATCTAAGAGTTAGAATCTAAGAATCTAAAGATTTAAATTTCAATTCTCCAAATCAACCAAAACTGTCCTAAGTTACAATTATTGATCACATGTTCTATTAGAGCTATCCTTTCCCACCGCTAAGAAAATGTAATTTCTTATGCTAAGCACAAACAAAAGAAACAATGCTGATTTAAAATAATATGAAAACCCTAGCTAGCAGATTAAATTAAACTGAAATAAAAGGGCAAGATCATGTGCATGCTTGGGAATTATTGGTGATGGTTGTTGAAGCGATAATGACAAGAAATCTTAGGGAGGGGAAGTGGTGATAAAGAGATCGAGATACGCTATTTCTAAGAATATAATAATGCTGTTGGCCAATAGTTTTAAAAGGAAGAGATTAATAAAAGATTTGCCAAAATCCAGCTAGAATCACCAAAATCTGTACTTTGAAGATACACTTGCCTGGTGAGGACAAAAAGAGAGTTTTTTCGGTAAACAATTTGCAAATTGCGAATAGTTTAATGTCTCTAGGATTAGCTATTTGTTGGGAAAGCCTAATGGTTTAATTTTTTTATTTTATATATTAATGCATCGTGTTCAAATCTTCATTCAAAACCAATCGAGTAGGGATGGAAATTTGAACCGTCTCGTTGGGTATTATCCGATCTGACTCGCGATGGGACGAGTGTTATCCAGCCCGCAGTAGCATGGGGCAGGGTATGAGTATCTACTTTCAACCCGCCCTGCCCCATCCCGCCCTATTTTTGGCCCATTCTATTTCAATTTTTTACATGTATCTATTCATATTTTTCATATGTGACTTTTCTTCAACTACTTAGATTTGATCTTTCAACTAGTTAGACTTAATTACCCATTATATTATCAATATTTTTCATTCATAAAGTATCTCTCACTTTGTTTTATTGTAAAAAGTCAAATTTTGCATGTATTTTTTTTCCAAATGACATGTAAGAGGGGGTCGACCCGCCTCTCCCCGTACCCACATGGGTATACCCGCTCTAACCGAAGAAGCCTGAGGCATGACATAGGTATTGAGGTACCCTCTCTGCTCTGTCCCGTCCCATTGCCATCACTACAATCGAGGTTTGGAATGGCCTTGAATATCGTACAAAATCCAATGATACAATGCAGGATCGGAACATGGAAAGGAATGTAAACCAAGAGGGAACAAGTGTCTTCAATTAGCAAGAAAGTCAACACACTTGAACTTAGCCATTGGAGTTGAGAGTGACCACTCAAGAGGCAACAACCTCCAAGAGATCAACGCCTCCATTCCCATGGGTGGATGTGACACATGAACTTGTCAATCCTTATCTAGGGCATTTCTCACAATCAAAACACATGCATGGATGCTCTACACAAAGACTCTAGTTGTAATGATCTTGCATATGAAGATATGATCGTTTCTGGGCCGCTAGAGGGATCAATAGATGGATCCAAAATCAAGGACTGTATGTTGATCGCTTATATGATGTTGGATCCATCCTGTAGCTGCAATATGAAGAAATGTTGGTATTCAGAAGGTCGAACGGAATACGTCCAAATTAACCGGGCAAACGTACAATGCTGCAACACATGCATGATTGTTTATTGGGCTTGATGATAGTGATGTGCAAAATATAGTATTATGCAATCGAATAATAATAATCCTAGGTATGTCTAGGGTTGTATTCCACTGGAATTATGATGTAACTACTTTCAAACTAGAGCATGTATTCAAATAATATGATGACAAAAATATTAAAAACCATGGGTTGAGGTCTCTATGGTTTGGTTGATAATCCATACCAAACAACCAGAAACTAGACAATTAAAGCAATAGGAAACAACTAATAAAGTTGATTGTTTAGGTAGTGCCATCTATATGATCATGCATACGTTCTCATCAATGAGATGATCTTAAACATTTAACTATTGTAATGCCATATCACTTCCATATAAGCCTTTTTAATCGAGGTATCGACACATGCAAAAGGAATTATGACTAGCTAATGCGTGTTTTCTCTTCATGTTACTAGACTAATCAATCAAACAAGGAAGTAAGGATAGCACATTGCTATTTAGTGCCACAAGCCATAACAATGGTTTAAGGTATTGATGATATAATGTATCAAGCATCTATCTTCATGAAGGGCTATGCACTTCCCTCCATACATATCTATGATAGATGCATACCACATAACAATGGTTTAAGGTTTTTTTCATAAAAATGAAAGTGGTTAATTATAATTAACTACACAAACATCTAACACCCTTTCTTAATTTGTGTGATAGCAACCAATGATGTGTAGTGGCGACAACCTTGACGAGAAAATTTGTGTCTAATCTTCGGAAGTGATATACGAAAGAGTGATATGTCCTTTAACAACCAGCTGACGAATATAATGGATATGGACTTCGATATGTTTGGTATGATCATGGAGCACATGATTAGTTGCGATGCAAATAGCACTAGTATTATCTTCACACAACTTCATAGGAGATCGACACACGAGACCCAGCTCCCTTAGAAGACGACGGAGCAAAACCCACTGAGAGGTAACTTCAAACATGGATCGATATTCAGCTTCTGTAGAGGACTTACACACCCGATCCTACTTCTTACACCACCAAGAAATAAAGGACAAACCAACTTTCACACACCAACTTGAGGTAGATCAACTAGTTTCCACATAACTCATGTAATATGCATAAGCGTATGCCTCAACATAACTAGTGGAGAATGAGATTAGCAACAACAAGATGAAAAGTCTGCGGATCCGACATAAGCTAACTCACTACTTGTAATGCATACAAGATGTCAGGTCTAGTATGAATAAAGTAAATAATAAACCCAACAATACTGCGATAAAACGAGCCATCCGAAAGAAGATCACCCTCACCCTGGTGTAACTTTAGATTCTACTGCATCGGTGTAGTGCAAGGATAACGAGACTCCATATGAGCCATTTTCAAGAGATCTGCAATATAATTTTACTGACAGACTAGTAGACCAGCTAGTGAACGATGGACTTCTGGGCAAGAAAGTAGGACAAGTCACACAACTCCTCGAGATTAAATGCTTCCCGAAGGACACGAATAAGGGACTGAATAACAGATGGATCGTCACCACTCACAACCATATCATTCACATAGATAAGTAACATGGTGAGACCATGAGTTGTTTGAAGCATGAACAAGGAACGATCATTATCGCTCTCAGTAAAGCCAACAACCAAGATTGTATCATTAAACTTTCAAACCATACATGTGACGCATGTTTCAAACCATATAATGACCACCGAAGCAAACAAACCTTAGATTTATTCCCTTCAAATACCCTGGTGTACACTCTGTAGAAATAGTCTCCTTTAAGTCACCATGAAGAAAGGTGGTTTTCAAATCAAGTTGCTTCAAAATCCACCCTTCATAGCTGCAACGGCAAGTAATGTCCGAACAATATGCATTTTGGAAACCGTTGCAAATGTTTCTTCACAATCAATGTAAAATTCTTGTTTCAACCCTTGTGCCATAACCCAAGCCTTAAAGTTTTCAACAGAACCGCACGGAAGCATCTTGATGGTGTGAACCCACTTGGACCAGATAACAGGATGGTCTCGAGAACGAGGAACAATATCCCATGATGCGTAACCTCTAACACTCAGTTTCAATGGTCATAGTCTCCTCCCAATACGGACTCCCACAAGCTTGCTTGTAGGTAGCTGGAACTGGAATATGAGCAGTATAGAAAGTAACAAAATCTTACATGCGAGGAGACGACATGCCCTTGTCGGCACGCAAGGAACGGGGAGGAGGAGGATCCGGAGAAGAGAATTGATCATGAGCTGAATGGTAAGAAGCAGTTGAGGTAGCACGGGAAGCACCTATGTCAGCATTCAAGGAAGAGGATGAGGAATGAGGATGCATGGAAGATCGAGGATAGGAGGTGAAGTGGCGAAAGGAAAAGCACCGGAGCCAGAGGTAGACGACACATTAGAGGAAGATGGAGATAAGGGATCTGTCAGCAAGAGTGAGTCGGGTATAGATTGGGGAGGTTCGACTCCATGGAATCAGTAGCGCGAGTGGCAACAAAGAAGAGTTGGGGCTGCAAAAAACCCAAGTGTGGTCAAGATTCAAGGTTCTTGATCGGGTAGTAAGTGAGATGCTCCAAAAAGGCAACATGACAGAATATCCGAACACGGCGATTAACAGTCTCATAATAAACATAAATCGTATGTTTATCACTATCCCCCATGAAGACACATTTAACTGCCTTTGGTGCAAGTTTATTATGCTCTCTACAAGGCAAGAGAACATATCACATACAACCAAAGACACAAACCTCTCCATAATTTGATTTTCTTTTATATAGAACTTCGTTGGGACTTCGTTGTGAGAGGACACGAGTGATCTATCAATTAATAAGATATATAATAGTATGCACCGTTTCAACCCATAACTCTTTCGGCATAGAAGAATGAAACAGAATGACCCTAGTGAGCTCCAATACTTGACGATTCTTTTGCTCAACCACCCCATTCTGTTGTGATACACCAGGACATGATTGTTGATGTAGAATCCCTCATTCCTTGAACAAAGCCTGCAACTGATCAAATGTGAACTCTCCACCAGGATTAGAATGAATAACCTTTATCATTCGACCAAATTGAGTCTGAACCGTCCAGGCAAACTCAGTAGCAACAACAAATAAGTTGGATTTTTGGAAAAGAAAATATAACCATGCAAACCTGGAAGCATGGTCGATAAACAGAGCAAAATACATGAATCCAACACGTGATGTAACTGGAGATAGACCCCAAAAATCCGTATGCACCAAATCAAACGGATTCGAATAAACAGTAGTGTTAGAGGTGAACGAATCTTGAGAAAATTTACTTTCAATACAATGAATACAATCTCGGTAATACTCCAATCCACAAGTACCAAACATAACTTGTTCTTAAATATCTTTAACAAATGGGAAGAATCCAGGTGGCCTAAACCATGATGCCACAAATCCCAGTTCGATAATATAACAAAATTACCAAAAGACGAAACTAAAGAATCAATGTTTATTTGAGAAGCCACCACCCTAATGCTCGAAGCGGCACCCAACCGATCATCCTGTCCTGACTAGCTGTCCAAAGAGTACACCCATCATCTCTTAGTCCCATGATTTATCTCTGTCCCCGTTCTCGTGTCCTTCACAATGCAACCATGTGCATCAAAAAGTATACGACATCCATCATCAGCTAATTGACCCACGGACACAAGATTAGGAACAAGCTTGGGCATATATAAAGTATCCAAGAGATTTCAATCCATCACAATTGACAAAACTAGTGCCTTGAGTAGGCAAACACGTGCCATCAGCAACTTGTAACTTGATAGAAGACCCACATCGAATCTGAAAGAACACGAATCGAGAACTGGTCATGTGGTTAAAAGTTACAAAATCAAGATGCCAAGAAGTGGGAGAACAAGAATCCATACAAGCAGTAAAAATCAATCCCAAGGCTGAGGGAAGAGCTTTACAGATTGCCTCTCAAACCATCTGCCTGATTGCATCTTGGGTAAGCAGTGCGGATGTCGAGGAAGCCGAGAGACTCATTGATGTTGCGTACGTAGGGCAGAAGTGAGCAACAACCAGAGACCTCCCCCATGAACGACAAGGAGCAACAACAAGCAATTCCCCTTCAAGCAAAGATTTAGGCGCACGCCCTTTCTTGGCCAAAATTGGACAAGCTCCGATTTCATGCCCCAAAGTTTACAAATAATTGTAGACATTATATTTGGGATAATGACTGAGAATATGCCCTTGTTCCTTACATAAATGAGAGATAATCTCACCACTTGCCGTACGATGAAATTGTGGCTTGTCAGAGTTAACCGTAAAGGCTTATGCAAAATCAGAGACACCGACTTGTTCAGATGAACTTGTATTAACAACAAAGAAGAAGGAGAATCTGCCCCATGAATTTCGAGCTTGGTCTGGCTGTGTAAGCGAGTTTGCTGACAGAATAGCTCCCAAGCACCTCATCTAGCTTCGTATTGTTCCGATGAAGTAGGGAAGCTCGAATCCCTTCAACCTTAGGATGAAACTTCATTAAAAAGTACATCAACATACTGCTAGCACGTTCATGCAAAACCTTAGTTGAAGCAGCTACATACACTAAGGAAGTAGTAAGTAAATCATGTTCATTCCAAAGGGCTACAACTTCTTGATAATCCAAACAAACATCTAGCCATCTAGGTCTCCTTGGTGCCACCAAGCAAGATCAAACTTCATTTCAAATTTGCGAGATGCTCTAGATTGTGAATGAAACTCAGTGAGATGGCGTCACATAGCATGTGTCGTCCTAAACCCACGCATTCTTAGAGAAACTGTCGGATCCACAGATGAGAGAATCCAAGTAGTAACTTGAGCATTACTAGCTACCCGATCCCCTTTCTCTTCTCCGAGGCAGTCTCAGCAGGCTTAGGTAAGGTACCATCAAGAATGGATAACAAATGATGACCTTTCACAAACACACGAAACTGGAGTTCCCGGAGAGGGAAGTTCTTCCGTTAAACCGAACAGAAAGACCATAAACATTGAAGGCATCCATGGCAGGAAATAGAGACCAGTCAACAAAGACCCTGAACTCAGGAAACCTGGATACACAAAGTGCAGCAACCTCATGAGAGAACAACAGGAGATGAAACCCAATGAAGTCACCGAACACAAGAGGTGGCGATTTGAAGAGAAAACCCGGAAGAACCACATGACAAGTGGTAACGAGACAACAATCGTAGTAAGCAAAGAAGAACACCAAGACCGAGCTGGAACATAATGGAAGAACTCAGAGAGACTCTGATACCATGAAAAAATAGCAATTGAAAGAAGGAAAACATGAGATTTACGTGGTATCCTCAACGATTGACATTGAGACTAATTCACGAAAAGGAGCAAGCTTTCGGAGTCAATTGTATTTCACGTTCTAGAACCTACATAATGACGCAACCACTACATATATACATGGCTGCAAACCCTATTATGGATACACACTTAATTAACATAAAGATTGTTTAATTACAATTAACTACACAAGCTTCTAACATAGCACTTGCAGGGAACTCCGGTAGTTGTAGGAAATCTGGCAGGGGGACGACAATGGTGGCTGGCGCGGCTAGAGGCGAACAACCGGGGAGGACTGGTCCACGACTGGATCCTGGTGGGTTTGTTCGATTGACGCCGGCAGAATTGGATAGAAAACATCGTCATGTCAAATGGATATTAAGTGGATAAGAACAATACCATAGGGTTGTAGCCGGGCAATAAGCAAAATAAAACAAACTCGTACACAAGCATAGCAAGCATGCACAAAAAGTGCATGAAATTATTTTTAGGGTTAATACCCTAGTTTGGCCCGAAGTTTAGCGTAAGTGACATTTCTGGCCCCATTTTTCAAATAAGACATTTGTGGCATACTTTTGAAATTATTGGACAGATTTGGCCTAGTGTTAGAGTTGACCGTTAAAACTGACGGTCAATGATTTTTTCCGTTAATGACTTAGCACTTAACGCTGACGTGGTTATGATGTGGCTTTTCATTTAATTTATATTAAAATAATAATAATATAAAGAATTATAAAAACAAAAACATGAAAAATGAAAAATTGAAAAAATAAAGTGAAGGGATATGATGGATCTCCCTCTCTCTCTAAACTCTTCGTCTCCTTGTTGATTTCCAAATCTCCCCCAAATTCGATCCTATTTCCCAACTTATTTCGGCGGCTGTCGATGGTTGTACATCCCCCGCCGTCGCCATTCCTCGCGGGCCACCCCGCCTTCCTCAGTCGCAAGTCCCTGCCCTCGTGCCGCCAACACAAATCGCAAATCTATTTCTGCAACCCCAAACCTAGAGAACAAATTGAATCTAACCGCGAGAATGGATCCTTCTCTGAAACCTCCTAAGAGGCGAGCCGCCGTGAGATCTGAAGTTACGTCGCCGCCGAGGATCAAGGTTGGATTTAGATTCATAGCCCCATCCATCTATGCAGCGCCGGTAATCATGTTCTTGACGTAATCGGTTTTGCCAGGACAGTCGACGTGGGCGTAGTGGCAGTGGCGGTGGCCGTGTTGATGGTGATACCGCGGGCTCTCTTCTCGGGTGGGGCGTCGATTTCGTCGTACTTCTTGGGGGAGCTGTTGCCCATGGAAGCGGGAGCCATGGTTAGGGCACGGGGAGGGCCATGGTTAGAACCAATTTTGAGATGGGCCAATAGTGCGAAGAGAGAGCAGAGAAAGAGGAGATGGAGGGAGTTGGGAGGGGATTGGGTTTGTTATCTAGTTGAGGATTGGGGTTCTTGTGGGATTTGCTATCCACGATGGCAGAGGAGAGGGGGAGCTCTGCTTTTCGATCCATGGTGGCGTATGAGAGGGGAGGGTCAATGGCGGAGTGAGATAGGAGGGAGTTTAGATTAGGGTTTTTATGTTTATTTTTCATGTTTTTAAGTAATAAAAAAATGAATTGAAATAAAAATGACATGGCAGCCACATCATTGTCACTTCAGCATAGAATGCTGAATCATTTTACGGAATAAATATTTGACCGTTAATGTTAACAGTCAACACAAGTTTTGGGCCAAATTTGTCCAATAATTTCAAAAGTAGGCCACAAATGTCTTATTGGGAAAATGAGGCCAGAACTGTCACTTACGTTAAACTTCAAGCCAAACTAGGGTATTAACCCTTATTTTTAAGATGGAAGAGAAGCACTATATTTTGATTGTCATCCACTAGAAGAATGGGTACTAATGATAAAGCACAATTATGCAAGGAATTGGGGATTTAAATAAGAATATGTTATAGGTTCACCTATGAATGATTATTTAGTACAAAGTAATTCTAATAAACAATGAGTGCAAAAAGAACCAATTCTTTGGATTGGATCCTAGGAGTTTACGGATTCATTTTGTTCCAATTCACTAATTCATTTATTTGATTTAGAAATCATGAATTTTGTTCCATTTCACAAATTTATTCATCAGATTTGGAAATCAAGGGCTCCAGATAGTATAACAACACCTCAAATGTTGTTATACTAACAACAAGGGTATAAGAGTAAAATAGCATTAAATAACAGATTATTAATAAATAAATAAACAAAATCTAAATACCTAAACGTGTTTTTATCTCCCTCTCTCTCCACCAACAGCGACAGCCGAATCTGTACCTCCGAACAACCATTTTCTCCGGCGCCAATCCTCTGCCATCGCCGTGCCAATCCGCATCTCTCCCATCGCCGGCGCCATCAGGAGCAAAACGCTCCGACGCGGCCTTCCTGGGCGGCGGCGCCGTACTCGTCCAGAAGCTTCCTCATCGACGCGACCTCCAAGGTCTTGGCATCGGCCTCGGACTCCATCTTCTTGATCGTGATTTCGTAGGTCTTCATCAGGCTCTGCTGCTCCTGAATCTCGGCGAGCATCACGGTGACCTGAGGCGAGATCAGGTCGAGCTCGTTTCTGAGGAAGCTCCGCTTGAGCTCGGACCTGAGACGAAAGCTGTGAAAAACCCAAATGCAAGGGAAAGCAATTGGAGAAACCCTTATGTTCGTACTGAAATTAGTTCTTTCCAAATTATGATTTAGAAATGTTTGATTATTGCTGCAAATTCTCGTTTACAGGGGAGGAGGGGTTGTAAGGGGGGAAAACATGATATTTTGGTTGGTTTAAGGGCCCCCTAATTGTATCCCGCAATGAGTAGTAAGCTGAGCATCGCCACTGCGACGGCGGCTGCGACAGCTGCAGCTGTTGAGTGGAGTCCGGCAGGTGCAGAAGAAGATGGAGCATGTGCTTCTTGAGTTTGCTTCGGAGGGGATTGTTGTTTGGCTACTTTGGGCAATGGTGGGTCGACGACTTCTTGTAAGGTGAGAGCTGGTGTTGGAGGATCTGCTGCTTTTGGTGGTGGACGACTAGTATAGTTCACCAGAGCTCCTGGCTCGATTGGGAGGATGGTGTAGTTCCCACGTATGAATAAATTATCGTTGTACCACTGCTTCTGCAGGCTGGGTGCTGTGTAGATGTCTGCAAATGAATGGTAGAAATTGGAGTCGTCGACTCCTATTAATCCGTCGTCGTAGAAGTTATCCCCGGTTGATATCACGAAGTCGATTTTTGTTGTCTCTGTAATACCAGAAGCATGGTAAAACATACCAGAAATATTTTGAAAAGCACACCAGAAACCCCCAATGCAAACCACAAACACAGCAAAGTAAACAAAAAACGTCCTAATGCAGACCACAAATATATTAAAACAAACCAAAAACCTCGCAAAGCAAACCACAACAGTTTCGAAAGCACACCAGAACCTTCTTAATGCAAACCAGAAACCTACTAATGCATACCACAAATCTCCTAAAACAAACCACAAACCCCACAAATCAAACCATACAATTTTCGAAAGCACACCATAAACATCTTAATGCAACCCAGAAACATGATAAAGCAAACCAGGAACCTCACAAAGCATACTACAAACTTTCCGAAAGCACACCAGAAATACAATAAATCAAACCAGAAACCTCATAATGCATACCACAAATCTCATAAAATAAACCACAAACCTCACAATGCAAACCACAATATTTGCGAAAGCACACCAGAAACCTCCTAATGCAAACCACAACACGATAAAGCAAACCACAAAAGCAAACCATAAACGTCCCAATGCAGACCACAAATATGTTTAAACAAACCAGAAACCCCTCAATGCAAACCACAAAGTTTTTGAAAGCAAACCAGAAACTTCTCAATGCAAACCACAAACACGATAAAGCAAACCAGAAACTTCTTAATGCAAACCACAAACACGATAAAGCAAACCACAAAAGGCATACAAAAATTTGAGAAACCAAACCATAAATCTCACAATGCAGACCACAACATCCGGTGGTCGTTCGTCGTTGACCGGTCAACGAAGACCGTTGACCGGTCAACGAAACCCGTTGACCAAACTCCGATGACCGTCAGTGAGTAGATTCCGGCGCCAATAGGCATATTCCGGCCCCGATGACTAGATTCCGACGCCGATAAGCATATTCCGACCACGGTGAGCATATTCCGACGACGGTGGCATATTCCGATGACAAAATAGCATATTCCGGCGACAAAAAAAAGCATATTCCGGTGACCAGCGACCAGATTCCGGCGATCGGTGGCCGAATTCCGGCGACCAAAATTTTGGTCCGAAAATAGAAAAATTTTATTTTTTATTTTTTTTATTTTTTTATTATTATCTAAACATATTTTTCATAATGACAATTATACCCCTGCTTTGATTTTACACTAGGTCAACTCATCTAATAAAAAATCATCACAACCCTAACTTCCTATTGGTTGGAGACTAGTGTTGTTACAATAACAACACAAGGGGTGTTGTTACCGTAACTTGTCCCGAAATCAAGAAGCCAAACCAATTGTTATATCTAATAGCAGAGTTTGTGAAAGAATGACACGTCTTGAAATAGAAAAATTAAAGGTTACTACATTGGCTAGTAGGTGGAAAGCAAGGACATAAACCATATAACTCGAGACCATTAAAATCATAAATTCTGCCTATACTATAAATACTGAAATGCTAAAAGTACGTAATACCCAAAATCCGATAGCGCTAAACATAATTAGCGGGGTAAAGTCACACTACCACAAAATTAGCGAGGACAATTTTGGCAAATAAGAAAATATAGAAATATGACATTTCAATTTTTTTTTTTTGGCGGGACATTTCAAAATATTTTTGGATAAGCAAATATTTCAATTGTCTCTATTCGAAATATCTTATAATCCAAATTTCTCACTTTAATTTATATTATCAAACGATATACTTATATAGAGTATCTAATTTTGAGACATTGTACCTGAAAATCTCATACAAAGACCTGTTAATTTTTTTATTAAATATGTCAACAACAAATTCAAAATATGAAATATGGTGTGCGTCTGCATTGGGCTTTTTTTATTATTTTTTTAAATAAAGCTAAGGAGATAACATGGTTGCACTTATCACCAAATTTGTTTAATTTCGTAGTGAGAAAAGTCGGGTTAATTAGACATAGAATGTTGACCAAATCAGATTGAAAGCGCTCCATTGATGTGCCAAATCTTGTGACATAAATAAACTAAAAGAGTCCGCCATTTATCATCAATTCATCATAATAAAATGAATTATGAGCAAGAAGCTAGAATTAGGGAACTCTTCTTTGTGACTCGCAACCAGTTGGAGTTAGTATTCTTTTCAAAAGTAAAAGTAAAAATAAAAATAAAAAGACGACGACACAACTTGATTTGGTTTAGTTATGATAATTTATTAATTTCACCCCTTATGAAGTTATATACACTCAATTTCAATTTTCAAATCACACTCAAATACCTTAAAAAACACAAGAAAAGAAATTAGAAGTTTGTGAAAGGCAAGCAAAATACTTAACTGAAACCATAAGTGTATACCAATGCTTTTGAATATGGATTGGGTTACAATACAAATCCCGCCTGCAAAATCATGCAAAACTTCCGATCATATTTTCATATGACGACATCGTGATATGATGATACATCCGGATTTTCCAGTATTTTGCAGATTAAAGTTTCTACCCTATCCGTTCCCTTTGAATATTAACAATATTTTCGAAAGTAATTTCATAATTTTTGGTTGGGCTTTGTCGTGGCCCACGGGGCGGAGTCAGGATTTCTAGACCGGGGGGCCGAAAATAAAAATAAATTATAACTATTTTTAAAGTACACGACTTCTTTTGAGATCATTGAAATCATTCAAAATATCATCTAAATTAAAAAAAATTAATTATCTTTCATACAATGTAAATTATTAAATTATTAGCAAGAAACTGATCATTCATTTTGTTTTATAGAATATTCTTCCCTATCTTCATAGCCAAAAATGCATGTTCGCGTGTAGAAGTGGAAACAAAGAGTCAAAAGAAGACGAATCAACATGTCAACAAGATCGAATTCTTTTGATAGTGTTGTTTCTGTTAATCTCTTATATAGATCAGCAATAGACGATAGCTTCTGTAAAGAAGTATTATTATAAATGTCAGTTTGAAAAATCCTCAATTAGAACTCTAATGTATCGATTTCATCTTATGAAAAAACAAGAAGATCTCTTGTGAATGACATAATTTTATTGCTACAATCATGGGAAATGAAAATGCACAGTAATAATAACTGTACAAAGAAATTTTCCACAAAAGAAGACAAAAAATCAAGAAGCTGCAACGAATTGCAGTAAAAAAAAAAGGTAAATACAATTTAATATCCAAACCTTCCATTTTAAACAATATAATAGCCAAACCTTTTTGAAAACAATCTAATATCCAAATCATCAACTTTCCGTTCGTTTGACCGTTAGTTGACACTTCAAAAAAGCTTTGTTTAGGGGAAATTATCACAATACAACTTTGTTTCTTGTTTTGGCATTGCAGATGACTGAATATTTAGATATTCTATACCATCATGGTGGAGTCATGGACTTCTCGGGTTTGGAACTACGATATGTTGGTGGTTTTTCAGAGAAGATATCGATGGATATTGATGAAGTGTCGTACTTCGAACTTTTTTAAAGTGTCAACTAACGGTCAAACAGACAGAAAGTTGACGATTTGGATATTAGATTGTTTTCGAAAAGGTTTGGCTATTATATTGTTTAAAATAAAAGGTTTGGATATTAAATTGTATTTACCAAAAAAAAGAGCAATAAATTTTCTGAAAGAATAGCCTTGGTTAGCTGGGCGAGAGGTGAGAATTAAATAATAAAAAAGTTTGAAAAGTATGTAAAGGGTTGGCGTTACTTAGTTTCGAACCCATGATCTCTGGAAAAAATTAACATAGGACTACCACAAGAATACTCCACCTTATTTGATTCTAATTAACCGACGCATAGGAATAATATAATTTTCATCAAATTTCCTTAAGGGAATCACAATTCCCTCCCTTTCTTTCCTTTTCCTTCCCTTTCTCTCCTATATGAACAGAGTGTTAGGGTGTGAGGCCGAGAGCCCGAGACCAATCTCGGAGGGGCCAGGGCCCACCCCAGATACACTGTAGCTCCGCCCCTGGCCGTGGGATGCTTCTTTTGGTCTCACTTATACTTCTATGTTTGTTTGATTATTCACCGTTGATGAACGTTTAAGAATAAATCATTGAACTTCATCATCATGTCTACATTTGATGTGCATTGAACTTCAAGATCAAAATAATATATTTGCACGCATGGATTGGCACATTATTCAACTCCAGCAGACAGACAAACAACATGTTAGAGAGAGATATGTAAAACCAAAAACATTAAGCAAAAGCAAAAGGAAAATCATCATACAGACAAAAAACATAAACCAGAAAAGAGAAAATGAAAAAGGTTTTACCAAGTTTCCATGCACGACGAGCTGGCTATGTCGAGGGAGAGTATTAGTAGCCTAGCAAATGGACAAGAACTTAATAATTAATAGAACGATGTAACAGGAGGGGGAAAAGGGAAAAGTGGAAAACCCATCAATCTAGGTAGAAAGATTGCTAATTGAAAAACTTTTGGACATTATTCCTCACATTCTACTTTTACAATGTCGACTTATGGCTCTAGTACGCAGGGTGTTGAAGGCCAAATACCATCCATCTACAATCATCATGGAAGCAAAAATAGTTACAGTCCTAGTTACATTTGGAGAAGCTTGATGGATGCATAAATTTCAACATGTTCAGTGGTTCTAGGAGGACACGAATAAGGAATTAGTGTATGTTTGAACAAAAAAGTGGCTTTAAGATAATTGATTTATCCTTATCCCCAGCCTTTTTGGTCCCTTTGAGGGTTTTTTTTTTTATAATGGTGATGATTGCATTCAAACATCAAAACAAAAAGAGAAAGTGTACGAAACCAAGTCCGATAAATAAAGGGAGAATAAATTGGTCCCTTTGAGGTTAGAGCTCGAGTGTCGGAGCTCATCGATCATGAGTCATCTATTTGGAATCAGGAGACCCTCCAACAGTTGTATACTACATAAAACCAGTTGGCGATTCTCAAAATTCCTTTAGGGTGCGTTTGGATACAAGGATTTGGATTTGGTATTTGTGATTTGGATTTTCAAATACCAAATCATGTGTTTGGATATTTATTACATTTGGTATTTGGATTTGTGTCAAATTCATGGGGTGATTTCCAAATACATGTCTAGTGTATTTTTTGTCAACTTCAAATACATTTCAACAACTAGTGATTTGAAATACCTCATAACAAAAGAATGGACCTATTTGTAAAATATGAAAAGTTTAGGTACTATAGTGTGAGGCAAAACATATAAAGGTACCAAAATGTAATTTTACCATCAAAATTTCAGGACCTTTTTGTACAATTTTAAAAGTTTAGGTACTAAATTGTAAGAAAAAAATAATTTTGGGTACCAAACTGTAATTTACCAAAATTTGTAGTAAGTGACCAGAAAATTAAAAATTGAAAATGGAAATCATAAATACAAAAATACAAACAAATTACAAATGAGTATCCAAACAATGAATTTGAATTACATGTATTTCAAATGCTAATACTTCAAATACTTCCATTTCAAATGCTAGTATTTCAAATACCTTACATTTAAAATACACTTATCCAAACGCACCCTTAAAGAAAATTTGATCTCAGATGAAAGTATTGGAATGGGGAATGATAATGGAATTTATACAATAAAGTCAGTCATACACTTTTCTAAAGAAATCTAATGAAGATTACCATTGCAAAATTATAACACAACAAATCTCTAATTCAGGTTTTGGAAGAAGAAAAACTATGGAAGCAAAACATTCAAGCAAAAGTCAACAAATGAATCATACCAATGTGTGCTATTCTGGAAGAGAGGATTGAGATAGTAGAGCATTAATGCTCTTTTTGCTTCAAGAGACACAAGAGCACATTTTAAGAGACCGTATGTGGACAAGGCAAGCTAGTTTGGCTATAAGTTGGGGAGGCTCCTATGAGATATTTAGGTGTTCCTTTAATTAAACCCTAGGAAGTTGTCATTCAAAACTTGCAAATCTTTAATGGATAAGCTTACTGTTAGAGTTCAAAGTTGGAATTCTAATGCTCTCAATTATGCAGGGGAGGTAGAGATGATTGTGTCTTTGTTGTACATCATCACTCCATTTTAGATGACAATTATTCTCTCTAAGGCTTTCATTAGGGCTAGTGAAAAAATGTCCAAGATTTTTATTGTGGAGACTCGGTTCTGGTGGCAGGTGTCATGAACCAGTTGCTCCCAATAACTCGAGTTGTTGGGAGAAGGTTATGCTGGATCTTATACCACTCTCTAACACGCCCCCTCAAACGAAAGCCAACCCACGGGCTTGAAGTTTGCACAGGCCCACCATACCATGTGCTTGAAAGACAACGGTTAATATTGGGGGTCGTGGAGATTCGAACACATGACCTTTCGGTTCTAGGCTCTGATACCATGTCATGAACCAGTTGCTCCCAATAACTCGAGTTGTTGGGAGAAGGTTATGCTGGATCTTATACCACTCTCTAACAGCAGGTAGAAAGCTTCGTTGCTTGGGATCGTATTACATTTCCAATAAAGGAAGAAATGATGGGTTTAGGAACATAGAAGTATGGAATGTGGAATCTATGGCTTGATAGATTTAGTCGAGTTTACTTCAACAAGGCGCTCTTTTGGTTGCGTGGATCTTAGCTTATAAATTTACAAGGGCCAATTTCTGGGAATACTAGGGCATGATCTCCTCTTATTTTGAATGTAGGAATGATAAAGTTTGGTGGGACGGAGGTCAAATAGAAAAATAGTGAGGCATGAAAGTGTGAGAACTATTGCCTCGATATCCAAATCTCGAGTGCTCTCCCTATTTTGGAGGAATGGAGCTACTCCTTGAAATCAATTTATTTTATGGCTTGTGGTAACAAGAGCTATGTAGGCTAAAGCTAAGATGGTTTGTTGAGGATTAACTGTAGAATTCTGCAACGCGGAATAAAAGCAAACACGAACAACACGAGATTTTACGTGGTATCCCCGTTCATGATTGAACGAGACTAATCCACGGTGAGCTCGAAAGAGCTCACGACTTGAGTTTTTATTTCTGATTTTCAATGATCCAATGATACAAGGCCTTCCACAAAGCTACTGGCCTTTTATAGAAAAGAAAGACTCTCCACGTATGTGACTAACGTGGGACGCAAGCAACCGAAAACAAAGAGTTCAAAACCAACATGGACAAGGACATGAAAGACATGGACATGGACACGTAATACGCCCCCTCAAGCGTGCGCATGGAGATCGAACATGCCAAGCTTGGAAAGAAGGTGATGATGGTGCTCGACCCCCAGCCCCTTGGTGAAAAGGTCCGCCGGTTGCTCAGCTGTAGGAATCTTGCGAGGTGCGATGTCGAGAGACTGAACGCGCTCCCTGACGAAATGACAGTCCATCTCGACATGCTTAGTACGTTCATGAAACACTGGATTAGCTGCAATGTGAAGTGCCGCCTGATTATCACAGTAAAGAGGTGTGGGTCCTTGTTGAGGAACACCGAGGTCCTGCAAAAGCCAGCGAAGCCATAGGATCTCACAGACAGTACTGGCCATGGCTCGATACTCAGCCTCCGCAGAAGAACGAGCGACAACAGACTGCTTCTTAGTGCGCCAAGAGACAGGAGAGGAGCCAAGGCGAATGAAGTAACCGGTAGTAGAACGACGGGTGGTTTGACAGCCACCCCAGTCAGCATCACAATAAGCAGTCAACTTGAGCGAATGATTAACCGGAAACAGAAGCCCACGTCCAGGAGAACCCTTTAAGTAACGTAGAACTCGATGTGCAGTGGCGAGGTGGTCCTGGGTAGGAGCATGCACTGCCTGACTGAGAAGATTAACCACGTAGGTGATATCCGGACGTGTAACGGTGAGGTAGAGCAGACGACCAACCAGACGACGAAAAGCTGCCGGATCAGGGGCAGGAGGAGATGATGTGCGACCCAATTGATGATTTTGTTCAATGGGTGAGGAACAAGGGCGCGTGGCCTGAAAACCAGTGTCAGCTAGAATGTCTAACACGTACTTGCGCTGGTTGAGAATGATGCCCTTTTTAGATCGAGCAACTTCGATTCCAAGAAAATATTTCAAAGGACCAAGATCTTTGATGGTGAAGCGATCATGAAGGAACTTCTTGACCGATTGAATGAAGACCATGTCATCCCCAGCAAGAATGACGTCATCAACGTAGATAAGAGCAACGACAAAGGAGCCAGTCGTGCGATATATGAACAATGAGTGATCTGCATGACTCTGACGAAAACCTAGCTCGAGAAGAGCAGCTGAGAATTTTTGATACCAATTCCTGGAGGCCTGCTTGAGCCCATAGATAGATTTTCGGAGTCGGCAAACGCGAGTATCCCCAGGCTGTGCGAACCCCTGTGGAACTTTCATATAGACTTCCTCGTCTAAGTCACCGTGAAGGAAGGCGTTGTTAACATCGAGTTGATGGATGTACCAACCCTTCGTGACGGCGACAGCAAGGAGACAACGAACAGTGACCAGTTTAGCGACGGGGGCAAAAGTGTCATGATAATCAATTCCTTCAACCTGCGTGTACCCCTTTGCCACAAGATGCGCCTTGAAGCGCTCGATGGAGCCATCAGGTAGATACTTGATTTTATATACCCACTTGCAGTCAATAGCACGTTTGCCTGGAGGTAAGAAAGTCAACGTCCAAGTGCCATTCTCAACTAAGGCATTGAATTCGGTTATCATAGCCTTGCGCCAATGAAGGTGGCGGACTGCTTGAAAGAAGTATTTTGGCTCTGTGACAAGGGAAACACTAGTGATGAATGCCCGATGGGAAGGAGAGAGCCGATGATAGGAGACGAAGTTGGCCATGGGATATCGGACATGCTGAGCTTGCGGATCGCTGGGAAGGTCAGTGTCGTAGTCTTGAAGACGAGTGGGAGGACGCCGGACCCTATCACCACGCCGGGGGGGAGGTACTGGCTCGGTGACTTCCGGTGGCGAAAGCGCATCATTCGATGAGGGACTTGATGCTGGGCTGCCGATGTCCGTGAGGGGAGATGAGGCAGCTGGGGAGGCAGTGGTCGCTGTCGGTGAGAGAGGAGGAGGAACGACCGTGATTGGCGTGACCTGCTCCACTGGTGAAGGTGTGACCGCATCGGCAGCTTGAGGAGTTTGAGGGCTGTCACGGGGGGCCGAAGTGGACGCTGCTGGAGATGCTGGAGATGCAGTAGGGGGATCTTGAAAATCCTCCATGATGCGCACAGGAGTGAGAGGATCATGGGTAGGGAATTCCATGGGTGTCACCGCCCCCTCAAACATGTGCGGGTTCTTGTACGGAAACAAGTGCTCGATGAACACCACATCACGGGATGTGTAGACTTCTTGCTTCTCAAGATCAAAAATGCGATAACCTCGCTGCGTAGCAGGGTAACCCACAAAGATTCCCGGGCGACCACGTGCTTCGAATTTGTGAAGATGACGATGATTATTCTTGGCATAGACGAGACAACCCAAGCTCCGGAGATGATCGTATTTGGGAAGTGTGCCAAGAAGGATCTGATATGGGGTTTGATTTTGTATGGGAACGAGTGGCATTCTATTGATGAGGTACGCCGCTGTGAGGATGCAGTCACCCCAGAAACGAAGGGGAAGACCAGCATGAAAACGCAGGGCTCGAGCAGTGTCAAGAAGATGACGATGCTTACGCTCGATGACACCATTTTGCTGTGGCGTATCTGTGCAAGAAGTTTGAAGGATGATGCCTTCTTTCTCATAGAAATCACGAAGAACCGGTGTAGAGAATTCTCGACCATTGTCTGCCTGAATACGACAAACATTTTTGTTATACTGACGGCGAACTTGGCGACAAAAGACAAGTAGATAACGCGCCAATTCGGATTTGTTTCGCAGCAAAAAAACCCATACAGCACGACTGAAATCATCGACAATGGTCAAAAAATAACGAGCTCCAGTAAGAGATGCCTCATGAAATCCACCCCAAATATCGATATGAATAAGTTCAAAACACGAATGTGTTTTAATGCTGCTGTGAACAAAAGGAAGTCTAGTCTGTTTCGCCCGTAAACAAGAATCACACGGGTCTGTACTGGAAACCAAAGGACAAGATATATAAGGCTGCAAGGCTAACAACTTCGTCCCAGATGGATGCCCGAGGCGAGAATGCCAAAGTGCAGATTGCCCCAAAGCTTGCCGCGCCGAGTATGCCATCGCATGACTCCGTTCGAAAACCTTCAACTGATAAAGACCATCACTCTGAATCCCCATGCCAATCATCTTCCTCGAGGTTAAGTCCTGGATAACACAGAAATCGCTTAAGAAAATCACGGCCACTGGGTGATCAGCAGTGAGACGACTAACAGACAATAGGTTGCACTGAAAATCCGGTATGTGCAAGACCCGATTCAAAACCAATCTGTTTTGTAACTGTGCCATGCCTATGTTACGAACTGGAACCCCATTACCATTGGGAATTCGAACCTGCAAATCGGAGTTTTTCTCGAACTCGCCAACAAATAAGGAATCATTCGTAACTATGTGTTCATTACAGCCCGAATCGATAATCCACGAGTCGAGAGAGGAAGAGACATTACCTGACATGTTGACCGCCATCCCGGCTGATGGTTTGTTGGGAGAATCCATGTTAAGGAACGCCCGAAGCTGGGCGATTTGTGCTGGGTTTAAACCAGGAACGGCGCTGCTAGTGTCACCCTCAACAGCAGCAGCCTTGGCGTCAGGACGAGAAGACTTGGAGTGGCGACGCTTGGACTTGTCACCGGATTTGCCACCTCCTGGCGATGATGACCGATGTGGATAGCCTATGAGCTGATAACAAGTTGATTTGAAGTGCCCCGGCTTTTCACAGTGAGTACACCAGGGGCGACCCTCGGCGGTGGGAGGTTCACTAGGAAGCACGTCGCCCTTCCCTTGGAAAGCTGCGGCATCGACGGGCGGCGGACGAGACTCATGGGAAAGGCTACGTTGCTGCTCCTCATTAGCCGCCATCTGATATGCAGCGCCAAGGGTGGGAGTGGGCTTCATCGAGAGCAGCTGAGTGCGGACGACCGAGAAGTTGTCATCCAACCCGATGAGAAAGTCAAGTAGGCGCATCTCCTCATGGGAAGATCGAGTGCGCTGCTCGACATTGCACTCACACTTTCCACAGGTGCAACGAGCAGGAGGGTCCAACGTGAGCCAATCATCCCAAAGGCGCTTGAGTTTGGAGTAGAAAGCTGCGACGCTCAAATGATCTTGACGGAGAGCTGTGATGTCGCGACGAAGCTTGTAGCGGCGTGGGAGATTGCCGGTGCTGAACCTTTCTTTGAGCTCTTCCCAGATTTGGTGCGCGGAGAGACTAGCTGAAAGACTATTGCGGATATCACGACTCATGGCCGTGCGCAACCATCCAACTACCGCAGCATTGCAACGGATCCAAGCATCCAGTTGCGGACCTGGTTGAGGACGAATCATGTCCCCTGTAACGAAGCCGAGTTTATTTTTAGCCAGCAAGGAATTGGTCATCTCCGCCACCCAATCACCGTAATTGACGTCGGTGAGAACCTCGCTGACAAACATGAGGTTGGGATGATCCGCGGGATGAAGATGGAGAGGCGACAGTGCGTCGATGACGGGGGGATCCCCGTTTGTGAGAACACCAGTACCCGAACTCATGGTGTCGAAGAAGAAAACTCTAACCCTAGATCAAGGTTAGCTCTGATACCATGTAGAATTCTGCAACGCGGAATAAAAGCAAACACGAACAACACGAGATTTTACGTGGTATCCCCGTTCATGATTGAACGAGACTAATCCACGGTGAGCTCGAAAGAGCTCACGACTTGAGTTTTTATTTCTGATTTTCAATGATCCAATGATACAAGGCCTTCTACAAAGCTACTGGCCTTTTATAGAAAAGAAAGACTCTCCACGTATGTGACTAACGTGGGACGCAAGCAACCGAAAACAAAGAGTTCAAAACCAACATGGACAAGGACATGAAAGACATGGACATGGACACGTAATATTAACAGGTCCAACGTGGGGAGGGGTTTGTGTAATCGGGGTAGAATCTTGGTTTTGTTTCCATGTGATTTATAATATCTTTGTGGTTTGTTGGGTGTGTTCCTTTGCATCGCATAAACCTGAAAATAGTTGGAAAGAAGAGATTGTATGGACTGGTCATGCTTTCGGGGATAAGAAGTTGATATTTGAACAAACACTTCTGGTAACAATCACGAGCCAGGAATAGAGGAGGAGGTGCCATCGGTTGTATGCTAAAGTAGAGAGTGATGAAGTTGTTATTGTTGCATAGATAGAAACAAGAAGTTGTTGCGTTAATTCGTGTTGTTGAAACTTATATGTTGCTTTATTGAGCTAGTGACTTTGAAGTTATATAATCTTGTTCGATAGTAGTATGACTTAGTTCTATAAACAGTCTTTGCTTAGTTTCTATATTGCAACATGGAGTGAGATTGCTCATATAACAGTGTATAATGAATGACATTTGACGTTTACTATTGTTTATAATATTTTTTATTTTATTTTTTCTTCTTTCATTAAGAAGAAAATTTATAATATGCTTGTGGCTAATTTTTCCTCTCGATGGATTAGACAAAATGGTTTGGCAGTGTGTTGGCGCCACTAGAGTCGCTAAGATAATCAGTTGTTACCCTTAATTGATGTCCAATTCTCCATATCACACTTCTCCTTCTGAAAAATTTGAAATTGAAATTGTCTCTAACTTGGGAAGCTTGATGAAGACGAGCCACTGTAGGCATCACCAGAGTCGCATATCGGGGGAGAGGGGGCAAGAAACCTTCTTTTTTTTTACAGCTTTGAATTGGGACGAAGGAGGTTAAAAACAAAAGGGGATAAAAATTTATTTTGCCTCTCGTTTTACTGAGTAAACCATGGTTGGACCAGTTTGAACGACATTGGGATAGAAAAAAGGCAAAATACACTTTCATAGCCATAATTATTCGCGTTGTGACAATAATAGCCACTTTTTGAAAAATACACTGATATAGCCATTCCGTCCCAAACTTTAACGGAAACATCATCCGTGCTGACTGGACTAACGGTTTATACTCACGTGGCAATTTTTCCTCTTGACTTTTCCAAGTTAGAAATATTATAATTTTAATTAAGTGAAAAACAAAAAAAAATAAAGAAAATGAAAGCGAAGATGAGCAGAGGCATTAGTGCCCTCAACAATGCCACATCTCCAAATCTCCAAATCTCTTTTCACCCTCAACGATGCAGCTTCCGCTTCATCTTCTTCTTCTCGTCGCTGCCAGTCCTTCGGCCGCATCCACCAGCTCCGTCGCAGACCAGAATCATGCGGCGAGGCAGGAGCACCAGATTCACCTGCTTCCCGTCGGCGAGGAGCGAGTATCGCATCGGCTCGTGGATTTGCGGCAAAGGACTCGACCCGACCGGACTGGGGTTTGGAGACAAGGATTGGGACGGCGAGGATTGGGTTCCCTATGCTTTTGGGTTTTCCAGGTTACACGAGCTCATGGTCGCCAAGGATTCGAGAGCCCTCGCTTCTCAGCAGCTCTCGCTCTCCCTCGCTTCTGATTCCTCTTATACCGCCGTTTGAGGTGAGATAGACTCAAAGGGGACCGAGCTGTAGAGTTGGAGCGGGTGGGTTGGAGGAATTTCACACAGATCCAGTACACCTATACCGGTGATTAATTTCACACAAATCTCAGTGCCGGGAGAGGGGACTTCTGATGGCTGGTTGTGAATTTCACACAGATCTAGTACTCATGTGCTTCATCCGCGATTCGAGAATAGAGGAACTCTGTTTTTTCTGTTGAATGTCGTAAATCAGACCTTCTAGTGGTGAGCTAATGTTGATCCGTTCAAAGGCATCCCTTCAAGCACAAGAAATTGGAAGGGCCAATTCTAGAGGGACAGAGAAGGAAGGGTGAGTGACCACGGTGGGTGGATTTGAGAGATTGGGATAAAAGGGGAAAGTTCTGGATATGATAGAGGACAAGAGGAGAGATGTGATTTTGTGGATGGATCTGAGAGATTGGGAGTACGAAACGGTGAGGGTGAAAAGAGATTTGGATCTGCTGATTCTCTCTTCCTTATCTCTCTCGCAGCAGCCGGAGCTCCAAATCGATTCGTTGGTGCCTTCCAGCTTTGTCTCCGCCACCCACTCATCTGTATTCGGTTTATGATGCAGTGGAGATGCATCGCCCCCATCATGGCGGAATCGAGTAATTAATGGGGAAAGAGAGGATTTGAAGAGAGGAGTTATGGTTTTGGATCTACTGATGAAGGTTGAAGGCGGAAGAGAAGCAGCGCCGATGGGGAAGGGATTTGGGGAAGGATTGGAAGTTGGAACGAAAGAATAGAGAGAGAAAGAGGAAATAAAATATACTATTTCTTTCTTTCTAAAATTTTTTATTTGATTTCTTTATAAAATGAATGATTTTTTGTTAAAATTTTGTTTATATGACGTGGCATCTAGGTGGCACAAAGACGTCCAGTTGGCGATGATGTGTCGTCCAGATGGCATCCACCTCAGCGAAACGTGGAGGTTACTAACGGCGTTCGTAACGACGTTAAAGTTTGTAAAAAAAATGGCTAAATTTGTCAAGCAAGTTTGAAAAAGTGGCTATATCTGTGCATTTTTCAAAAAGTGGCTATTATTGTCACAACGCGAATAGTTTTGGCTATGAAAGTGTATTTTGCCTAGAAAAAATAACTGAGGGATACGTTTGAGAATTGTTCGATAATGCAAGGGCATATTTGACGTTATTTATAGTAAAGGGACAACGTTTGATAAAAATACATCATAGAGGGGCATATTATACACATAACCCAAAAAATTAAGATAGAATAAAAGTGCAATGAGATTTAACATATGTATATAATGGGTGACTTCTATCATACGAGTATATATATCAGTATCTCACACTACTTAAATATTAATAGGAAAATTATATTTGGACGTTTAACTAACATGATTTAGGGATTATCTTTGCTCCGAAGTTTCCGGGGGGAATTTTCGGGCGATTAGGGTTTGCTCGTTGCGTCCGTTCTCCGCTGCATGGCAGCCATGGGCCCGCCTGATGCCCCATCGCCGGTGGGGGAGGATAAACCTCCAGACCCGATCACGAGAGGTAGACGTCCACCGGAAGTCTCCTCGTCGCCGGATGGAAAGAAGGAGAAAGAAGCACAGCATCCGAGAAAGAGAGTTCGGCCTATGGGGTCGCTGGTCGAATCAACATCTATGGAAGAGGTTTTGATAGAAGATATCACAGAGGAAGAGATGCAAGAAGGGGGAGAGGATAACCAATAGGATCATGCTGAGACTAAGACCCGAAGTACACCACAGGCCCCGACTTGGGGGTCCGGACGAAGGAAGCTGTTCAGTGAGGCACTGAAGGAGACCAAATGATATATTGAGGAATCTGACTCGGAGGACGTGGCAGAAGCTACGCGTGAGGATAACAAGGACGAAGAGATCCCCGGAAGAAGAAGATCCTCGTTCCCCGACAATACTGTTTACACGGGCGAAACTGAGAAACTATCGTCGAGAATGGCGATCTGCTATGATAGTTAAAGTTCTTGGACGGACGTTCTCCTACCCTGTGCTAGCAAAACGACTGAATATGTTGTGGGCCAAATCAGGAACCATACAGATTGCGAACAAATCCCAAGGCTACTACTTTGTCGTTGTCCGTTTCACTAGCAAAGCAGATTACGAACTAGTGTTGACTGGAGGCCCGTGGATGATAGGGGAGCATTATTTAACTACACAACGCTAGCAGAAGAGCTTTAATCCAAAGAACCATGAAGTTAAGTCAACGTGTGTGTGGGCACAGTTCCCTAACCTGCCCATTGAATTCTTTCACCCGGAAGCTGTGTTACGCATTGCTAAACGAGTAGGAACACCTATTCGCCTTGATCGAGCTACGGAGTTGGGTGCTAGAGGGGGCTTTGCTCGAGTCTGTGTCGAAGTTGACCTTACCAAACCACTACTATCCCACTTCAAGATAGAGGGCATTGAGTATGATATCCGTTACGAGGGATTGGACAATATATGCTTTGAGTGTGGTACATATGGTCATCAGACGTTACGTTGTCCTACTCTCCATTGGGAAGAGGATCCACTGCCAAGCCAAGAAACCTCCCTTTCGTCGCAGGAAGGTCACGCCGAGCCTTATGGGGAATGGATGGTTGTCCGCCGACGTGATAAGAGACAAGGAAGGAGTGTTGTACAAAGCAAAGGAAACGACAAATCCAATGGCAAACAAACCCAAAGTCGCACTGAAATCTCAGGATCTCGTTTTGCTGTGTTGGTAGAGGACGAAACGAAGGGAGACGGGGACCTTGCAGGCGATCAGCGACACCATAAGCCCAAGGAGAACATGAAGAGGAACCCCGAGCTGAGACAGGAAGGGAAGAGACAAGCTGCTATGCAGGGTACACATGCAGAGGAAATACTGATACAAACAAGTTGCATACAGGGGAGAACAGAAATGAGCTGGCCGACCCGGAAAGAGCTAGCTTGACACCAACCAGAACCCAAGAACAAAGCAAGATGGTGGAATAGGAGCGCATTGACAATGCAGGAGGCGGAGCGGCCAAAACGGATGGCTTACCTCCAGATAAAGCTACTATGGTAGACGAGAACCAACCAGGAGCATTGGAAGAGGATGCTTTCGTGAAGGGTAAGGATATTGCAGGAGAGTAGTCGTGCCTTGCTCCCTCTCTAGCCTCCAACTAGTTTGGCAGGAAGGGGCACCCTGGTTATCTCCATTGTGTGTTAATGGACCAGAAGATATTTGTATAGAATAGTAGGGGAGCAGGAAGCAAACGCTTCTTGCGTGTTTTTAGAGAATACAAGAGACGGTACCAACCGGGTATTGTGGTGATTGTAGAGCCGCGAATCATTGGAGTCAAAGCAGAGGAGGTTATTAGCAAAATGGGTTTTGACAAGAAATTAGTAGTTGAGGCAGTGGGGTTTTCTGGTGGGATTTGGTTACTATGGGACTCAGCAACAACAACCATTACGGAAGTGTCCCGTTCTTCTCAACTTATCCATGTGGATGTGACTTGTGGGAGGAGTTGCTGGCTTTTTACAACAATTTATGGCAATCCAGCTTTAAGTCAGCGACAGGAACTCTGGGCATCAATCTGTGCGCTTGCTGAAGATGTAGAGAAACCGTGGCTCCTAGCGGGTGATTATAACACGATCCTCCATGCATCGGAAAAATCCGGGGGTGAAGCCTTCGACAGTCATAGGGCGAGGGATTTCCAGGCGTGTGTGTTGGATACAGGACTGATCGATCTGGGGTTTGTGGGTCCCCCATTCACCTGGTTCAAGACAGGGGTGCGGGAACGATTAGATAGAGGTTTGGGGAATCTCCTGTGGTCTACCGAGTACCCCGAGACTATGGTGCGCCATCTACCTAGAATCAAATCTGATCACCGACCGTTACTTATAAGTACTGCCCCTCAGTTTGGTCCAGGAGGGCCTAAGCCCTTCAAGTTCCTGGCAGCATGGCTGACTCACGAAGCGTTTCGAGATATGGCGTGCTTAGCTTGGAACAAAGGAAGTGACCTTACTAGTTCGATTAACTCCTTTGCGGACGAGGCGAGACGGTGGAATGTGGAGGTATTCGGACACATAATAAGGAAGAAGAATAGACTGCTCCTACAGATCGAGCGAGTAGAAAATTCGGGGAGAGGGGACATGGACGCAGAACAACTAAATACCTTACGTAATGAGCTCGAAGAAATTCTTCTACAAGAAGAACTACTCTGGTGCCAGAAATCTCGAGCGGAAGGGATAGTGTCCGGGGATAGAAACACAAAGTTCTTTCATAACCAAGTGATGCAAAGGAGGCGGCGGAACCGCATTGTGGCTTTAAAAGACGAATTGGGTAACTGGGAAGAAGATAAGGCTAAACTGCAGGACTTGGCATGTAACTATTATGCCCAGTTGTACCTGGATAATGGCGAGCCTGCCGCAAGCTTACCATCCGGATTCAGCAACCTGCCGCAGGATGCGTGGGGTGCTCTCACAATGAACTTTACGGATGATGAGGTCTATAAAGCAGTTGCTGCAATGGGCTCCTTGAAGGCACCGGGGAAGGATGGTCTTAATCCACTCTTTTACAAGAAGTGTTGGGAGTTCGTGGGCAAGGATGTGATCCAGTTTGCACGAAGCTGCTGGGAGGATCCGCGGGAAGTGAAGAGGGTGAATGCTACCATTTTAGTTCTCATCCCCAAGGTTGCTAAACCGACCCTCATCGAGCAGTTTCGTCCGATCAGCTTGTGCAACGTGGTGTACAAAATTATTACGAAAGGCCTGGCAGAGAAGTTGAAGCCCCTCATGCCACGTCTGGTGGACGAAGCCCAGACCAGCTTTGTCCCGGGTCATCACATTACTGACAATATTTGTATTTTGCAGGAGGTAGTTCACTCTATGCGTGCTAAGAAGGGGAGAACAGTTTGGATGGTACTAAAAATCGATCTCGCCAAGGCCTACGACCGAATCCGGTGGTGCTTTGTTCGAGACACACTTCAAGCCGCAGGAGTACCGGAGGAGTTCAGTAAGCTGACCATGCAGTGTATAACCACACCGACGATGCATGTGCAGTGGAATGGAGGGTTGACTGAGGAGTTCTTACCATCACAAGGTCTACGCCAAGGATGCCCACTCTCGCCGTACATTTTTACTCTGTGCATGGAAAGGCTGGGTCATCTGATCAGAGGCTCGGTGGAGAATAAATCATGGAAACCCATCCGGATTTCGAGTAAAGGCCCGGATTTGTCTCACTTGTTTTTTTGCAGATGATCTAATTTTGATGGGGGAGGCGACAATCGAGCAAGCGGCGATCATTAACAATTGCCTGGAGTGCTTTGGTTCAGCGTCGGGCCAGCAGGTCAGCCGCTTGAAGTCGAGGGTGTTTTTCTCGGGCAATGTCACGGAAGTGGTGGGCGCTTCTATTAGTGCAGAGCTGGGAATACAGGAGACGAAGAACTTGGGAAGATATTTGGGGGTGCCTGTAATACATGATCGAGTCTCGAAAGCTACTTATAATGCGCTCATTGACCGAATTGACTCTCGTCTTGCAGGATGGAAAATTAAATCCCTCAGTCTAGCTGTGATGTCGCTAAAAGCGCATGCAAAGATAATCCAGAAAGTGAAACTTAATGAAGTCGTATTTCCCTAGAGTCTTTTCTGTTGCCTTACTCAAGTATTAGTGATCTAATATATAACGAACTGGTTGATTTATTTAGACAATGGTTTGGAAAAGTTGTTTGGATTAGTTTCCCCCTCGATGTTTCATCCCGAATAAACTCAATTTAATTAACAAGTTTTAATAAGAATTTCATCCCATCGTAATTTCCAAAATTGAATTCATGCAATTTCATACCAATGAATTCGTTCAGCTTCCAATTACTAATCTCGGTTTTCACGTCATATTAAATGATTGAAAATTGATAGATGAAGACCCAAATTACATTCAAGATGGACCACACAAATCAATCCTCATTTCTCATGAATTTTACCTGAATGGTACTTGTGTTTGGCGATCAAGGAGTCGGAGTGCTGTTTCTAGACGACTCTGTCTTCCAACAATTTCCTAAATGGAGGGTCTCTCCTCTCATCCGGGAACAAGATAAACGAACACAAGAGATGTTAATTTGTCATAAATCCGTTAGTTAAATCGTTTTAAAAGAGTTGAAATCTTTAACTTCATTGAGGGTTCCACCATTCCAAACAACGTGTTTTTTTAGTTCTTCATTAAAACGGACGAAGGGCGGAAAGATATAGTTATCTCAAGTGAGGTAACCAATCGTATAAACCTGACCCCACTCCAAAAATAAATATAAGTATAGTATAAATTGGACGAAAGGGCGGAAGGACTTAGCTAACTCAAGTGAGCTAGCTAATCGTATAAACCAAACCCCAATCCGAAAATATAAATATGGGGATACAGAAGGGCTTAACTAACTCAAGTGAGCTAGCTAATCGTATAAACCAAATCCCCACTCAAAAGGTAGATATGGGAGTAGGGCGGTAGTCCGTCCCCATTTAACCCATGATAGTAACAACGTGAAAATTAAACACATAAGAGTATAAAAGTTACCAAAACCTTGTTGTTGACCAAGCGAAAAAACGAGAATAGAGTAAGTACGTTATACCAATAAATCACCTAGAAGTTAAATAAACTTCTTATGGTAATTTACGAATGTAACATATTACCACTAATCTCAAGAATTGGAACCATTATCGTATAAAGCATATGACTTTGGATTGAAACACAAATATTACAACGAAGATTTGGCAGAGTTTCGACAAGGAAGAAATGAAATGGAAATAGCAAGAAGAAAAAGGATTCTATCGTCCAAAAATGAGTCTCCCCATTTGCCTCTGTACGCTGCTTTTTATAGAGCAAGCTAGCTAGTCCAAATAAATCAACAAGAGCCCTCCTTTGAAGTTTACAGTTGGTTGCCTTAAATTGCTGCACCTAACAGCTGCTTGCTTGAGCTAGTTGCTTGGGGAGGAGCCGTGGCCTCCGAATTCACCAGCTAGCTTTTCATTCTCCCACCTCACCGCAGCAAATTAATGTTCACAAGGAGACCAGCTTGCTTCCAATTTGTCGTTCTTACTCCCAATTGAAGAGCTGCTAGCTTCAGCACCCTGCTTGCTTGGAAGCCCCGTATAATTGAGCTGCTAGCTTACAATAATGGACCAGCTTGCTTTTCCAATTTGGACCAGCCTGCTTGAGCTGCATGCTTGTACTTTCAGCACCCTGCTTGCTTGGTTGCATGGGGTACAAATTTGATAATTTTGATTACTCATCTCGAGCACACAATCCCATCTCCAACATTGGTTCGTCATTTCTCCTTTTCAATCATTATTTGAGACGAGTTGACCCTTTTCTCTCCTACATGTCTCTGAATATCCTGAAACATCAAAACACACAAAACCAAACGTAAAACTGGAAAACAACTGAACTTATTTTGTGTTACAAGCCAGTTGGATACTTAAATGTGGGAATAAATATGTGTATTTCTAGGCATATCAAATTCCCCCACACTTGAGTCTTTGCTTGTCCTCAAGTAAAGCACATAAATCCCGAGTTCAATCGTAAAACCTGTTTCATGTTATTCATAACTCATAAACACACATGGTGGGAAATCAGGTGAATCACAAGTAACAATCAAAATCGACACACAAAATATTGTAATATGGATGTTGGCAACCACCACAGATGACATTTGATCATAACACTCCTGTGACATGGGAAACTCTGACTTAGATGCAAGAACTGCATGAAATCCGGATTAGTTCTCATCATTTTCAATTGTTCAAACATAGGAATCACAAAGCATAGCATGAGAGATAGAGCACGTAGGATCTCACTTGGAATTTTTAGAGATGATTGAAAGTCTCTCGCACTCGACCAGTGGGGTCAGGTTATAAATGTATGCAAAAGTAGAGATACTTTTACATACATTTTAAATACACTCTCCCTACCATCTCTCTGCCATGAACATGCCATTCGAGTATTCAAATTTGTGCCATCACTGACTTGTCCGGAGGTCTTTAGAATGGGTAAAATTGTGGATGGGGGCATGGACATGTGAAAGTTCATTTAATCTGGTGGTAAGTTCAAGGTTCCACATTTTCATACCAAAACCATGACATTCCTGCTTTTTTATTAGGACGATTGGAATGGGAGAAAGCATTTTGTGATATTTTGGAGTTTGAAAGTAGCCGAATTTGGCTTTTGAAGAACAACTCCTTTTTGTAAGTGCACGAAATTGATGGCCAACTCTTTTTTATTATTATTGTGCATATGTGTATGTTTCATTTTTCTTATAGAGTGGCCAAAATTTATTTTCAAGAAAAACACTTTTAGAAACAATTTCTCCCAATTTCCAAAGTCATTTTTTTATGTAATAAGCAGAAAGTCATTTGTGTAAACCATTCTGATGGAACCTTGAAAAGAAGGGTTCAAATTAATACAGCTTGAAGAACAAGGATTGGTTTAAAACAGGTTGTCACCGAACAAATAGGCTCATCTCAACGGGGTTTGACTAAGGGATATGCAGTTTCAGGTAGTCATTTGGGCAGTGGGGTAGACCTATGCCTCCATCATCCTCATCAGTGGTTTCACGACTCAAAATTTTGCAATTATCGAGCATATTTATCATATAGAGAGGGATCTAAACACACAAGAAAGAAACGATCAGGCTCAAATCTCACTTCGTTTCCTAAATGCTCGGTTTCTCATGCTACGCTTTCCAATGACTATGCAAAGACAATCAAAGATGACAATCGACCAATTCAAGATTTCATACAATTTTTTTTTTTTTTTGCCATCTAAGGAAGAGTGACACGAGACACATTCATTTTAACCCCTCAGTCATCATAATAGGTTGCTTTATGTCCATATTACAATATTCATGTATCAATAGTAATTATCACAAAATTCAAATCAAAACCAAAGATACCCACTATTAAAAACACAACAAAAAAAAAAACTTTCCTTTTTTAGTTTTTTTTTTAAATCACAATTCTTTTTCATAGAACACAGGTAAATACAATTATGAAGTTCACGCCACACAATACACCCCCGCACTTAAATTGGACATTGTCCTCAATGGACATGAAAAACAAGTGAGGGAACACACAAACACTTTTTTTTTTAAAACAAAATTCAAAAAAAAAAAAAAAAATCGAATATGAAGAAATCACAATAAATAAGGTCATGAAAATGCAAACCGAGTATTGGGTTGTCTCCCAATGAGCGCTTCTTTACCGTCGTGATAGCTGGACGATGTGGAGCTTAATTTGGGGCAGAGAGGTGGATAACCTCAAGGTTAGAAGGCTGCTCCATTGCCAGGTAGGGTTTCAGTCGATGCCCGTTTACCTTGAAGGTTGAATTGTCCTCACCAAAAAGTTCCACCGTGCCGTATGGATGGACTGTGCTGATTGTGTATGGACCAGACCACCTGGACTTGAGTTTTCCAGGAAAGAGTCGAAGGCGAGAGTTGAACAGAAGCACTTGATCTCCAGCCTTGAAATCCTTTCTTTTCAATCTTGCATCATGGATTCGTTTGGTGCGTTCTTTGTAAAGGCGTGTACTTTCATAGGCATGAAAGCGAAACTCCTCCATTTCATGCATCTGGATCATCCTTTCTTCACCTGCTACTCCAAGATCCAAGTTTAGAGATTTGAGAGCCCAGAATGCTTTATGCTCCAATTCCACTGGTAGGTGGCAAGCTTTACCATACACCATCCGATAAGGCGAAGTGCCTATTGGATTTTTGAAAGCTGTGCGATATGCCCACAATGCGTCATTAAGCTTAATTGACCAATCCTTGCGAGATTGATCAACTGTTTTCTGGAGTATTTGCTTGAGCTCGCGATTTGTCAGCTCTACTTGACCACTTGTTTGTGGATGATAGGATGTTGATAGCCGATGTGTCACCCCAAATCGAGCACACACCTTGTCAAATTGTCCTTGGAAATGAGTTCCACGATCACTAATTATTGCTCGAGGTACTCCAAATCGGGTGAATAGTTGTTGGAGAAACTTCCCCACTTTTCTGGCATCATTAGTGGGAAGGGCTTGTGCTTCTGCCCATTTTGACACATAGTCAACGGCCACCAGGATGTATTTGTTGCCCGAAGATGATGGGAAGGGTCCCATGAAATCAATGCCCCAGACATCAAAGATCTCGATGGGTTGAAAAATGTGTTGTGGCATTTCATCCCGGCGAGATATGTTGCCAATCCGTTGACAATCATCACAACTTCTAGCAAAGTGGTCGCAATCTCGAAAAATAGTGGGCCAGTAGAATCCTGATTCCAATACTTTTCTTGCTGTACGATTTCCACTGTGGTGGCCTCCTGCCGGACCGGAATGACAATGATGGATGATATTATGTGCCTCGGTGATAGGAACACATCGACGGATTATTCCATCAGAGCCTATCCTGAATAGGAACGGATCATCCCAAAAGTAATGCTTTAGGTCAGCAAAGAACTTCTTCTTTGCTTGATATGATAGGTGTTGGGGAAGTCGTCCCACAGCCAGGTAATTGGCCATGTCTGCAAACCATGGTCCTTCAGCTTCTTTGATTATGACTTCGAGGAGTTGTTCATCCGGGAATGACTCATTGATTTCGAGCGGATCTGAAATAGCAAACTCAGCACCCTCCAATCGAGATAGATGATCAGCAGCTACATTTGTGACTCCTTTCTTGTCTTTGATCTCTATGTCGAATTCTTGGAGTAGTAAGATCCATCGAATGAGTCTCGGCTTGGCATCTGCCTTTGATAGAAGGTATCGAAGTGCCTGATGATCTGTGAAGACCACTGTATGGGATAGCACCAAATATGAACGAAATTTGTCGAAGGCGAAGACAATGGCCAACATCTCCTTCTCTGTGGTGGTGTAGTTCCTTTGAGCATCATTCAAAGTTCTGCTAGCATAGTAAATTGGATGGAACCTCTTCTCTTTTCTTTGTCCCAACACAGCGCCAACTGCATAATCACTGGCATCACACATGAGCTCAAATGGTAGGTTCCAATCTGGAGCCATAAGGATGGGAGAGTTGGTGAGTTTTTCCTTCAAGAACTCAAATGCTAGAAGACATTTCTCATCAAATGAGAAAACCGCATCCTTTTCCAGAAGCTTGGTCAAAGGTTGACTAATCTTGGAGAAATCTTTGATGAAGCGTCTGTAGAATCCCGCATGGCCCAGGAAACTACGAATTGCTTTTACTGAAGATGGTGGTGGAAGAGCAGCAATTGTCTCGATCTTTGCACGATCGACTTCGATGCCTTTGTTTGAGATTTTGTGGCCAAGAACAATTCCCTCTGTCACCATGAAGTGACACTTCTCCCAGTTTAATGCAAGATGTGTCTCTTCGCATCGAATAAGCACCTTCTCCAGATTTGATAGACAATGATGAAAGGAATCTCCATAGACAGAGAAGTCATCCATGAAGACCTCTACAGCATCCTCAACTAGATTCCCGAAGATTGCTGTCATGCACCTTTGAAATGTGGCAGGTGCATTGCATAACCCGAAAGGGATACGTCTATAAGCAAAAGTACCATATGGACATGTAAAAGTGGTCTTCTCCTGATCTGCTGGATCTATCGGAATCTGAAAGTATCCGGACATGCCATCCAAGAAACAATAGAATTCATGGCCAGCCAACCTCTCCAACATCTGATCAATGAAGGGGAGAGGAAAATGATCCTTCCGAGTGGCATCATTCAAACGTCTGTAGTCGATGCAAACGCGCCAACCAGTGATTGTTCGGGTTGGGATGAGTTCTCCCTTGTTATTGGGAACGACAGTCATGCCTCCTTTCTTCGGAACTACTTGTACTGGGCTGACCCAAGGGCTGTCAGAGATTGGATAGATTATCCCGGCATCAAGAAGCTTTAGGACTTCCTTCTTTACCACTTCTCTCATGTTTGGATTTAGGCGACGTTGTGGTTGTACCACTGGCCTGTATTCGTCCTCCATAAGAATTTTATGGGTGCAGAAGGATGGACTTATGCCTTGGATGTCTGTGATCTTCCAAGCAATGGCTTTTATGTGTTTTTTTAGTAGGACCACTAGTTGTTCCTTCTGCTGTGGAGAAAGAGATGAGTTGATGATAACTGGCAATTTGGAGTTGTTGCTGAGAAAGACATACTCCAAATGTTCTGGTAAAGCTTTTAGCTCCAAGGTTGGTGGTTCATCATAGGAAGTTTTCAAGAGGGGAACATTAGGGAGCTCAACCACCTCCTCCAGTAGTTCTTCCTCAGAAAAATTAGATTCTTCTTTAATAACTTCTTGTTGTTTCTCAAGATGCTCAGAATCTTCCCCTTCTTCTTCAAGATTTGTAATTGAGAATACTTCAGAATTGTCTTCCTCCGAGAATATGGTGATGCACGAAACAGATGCCATTTCAATTTCATCATCAATTGAGTTGAGGTCATCATGAACATGAGCATATCTCATTCCATCGTTTAGTCGGAAGGTGGCACTGGCATCTCCAACTCGTAGAGTGAGCCTCCCATCATGAACATCCACTATAGCTCTGGCCGTTGCTAAGAAGGGACGACCAAGTATTAGCGAAACGTCAGTCTCATCGGTATCCATGATCACAAAATCTGCTGGGAAGACAAATGGTCCCGCCTTCACAAGCACATCTTCCAGGATGCCGCGGGGGTGGCGCGTGGATTTGTCTGCTAGCTGGATAGTCATCTTGGTTGGAGTGAGCTCGCCTAGCCCAAGTTGTTGATAGAGGCAAAATGGCATAACATTAATGCTTGCCCCAAGGTCGGCCAAACTTCTTTCCACTTCCAGTTTACCGATGATGCATGGTAGAGTGAAACTTCCTGGATCTTTGAGTTTTTCTGGTAAACTCTTGTTGAGGATTACAGCAGAGCATTCCTCATTGAGGACAACCGAAGCCACATCTCCCAACTTCCTCTTGTGTGTGAGAATCTCCTTCATAAATTTGGCATATTGAGGCATTTTGGAGATGACTTCAATGAAGGGGATGTTGACATGCACCTTACCCAAAAGATCCAGAAACTTTTGGTAAGCTGCATCTCTAAGCTCCGTGTTCAATCTGGCAGGATAAGGAGCTTTTGGTTGGTATGGTGGCAGAGTTGGCACAGATGAGGGATTTTGGTCGGTCTTCTCGTTGTGCAAGTCGGCTTCTATTATGACATTTTTGCCTGACTTCTTTGGCGATTGTGGACTTGGTTGGGTGATCTTCATGGGTATGGGCTCGGTTTCCTTCCCACTTCGAAGGGTTATAACCTTGAGTTGCTCCTTGGGATTATTCTCCGTGTTGCTGGGAAGAGTGCCAGGGGGTCTTTCACTCAACATCTTGGCCAGATTGGTCATTTGTAATTCAATGTTGGAGATGGATGCTTGCTATCCCAACATGAGCTTCTCGAGCCTATCAACTCTGCTCATATCTTCAGTTTGGTTGTTAGAGGTTCCACTTGATTGACCCTGATATTGAGGTCGTGCTTGATAGCCAGGTGGGCCTTGATTTTGTGGCCTTCTATCGAAATCCTTGCTGGGATTATAGTAAGTGGGTTGGGGCCGCTGATTCGGATATGGATGTTGTGGAGGATTTTGCCCAAAGTGTGGACGAATAACTGCAGCAGGTGCTCCGCCTGGGTTTTGATAGTTGTTGTTGTTGTTGAGGCGATTGTTGTTGTTGAATGATCCTCCTTGACGATTTTGTGGGTACCCCTGTCCCACGTAGTCAACCTTTTCTTTGCGAGATCGACCAAAGTTGCGACAGTCTATACTGTTGTGATCTTTTCCATCACACCAATCACACTCAAAGATTTCAGCTACTGGTGGTGAGATTGTAGAAGTCCTCAACTCAAAAAGTTGTTGGGTGATTGCCTCCATCTGTAGCATCATAGCTGTCTGAAAGTCAGATGACTCTTGGACATTATTTATAGAAACTGGGCGAGGAGCAGTTCTTCTTGCCCAATTTCTTGTCTTGGCTGCTATATCCGCATAATGTGTCATGGCTGCATCAGCTGTTAGTTGAGTAATATCACCATCTGCTGCTTGGTTGATGAGGATTGTTGTGGCATCATCTAGACCTTTTCCGAAGATGTCGGCAAGCTGCTCTTGTCCGAACCCATGGTGAGGGCATGAATGAAGTAATCCTTGGAATCGTCTCCAGGCGTCATATAGTGGTTCTCCACTTCGTTGGCGAAAGTGAGATATTCTTTCCTTGATTTCGTCTGTCTTCCATGGAGGAAAGTATTCTTCCACGAAAGCTTGTGCTAGATCGTCCCAGGTGGTGAAGGTTCCTGGTGCTTGAGAGTCAAGCCATGACTTAGCTCTTCCTCTAAGTGAGAAAGGAAAAATTCGTAGCCTGATAGCATCTGCTGTGACTCCTTGGTGTTGGACGGAGTCACAAATTTCCAGAAAGACTTGTACATGATGGACGGGGTTGTCATCGTCCTTTCCTTCAAACTGACCGGCGTTCTGCACCATCTGGATTGTGCTATGACGTAGTTCGAAGTTCGCTGTTGTGATGGGTGGTCTAGTAATGCTGGAGGCAATACCAGATGCGCTTGGTTTAGCGAAATCGCCCAATGTTCTTTGACGGGCTGCCATGATGTTCTTTTCTTCCTTCACCTCCTTATAGTCTTCAAATTCTGTCTCACTATCTCCGACTTCAGAGGGATTGCTCACTGTCTCGTACACAACTTCTTCAAGTTTTCGTTTGTAAAATCTGGTATTTGGTCGATTCATAAAAGGAATCCTGAATAAAAAACAAAAACAGTAAAAACCCGTGAAAAGCAAGGTAGGAAAAATAATAAAATAATACAAGGAAATAATTCTTTTTCACACAACGAGAAAAGTCCCCGGCAACGGCGCCAAAATTTGATGTCGCTAAAAGCGCATGCAAAGATAATCCAGAAAGTGAAACTTAATGAAGTCGTATTTCCCTAGAGTCTTTTCTGTTGCCTTACTCAAGTATTAGTGATCTAATATATAACGAACTGGTTGATTTATTTAGACAATGGTTTGGAAAAGTTGTTTGGATTAGTTTCCCCCTCGATGTTTCATCCCGAATAAACTCAATTTAATTAACAAGTTTTAATAAGAATTTCATCCCATCGTAATTTCCAAAATTGAATTCATGCAATTTCATACCAATGAATTCGTTCAGCTTCCAATTACTAATCTCGGTTTTCACGTCATATTAAATGATTGAAAATTGATAGATGAAGACCCAAATTACATTCAAGATGGACCACACAAATCAATCCTGATTTCTCATGAATTTTACCTGAATGGTACTTGTGTTTGGCGATCAAGGAGTCGGAGTGCTGTTTCTAGACGACTCTGTCTTCCAACAATTTCCTAAATGGAGGGTCTCTCCTCTCATCCGGGAACAAGATAAACGAACACAAGAGATGTTAATTTGTCATAAATCCGTTAGTTAAATCGTTTTAAAAGAGTTGAAATCTTTAACTTCATTGAGGGTTCCACCATTCCAAACAACGTGTTTTTTTAGTTCTTCATTAAAACGGACGAAGGGCGGAAAGATATAGTTATCTCAAGTGAGGTAACCAATCGTATAAACCTGACCCCACTCCAAAAATAAATATAAGTATAGTATAAATTGGACGAAAGGGCGGAAGGACTTAGCTAACTCAAGTGAGCTAGCTAATCGTATAAACCAAACCCCAATCCGAAAATATAAATATGGGGATACAGAAGGGCTTAACTAACTCAAGTGAGCTAGCTAATCGTATAAACCAAATCCCCACTCAAAAGGTAGATATGGGAGTAGGGCGGTAGTCCGTCCCCATTTAACCCATGATAGTAACAACGTGAAAATTAAACACATAAGAGTATAAAAGTTACCAAAACCTTGTTGTTGACCAAGCGAAAAAACGAGAATAGAGTAAGTACGTTATACCAATAAATCACCTAGAAGTTAAATAAACTTCTTATGGTAATTTACGAATGTAACATATTACCACTAATCTCAAGAATTGGAACCATTATCGTATAAAGCATATGACTTTGGATTGAAACACAAATATTACAACGAAGATTTGGCAGAGTTTCGACAAGGAAGAAATGAAATGGAAATAGCAAGAAGAGAAAGGATTCTATCGTCCAAAAATGAGTCTCCCCATTTGCCTCTGTACGCTGCTTTTTATAGAGCAAGCTAGCTAGTCCAAATAAATCAACAAGAGCCCTCCTTTGAAGTTTACAGTTGGTTGCCTTAAATTGCTGCACCTAACAGCTGCTTGCTTGAGCTAGTTGCTTGGGGAGGAGCCGTGGCCTCCGAATTCACCAGCTAGCTTTTCATTCTCCCACCTCACCGCAGCAAATTAATGGTCACAAGGAGACCAGCTTGCTTCCAATTTGTCGTTCTTACTCCCAATTGAAGAGCTGCTAGCTTCAGCACCCTGCTTGTTTGGAAGCCCCGTATAATTGAGCTGCTAGCTTACAATAATGGACCAGCTTGCTTTTCCAATTTGGACCAGCCTGCTTGAGCTGCATGCTTGTACTTTCAGCACCCTGCTTGCTTGGTTGCATGGGGTACAAATTTGATAATTTTGATTACTCATCTCGAGCACACAATCCCATCTCCAACGTTGGTTCGTCATTTCTCCTTTTCAATCATTATTTGAGACGAGTTGACCCTTTTCTCTCCTACATGTCTCTGAATATCCTGAAACATCAAAACACACAAAACCAAACGTAAAACTGGAAAACAACTGAACTTATTTTGTGTTACAAGCCAGTTGGATACTTAAATGTGGGAATAAATATGTGTATTTCTAGGCATATCAAGCTGCCAGGATTACACTTGCTCAATCAGTACTATCCTCTTTGCCGGCTTACACGATGCAGACCTCGTTTCTCCCCGCGAGTGTTAGAAACTATGTTGACAAGAAGATCAGAGCTTTTGTTTGGGGAAGTTCGTAGATGGGGAAAAAGATCCACCTTGTTGACTGGAGTACGGTTTGCAGACCTAAAGAGGAAGGTGGGTTGGGTTTGCGAACGGCTACGAGGATGAACGAAGCTTTTATGCTAAAGATCGCTTGGCGCCTCCTCTCAGAACCAGAAGCTTTATGGGCACGGGTTGTCAGGGCCAAATACTTACGAGAGAGAGGCGGAGGATGGCAGCCGCGGACATCAGGGAGAATCTCGAACTTGTGGCGAGGGGTTTTACGGGTTATCCACCTACTTCCGGAGGCCCTCATGTGGAACATCAAAAATCGGAAAAGTGTACGCTTCTGGGAAGACAAATGGTTATATGATGGTCCCCCATTGGGCGATATGGCGGGGGACTTACCGAAGGTAGCGAGGTCCTTGTCGGTGGCGGACATGGTGCTGAACGGTGAATGGAATGTGCAGTATATTCAGGCCTTTCTCCCCCAACAGGTGGTGCAACAGGTCCTACTATACCCGCCACCCAATGAAACAGAGGCGGATGTGCCGCTGTGGAGACTTACTGACTCGGGAAAATTCTCAGTCAAACCAGCCTATGAACTCACAGATGAAGAATATATGCCATCCGGGAGTCGTGCGTTGTGGAAGTCAATATGGCGAGCTCCGACTACCCAGCGTATACGGTCTTTTCTTTGGCTAGCAACCCACCGCAGGCTGCTCACTAATGAAGAAAGGAAGAGACACCACTTAACTAATGACGACAGCTGCTCCATCTGCGGAAAGGGTCCGGAATCCACTCTCCACGTGCTTCGGGATTGCCCCTACGCAAGGGCGGTGCGGACGGGCTTCTTGGAAGGGGAGGATGATGAAGCATTCTTCCAGAAGAACATGGATAGGTGGTTGCTACACTACTTGACAGGGAGAGGCCGGAAGGTGGATGCTACGCTCTTTGCAATAGTTTGCTGGTCACTTTGGAAAAATAGAAATACATGGGTCTTTGAAAAAGCTATTGGGTCAGAAGTGGAAGTTCAAAAACGTGCGGATTGGTGGTATCATCAAATTCAGCTAGCATGGGCGAAAGAAAAGGATATAGAACCAGATGGAAGGACGAGAAGAAGGGAACTCATAGCCTGGACGCCACCTCCGAGAGACTGGCTCTGCCTAAACTGTGATGGGTCGGTGGTGTATGCTCAGGGAAGCGCTGCAGCAGGAGGGGTGCTACGTAAAGATGATGGGCGGTTTGTCCGAGCTTTCACGTCTAACTTGGGGGGAGGTTCTATCACGAGATCGGAACTGATGGGGATTGAAATCGGATTGAGGATGGCTTGGGAAGAGGGCGCAAGGCAAGTGGAAGTGCAGACTGACTTGAGAACTGCTCTGGAGATGATTCGGGAGTCCGCCGGGACGCATCCGCACCACATCTTGATCTCCTAGATTCGGCAGCTGTTGAGTAGAGACTGGCAGGTGGAGCTCAAGCATGTTTTCAGGGAGGGGAGCGTGGCAGCAGACTTTCTAGCCTCGCTGGGGCATTCTCTTAGCGTGGGCGAGCATACGTTCACGGCACCATCCCCGACGTTGAATCACCTACTGCTCTATGATGTAATGGGTATCCAGACCCCTCGCTTTGTGTTAAACTAATCGGTTGGAGCGTCGTCTCGCTCCGTCCTATTACCAAAAAAACTAACATGATTTAGGGATAAGATATACTATACTATATTGTAACTCTTAATGAGTAAATCATATGATCTGATTCTCTAAACCCTCGTGTGGTACATCGAATATATATGTTGGATATGTATTTCGACGAATCAAAACCTTTGATTATTTTTTACTATAATAATTAATACTATTAGTAGTAATAATAATAATAATAATAATAATAATAATAATAATAATAATAATAATGAGAAGTTTGGGCCTTTTGCTTTTTGCTTTGGTGCTGCATCCTTTGGCGTGCAAGATCATAGACTCTTTTGATATGAGTATACAGGTTTGGTATTTGGATGATGGCACCGTTGTGGGGGACACTTTGGTTGTGGGGATGGTCTTAGACATGATTATGGAAGAATGGCCTCAACTAGGCTTTCACCTAAATGTGGGTAGGACGGAGTTTTTTTTGTCCTGTTGAGGATCCTAGGAGTCGACTTCCAGGTGCTTTCCCCTCTTCTATTACCATTCTGAGTGGTCCTGTAAGTTTTTGTCCTGATTTTAGCAGTGAGCTTGTGGCAAAGAGAGCTACCACGACTGACGAGCTTTCTAAACTCTACTTTGCTTTGCATACTTGGTCCCTTATGGGTTTGAGTCGGCCCAACTATCTTTTGGCACAACTCTTCGTTCCAGTTTAGAACGTATTGTCACTGCTTCTAAACCCGGGTTTGGTTATTGGTAGTGGCAGCTTGCCACCTTCCTTTTTCATTTAGGAGGGCTTGGGGTTTATGTTGCTCAAGATGTCATGCATTATGTTTTTTTTGGCATCTCGTTTGCAGTCTGATGAGTTGTAGTCATATCTCCTACGTCCTTTGGTATTTTATCTCCTGACCCTATCTTTGATGATGCACTATGCACCTTTAATGAGTTTACAGGTCTTGATATTTGTTCGAGTCTACTTGTACACATATTACCCTGTTTTCCTTAGATGTTTGAGGAACTTTCACTCCGTGAGGTTCTATTTTATGCTAGTTTGTGCTTGTTTTTAGTATGTTTCAGATCCTAGCAGGTGGAATCGACCTCGGGAACGAAAGTTGGACGAAAAGGGGCGAAAACGGATCAAAGGGGAGCAATCAGCAGGAGTTCAAGGTGGAGGCTAGGAGTTCAAGGTCAGTCCGATCGTGATGACAAGGCACAGACCGTGAAGTGCATGAAGTCCAGAGAAGATTTTCCATCTCGCGGGCATTCGGGATATCACAGTCACTCGAACATGATAATCTGCTCCAAACCGTGAAGAGCATTAATGAAACGACGTGCTTTTGTTAGGATTACGGTTTGAGCTTATAGTTCACAAAAGTGTACTGAGACCGTGAAAAGCCATCGATCTGGGTATAAAATGGGAGTTAAGTTGAAAGAGGAGGAGAACCTAGTGTGAGAAAAACTTCTTCTTCTTTAGACTTCTAGAGAGAGAAAGTGACAAACAGGAGAAGAGAAGAAGGTTAGGATTTCATCCAAGCTCCAAGATTTGGGAATCTCATCCTCCTAGTTTGATCTTCACACCAAAGGAAGAAGACATCCCTCTCGTGATGGTCTCTTCTCTTCTCCTTTGTGTATTCCCACAACTTAGCATGAAGTAGTCATTTCTTTCACTTTGGTGTTTGTAAACCCTAACTAGAATTATGTGAATGTTTGTATGGATTGAATGATTTGTGTGTGATTGTTTTTTAATACAAGTATTGAGGTATTTTCATGAAGGTTGTGTTGTGTTTTCCATTTCCAACTCTTATGCCAATTTGACCTAGGTAGAGGGAAATTCCCTTCTTGCTAAGAGGCTTTTAAAAAATAGAATTCCTTGGCCAAACTGAGTCACCTACTTAGGTCAAAATAGGACAAACCTCATACTACGTGTTAGCACCTTCAGTAGGTTGTATCTTGGCCATTCGGACTACGGTTCAAGGGAGAATCATAAGAAACCCTTAGGGCCTGTTTACTTTCATTTCTGTTTCCTGTTTTTGAGAAAACAGATTGTTGAAAACATATGGAAAAAATATTTTTTCATGTCCGAAAACAGCAGGAAGTTGCAACTTTCTGTTTTCCTAGTTGGAAACGAATAGAAAACAGAATGAAAAGTAAACAAGTTTTCTCGTTTCGGTTGTCAAATTTATGACATGAAAACAGAAAACAGAAAACGAAAATAGAAGTGAACAGGGCCTTAGTCGGTTGGCCAAGATAGCTCTTTGGTAGCTTTATTTGATATCCCTTGGCCTAGTGCCCGAGAGAGTGAAGCTTGTTCACTTGTTGCGCTTCCCTACAGTTTACAACCGCTTTTACCACACATTTGTATTTGGTTCAACAAATCATGATCACTAGCTAGGGGGAACAACACCCAGGTAAATCCTTCTCATTGGTGTTCAAAACCATTCATTTCCAATTGCTTTTAATCATAGTCCATAGTTTTAACCAAAATTCGATTGGTAGATAATGTTTTAAATAGTTGAAGTAGGGGTACATGGATCGGATCGGATTTGACTTTTAAAACATATTTGCCCTATATTGCACCAGGCTAGGGTTTATACTTGGATCTGAGTCGGGATTTTAATTTTGATATTCGGGACGAGTAAGATATCTTAAGTGATCCTAGTGAAGTTGCTTCCCCAAAACTTGAAGAAATTGAAAAACATATATTTTCGCTTAGGTTGCTGCTACTTCGGATTTTGTTATCTCGTTGACTACGCATCAGGTTCCTTTGTGGGAGTCTCAACATATTGTGTGTTGTTCCTATTGTTGGGTTGGGCTAGACTATGAATGGAAGGACATATCGTAGTGTGATTAGTTATCGACTGTGTCCCATTGTTTTCGATATCTAGGCCCTATCCTGCCTGTTCCCGTATCTTTGATGGTGATGTCTTTGGGGATCATGTTGTATCTTGTGCTGGTACTGTGGGCGTTAAGAATTGACATAACCTCGTTCGTTACACCTTATTGGACATCAGTTACAAGTATGGGATTTCTGCTGGTAAGGAGGTTGATATCGGTTTGGTTGATGGGCATGGCATACCCCTTCGCCATGCGGATTTGTTGTTTTATTCCTAGGACAAGGGGCGAGATGTGTGTATCGATCTGACTAGGTCTTTACCTTTGAATCAGGCTGGGTTGACTGGTTTTGTGTCGGTCCGAGTTGTTGCTGATGCTGCTGAGCGAAATTGTGCCAAGTATCTAAACTTGTGCATGGCGAGTGGTTATGGTTTCCTGCTTTTTTCTTCGTTGAGAGAGTTGGATACGAACGCTGTGACTTTGCTCAAGCGAATCCATAAATTCTCCGTGTCTCAAAATGTTGGAGATGGACGGCCACATACATTTTTTACACTTACCTTTGCTTTAGCTAAGGAAGTGAGCCCAAATTTATATCTCGATTGCCCTGTAATTTTTTATAAAAGATTTTATTATAATAATAGTAGTAGTAATAATAATAAAATAATAATGTCTCCCGCGTGTGCTCAACTAAGAAACAAAGAGCATTAATTTAGTAATATGTTGTTTGGTTGCACATAGTGTGGCCGGCACATGTAGGGTTGGTTTTGGTTGCCGTCCTGTCCCTTTGATTGAGATCTGTTTCTCTATCAATCAACGTTACATGTTCATCCTAGCCTCCTCAAATCGCTTTTCTATTCTGTTGTTTTGTTGTTTATATCATTCATTCGCTCCATCATTTCCATTCATTACCGGCGTGGTTACTGCGATAAAGATGTTTGAAAGATACCAAAAGGGCATGTTAATTACTACGAAATGTGGTAACTTGTTAGTCATCCACACCAAGTTTTCTGGGGGTTTTCTAGATATGGTAAATAAGGTCGAATAAACTATGATATACTACTCTAAATAAAGAATTAGTTCTTGACTTGATAATTCATTTACATTTAGTTATAGTTTCTCGTATTCGAAACTAGTCCACTGGATTAGTTCATGTTTATACAAAATTTAGTTCAATTTATTTGAAATAATGTGTAAGAGATATCATAATATTCTTTTGACTTTTTTTTGGAATGAAACACACACGCACAACACTAATGACTTATTGAATGGAATGCTAACGTGTATAAATCTACTTTTGGCATTTCCTTTGATTACCGGCTTTAATCGTATCCCCCCAAATCCAACCTCTTAGTTTAGTTAGTAATTAAGCTTTTGAGTGTTGGGGAGAAGTGAAATGATCACCCACGTGTAAACGAATATGCTTTTAACTACATTGAATTGTCTTCCGAATTGCCTACACAAGTACCCCATCTCATGGAGGCAAGGAGGCAAAATGTGTTCTTTTTATTTGTTCTGTTCTTTTTTAACTTTTGTCTTGTTCTCACTATTTTATCTTCCAAATTTCGATGGCCATTGTCTCCTTCAATTATGCATGGAGAGCATTACTCCATGTGTGTGGCAAAGTTAGAAAGTCATTAACAATTTACTTTCATTTTTTTTTTCTTGTGATTGTGGCAACATAAAATATAATTTGATAGAAATAAAGTTATCATTTTCTGAGAAAAAAAAACATGAAAATGAGAACCTAATATCTGAAATTTTTGCTGAATTCTGAAACTAATCATGAACCAAATGATGGTAGATTTTTTATATCAAAGTAAGAAAAAATTGAATGATCTAACTAATAAAAATGATAAAAGTAAAAGTATTAAATATGAAAAGGATATGACACTTTTATTTTATTAGAGAAGACATCAGATAAATTTAAAATTTATTGCATTTTTAAATCAAATAACATATTGTATGATAGAAATGCATTTCATAATTTTTTTAGTTAATTTAGGTATTCATTTTGAAATGATATATTTTTTGTTTGAAATACAAATGAATTTATTTTAATGACATATTTTGGATAAGTTGTGCAATGGTAAAATTGTTACTTCTCAAACTCCATGTCATGTAGTTGGTGCATGCTTTCAATGATTGATTTTGAATACACACATTGTTCTAGGTAATTTAGTTATTCAATTAATGTATTCCAAACATGACTTTAAAGTTCAATTCAATTATTTTGTACAGATTTGAATATACCATTCCAAATAGGAATTCAATTTCAAATAAATTTCGTACGGTAATTCATTTTGAATTGAAATAAATTATTGATTTATTTGGTTTCAAATAGTCTATAAGGTGAAAATTATATCTAATAAAATATATAAGTTCAGTAAATGAGAAAAATTATAGGAGTGAAATAAAATTATTAAAAATAATTGTGAGTAATGTCGTTCAAATGTTTCACCGCGTCGATAAGAAGAATTTTTTTTAAATCCGAGAAAACAGATGTTGAAAACTGGTGGAAATCATTTCCGAAAGCAGCACGAAGCTACCACTTACTGTTTCCAGAATTGGAAACGAACATGAAAGAAAAAGAAAGGTAATTTGGTTTTCTCGTTTCCTTTACCAGATTTATTGAATGAAAACCGGAAACAAAAAATTGAAAGTGAACATGTCTTAAACGTCTAAGTCATATACAGACTACAGTTAAAAATACTCTAGCAAATTGAAAAGTGTAAAGTCAAGCGTTCAAGCCCACAAGTATCGGCAAATCTACAAGATATATAATGACAAACCATGGGTTGGAATTGTCCTATTTCAAATTTTGAGGCTTGAGAGTGATTTTAGGAAGGTCATTATTGTCATTGCACCCAGTTCATCTTTAAATATTAAAAATGTTATCATAAACCATGGGTTGGAATTGTCCCATTTCAAATTTTGAGGCTTGAGAGTGATTTTAGGAAGGTCATTATTGTCATTGCACCCAGTTCATCTTTAAATATTAAAAATGTTATCATAAGGGTTCGAACCTTGGTCACTCAAATGAAGAAAGGGCATTATAACCAATTAGGCTACATTGTTTTTATTGTCATTTTTTTATTAAACTCTAAAAATATGTTTGGTGATGATGCTTCTATATTTATATTTTATCTTAAGTTATTTATATTTTATAGAAAAAGATTAGCTTTGAAATCGGAACTCAAGTAACATTGATTCAAACATTAATATTAAATTGCATGTGTAGTTTAGTTTACACAAAATGCAGAAGTGTAACCGAAACATTGACCTTTGTGACGAGTATATTCATTTTTTGTGACAAATATACACATAATATAATGATAAAATTGGAAAATGAGAGTCTCATTTCAAATTTCGTGGTCTAAAAGTGGGAAGCTCTTTTTCGTCATTGCGCCAAATTTATCTTTGTATTATAAGTAGATTGTCACAAAAATTACTATATTTGTCACAAAGGTACTTTTTTTGTTACACATATGTCTTTTGACTAAATTGAACCACGAAATATAATTTTATATTTAATGTTTGAATAAATATTACTTCAGTTTCGATTTCACAATTAATCACTTTCTATAAGATATAATAATTTCAGATAAAATATCATTCCTGCTTGGTTGAAGAAGCTCTTTCTACAAGATACATTTAACGTTTTCCATTTCATATTTCATAAATCGAGAGTGAAAGTAGAAAGAGTAAGTTTGTCATCACAATTCTTTATCTACTTCATATAAAAGAGTATCAATATCATGATTTGAGCCATGGTCTTTAAGAAGTAGAAAAACATCAATAGATTTACAATCTTCTTGCGCTCTCCCAATGAGGAAGTTCAAGTAATTGTGGGGTTTAATGTGATGTTCTTTTCGCCATTTTCGGATGTGTTGATTAACTTACAGGGCATTAACATATGAATGAGTTATAATCAGCCTCACTACACAATTTTTACTCTTTATAATAATTAATTTAATCGTAATATTTTTTATACTCGATGTATTTTATGTATGAATTATAGGTATACTTATTACTTGTGACATCAGTGGTAGTTGGTTCAAATGTAATATTTCATCAGGTAGTCAAAATTGAATACAAAGTACATTTATGAGTGATTTTTATCTTGGTGTTGTGAGTAAGGGGACGGGATACGGTGACAACCCCTAAGGGGGTTGTCAGATTGACAACCAAGGGTATTTTGGGTATGAAAAAAAGGAATATATTAATTACCTTTTTTGTATTAATCAGATTGGGAATTAAAAACCCACATTAAATATAATTTTTTTTAAATTTAAATCATATACATTAATGTCTCTATCTATCTCTCTCTTTTCCTTTCTCCTGTGGCCACTCCGCTTCGATGGACAGACTTTTTCTCCGGCGAATTCTCTCCGGCAGACTCCCTCCGGCAACCTGAAAAAATGTACCAGTGCGTTAAAAAGTGTACCAATCCATTAGTCTACTGGTAATTAATATACCAGTGCTAGTGGTACGCTACCAGTACTAGTGGTACGCTACCACTGCTAGTGGTACGGTACCTTACCACTTGTAGCGGTACCATTAGTAGTACCAGTACCATTGCCACTAGTAGCGGTACCATTGCCACTGGTAGCGTACCACTAGAGACTAGCACAAAAAAAAATTAGATCTGAAATATGAAAAATCACAAATCTGGAAAAAAAATCAGGGATGACGAAAGGGGGAGGCAGGGGAGAGGCGGTGACCTCGTGGCGACGGTGGTGGTGGGCAACAGAGGGCGGCGGGAGGGTTTCGACGAGGAGAGGGTGATGGCGCAGCGGTGGTGGGAGGAGGAGGTCGCGATGGCTGAGGAGCGAGGGACGTGACAGTGCTGGGAGGCGGAGGGCGTGACGACAGAAGGGCTGCAGCAGTGATGAGAGGCGGAGGGCGTGGCGGGTCGGCTGGACGACGGTGGTGGCAGCCGATAGAGAGAGAGGGAAGAGATGGGAGGAAGAAGAAGAAGAAGAATAGGAAGAAGAAAGATGGTGAGAGAGAGAGAGAGAGAGGAAAGAGAGAATGTAGGGTTTAGGTATTAATAGGGGTAATAATCTAGTGTGGTCAATTTTTTTCGTCCAAAAATACCCTTAATCCAATATGTACCATTGATTTGAAAAAGAAAAAAAAGAGACAAGAGAGAGAATGAATCCTATGGTTATAAAAATGGGTTGTCACCGTATCTCGTCCCTGTGAGTAAATAGAAATTTAATTATTAGAATGCATATAACTATACCTAGTCACATGGTCGAGCTAGCACGACTGACACGCCAAAACACAACACCAAACTGCGACCAAGTGTAATCGCAGTCCGGGAATGCAGTAACAGGCAAGTTTAATTATCAACCCGGGGTCTAGATCTACTGCTTACTCCGTGATTCTCTATTATCTAGCAAACTAGTTCGAGTGATTGTTGTTTAACGCAAAAGCAGTAAGAAAGCAGGAAATGGTTCGGTTTTCTAAAGCAGTTAAGAGTCACTCGGGATTGAGTCCCCCTAGCCCCTTAGTTAGGTTCAATTGCAATTCCCTGGGTTGATTTACTGTTGATTAGACTGCGGAAGATCCGACAGTAGCTTGGAATCTCTTAAGCTGACCAAGCCCTCTCAGTCTAACTTCCCGGCAGACGACTAGTCTTCACCGGGATAGAAAGCTGAGGCTATAAACACAGAACTCCACTACTGGCGTTAAGAACACCAGTACAAAGCAGTCAACTGGCTAACTCTCGTATAGCCAGTCTCCTACTATCGAATGAAAAAGCTCTAACAACCTAATCAGATTCTATCTATCTCAGGTTGAAGCAGAAATTGAAACAAGCTGATCAGACTCAAATCAATTCATGAAACATGCATCATTCGATTAAAATCAAACAATAATATCATCCCAAGTCATTACAATCAAATCCCTAACACAAGGAACTAGGGTTCTTCATACCCAAGTGAGAGAAAGGTTCTACTCCATAGAGAGAGAAGAGAAAACAAGAATCGGATTAGTCATACTCATAACGATGAGGATAATCTGCTCCGGGACGATGATGTTCACTCCTATGACGATCTCCAGGCTCGATTCGATGAAATCCAGCTCTTAGACGGCTTCTAGGATGAGTTCTTCGCACTTTCTCTCTCTAGGGCTCTGTTTTTGCTCTGAAAACACGATTCTCCCCCTTTTGGCTCGGATTAGGCACTAAAACCGGATTTCCCCAGGTGCACGGGCAGGCGCACGGCCGTGCACCACCCCATTCTGGCCGTGCAACTCTCAAAACGCGCCGTTTCATTTATTCAAGCTCAGCCTCCTTGCACGGCCAGGCGCACGGCCGTGCAAGCCTGGAATGTGCCCGTGCACGGCCTCGGCGTGAGGCGCACGGCCAAATAGCTCATGTGCACGGCCGTGCAGCCTCCTGGTCTGGCCGTGCACTCCTCCAAAAGCTCGCCAATCGTCCGTTCTTCGTCCAATCGACCCCAGACTCGCTCTTAAGCCTTCATTCACGTACTAGGACCTGAAATAACACAACCAAGCACAACCTAGCGTGAAATCGGCCTAAAACACGAGAATCAACACCTCAAACAGTGTAAGTATGAGGGTAAAAACATGTGTAAATGACGGTCTATCAAACTCCCCCACACTTAACCGTTTGCTTGTCCCCAAGCAAACCAAGTCAGACACTAGGTAAGCTTACATATTTCAATCAACCAACATTGGGGACAAGTCATAAAGGCACAAAACACGTGAATCGCACTGGTTTTCAAACATCAATACATGCACAACCTCAATAACAACCTGGACAACCACCACAAAGGACATTCGAGTGCAGCAGATCGAGTAAAGGAAGAGTCTCCCTCCTGTTCACTGGCCAACGTTGACTTGATTCAACCACTTACCCAAAACAGTCAACTCATGCATCCAAGTCAAGACATCAGAATAGAGACCGAGCAATCTAGGTCCTCACCGGGGTACAAGAGCATATAGAAAATGGAAATGAATCACTCACTCTCGACCAGTGGGGTCAGGACAGTTTGATGCGAAAGATGCGCATACTATTTCTCTCAATCCCTATCATCTCTTCACCATGATGGCAGCCTCTAAATGCTAGAGTTCACATATGGGGTGTCACCACTAACTAATCAGGAGGTCTTAGACACAGGTTCAAATGACTGGCTAGGGTCTTGGACATGGGGAAAAGGCCTTTTAGGTGGTGGAAGTATTCAAAGCAAAAGGTTCCACATTTCCCAAACACACAATCACAGTCAAACAAACCGGTATTTTCTTTCTGCTATCCTGCATTACTCAATATCTTATGAGCACAAGAGCGAAGGAGGCATAAACATCAGCATTTCCAAGCCAGACTGCTAAGAAACACTACTTACTGGGCATTATTCAGATTTTTGGTAGTGGCTCTCTTTTGCTTTCAATTTTTCTTTGTTTTTCTTTTATTTTTCTTTTCATTTCTTAAGAGAGCCACCACTTCTGCATAAATTTCAAACACCTGCCCAACTTTTAAGCACTACCTCCAACACTCACATAGACTTAAGCAGAAACAGCAGAGAATATGTAAAAACCACTCTGTGGAATCTTCTAAAAGATGCAACAAGGGTGATTTTTTTCATTATAGACCAAAAGAAAGGATAACACACGGCTCAAAGGGGCTGACTAGGGGATATGACACATCAGGACAGTCAGTTTTGGGCGTGGGCTAATCCTATGCCCCCATCATCTTAGCTAGTGACAACGTGAATGCTACACATCATGGAAGAGGTATCTATCACACAAGAAAGAAACGAGCAGGCTCAAATCTCACATGGCTACCTATATGCTCTATCTCACATTCTGATACGCTGAACTAGATGCATAAACGACTGTCAAGAACAAGTAATCAGATCAAGTCAGATCAAGTCACAGTTGGCAAGCAAACAGTTGAAAAACTGAACCCCTACATCGCTCTACTGCACATCTCAGTCCTCATCATAGGTTGTCCTAGTCGCAAACAAGTTTTCATGCATTAATCCGAAAACCAATCAATTCATCCATCAAAACACAGTGCCAATATGATCAAACAGCAGTACTTGGAGCCCTCAAATCGTAAGATTCGGACAGTAGACTAGGCTCCAAGCACCATCTAAAATATTCCAACCGATACAGAACATCCCCCCACACTTAAGCACGACATTGCCCTCAATGGAGTAGAGGGAAAGATAAGGGGAACGATGTTACCGGGTAAGAACACTGCTGGGGGACTGGAAGTGGACCAGTCAGCGAGAAGCGAACGGGGAAGTGGCAATACTGCACAAATCGAACATCAGAAACACTAGCACACTGGTGTTAGGGATAAGTGTTAGCCCAGACGGCTACATCAAAACACAAATGAAAAACCAAAAACAAAAAAACAACCGACACTAAGTCCAAGCTCCGCACACATGGAGCAAACACTCAAAAGTCTTAAAATAAACAAAAACAGACACACTGAGACGGGCAACGAGTACAGCCTACTCGTCGCCAAGATCGGTGAAGTCGATGTCATCCATGAATGCATCATCACCAGCAGCGCCAGCCGCGCCGTCATGTGGAGGGGAGTCGTCCCAGGGAGTCCTCCAGACCGGTGGATCGCCCGGAACCAGCTGAAGCAGGTGCTGCTGAACCTCCTGCATGCGCCGGGAACGGCGTTTCTCCCGCTCGATATGGGCGAGAGTCACGCCCTGCTGAGCCTGGATCGCGTCCAGCCTGAGGCGGTACTCGGCCTGATCTGCCGCGTACTGTTGCTGGAACTGCATCTGCTGGTCGAGGAGCAGCTGGTTCTGTATCCGCAGCTGCTCGAACTGCTGGGTGAAGTAGTCCTGGCCCTGGAAAGTGGAGCTGCCACCCCCAAAATGGAAGTCAGTCGGTGGGGGATCATCAGCAGCAGCCGCAGCAGCATCCGCAGCAGCATCCACAGCAGCCTCCACCTCATCGATGTCCACCGCATCGTCAGCCTCCTCCTCGGGCTCCTCGGGCTCCGGAAATCCCTCGACCCACTGAACACCGTTCCTCTCCCGCAACAACAGCATCTTCCCGATCGTCACAGCGCCAAAGATGGGGGTCTCCCCTCAATGGTGCACCCCTGCAGGGAGAGGCCGAAGAAGGTAACCAGGCGGGTGATGAGGGGGGCGCAGTGGAGGCTCTTCAGCTCCTTGGCCGTCTTCTCGAATGTCGTGGCCACCACCGAACCCAGGTGGAGAGGATGGTAGCGCTCTCGGATCGAGTCGAGGAAGTACAGGGGCCTCTTCGTGATGTGGCCGGAGCTGTCATATGTAGGGGTGTAAGACTTCCCCAGCAGGTGGTGGAGAAGTCGGTACTCGATCTGCAGGGTGGATGCCTTCGTCCTCCCAGACTTGAAAGGACGCGTCTGGCCAGGCTGAGCCAGGCTGGTGTACAGCCTCTTGAAGTCCACCTCCGGCTCTTTAAGCTCGGTGACGTACTCCCGACGGTCGTCGAGGTCGAGGTCGAGAGCCTCAGCCAGCTCGTGATAGCTCAAGGATCGGGGGACCCCACCCAGCCGGAATTGAACGGATGTACTATCATGGTACCTGGTCGTGGAGTTGTGCTTGAAAGTGGTGTAGAACTCCCACACCGGCTCGTTGTAGACCGTCTCGCAGATCTGTAACAGACGGCGCCATGCAGTGTTGGCGAGCACGGCGGAAATCTGGTTGTAGCAGTGCAATCGCTGAAACTCCCGTTTGGAAAAGCAATGGTGGGCGCCAAACGGGGTTTCCACGACCTGCTTGAAGCGCGCTGCGGTGGGACCCCTCCTGAGATCCCGGATGAACGGGTGCTGGAAATTAGGTTGTGTCATCGCCCTGCAAAACAACAACCCAAAGTGGAACCAAAAGAGCCAAAGAAAAGGTCAAGTCCACCCCCACACTTAAGAACAGGAAGCAGCCGAACCATGGTTTCATCCATAGTTCGGGGGTCAAAAACTCGATAAATCAAGCATAAACCGGGTGGGGGTGCACATTCACAAAAAAAGTAGGCAACTCAAGGTTCACATCCATAGCAAATACACCCACAAACGACATCATTAAGGGCCCCAACCGGTGGCCACAACATGGCATGGAAAACAGGCATTTCATCGAACACCTTGTGTGCAATATTAAGTTAAACATGAAATTGGCCAAATTCTTGCACACAAGGGCTCAAACAAGCAAATGGGACTTTGCCCAACATAATTCAATCACATCCCACGCATTCCCCTCAATCAATTTCACATAAATCGCATGATTCAAAAAGGTTCTCTAACATACACCCTACACACTCAATTCTCCAAAATTAACAAAGTTAGGGGCAAAATCAAACCTGGAGACTCAAGTAGAGGTGTAGGGGATGATGAGGGGAAGACAATGGAATCGACGAAATGCCGAAAATCTGGCCGGAAATGCTCGTCGGAGCCTCGCCGGATTCTCGCCGGAAATCGCCTCCGGCGACAAAAATGTCGCCCAAACTCGCTCAAACTCGGGGGATAGGCCGCCTTGGGTGTGGAAAGAATGGGTTTTGTGTTGGTTTGGTGAAAAATGGACCCAAAGTGGCCGGAAAAATCAAAATAGGGAGGTTTGGCGCGGTTTTCCGGCGAGGGGAGAGGTTTCCGGCGAGAAAAATTGAGATTCTGACCCAAATGGCCGTGCACGGCCATTTATAGAGCCCGTGCCTTGGCTGCACGGGCAGAGGCGCACGGCCGTGCACCTGGGCTTTTTGCCCGTGCAGGCCGACACGGCCTGGCCGAGGGAGTTGCACGGCCGTGCGCAATGCACATTTGGCCGTGCAACTTGGTGCGAGAGCTCGCACGGCCTGACCGAGGGTGCTGCACGGCCGTGCACAATGCACTTTTGGCCGTGCAACTTGCGACGAGAGCTCGCACGGCCTGGCCAACGGAGTTGCACGGCCGTGCACATAGCACATTTGGCCGTTCAACTTGTGCCGAGAGCGCGCACGGCCAGGCCAGGCTAGGCGCACGGCCGTGCAAGTTGATTTTCTGGCCGTGCACCTTGCTGGGGTCCCGAAATCAACCTGTTTTCACTCAAAAACGACACGAAACTCCAGATCAACGTCTCAAGACCCACAAGCGCTTCTTTACCGTCTTTTAGCTGGACGCCAGTAGAGGAACTAAGGGTCCTCGAGCTTGATCAGCAGCTCTGCGCGCTCGACAGCACCTCCCAAGTATAACTTTAGGAGGTGGCCATTCACCTTGAATGGCTCGGTTTGAGCATTGCTGATCTCCACCGCACCGTGCGGGAAAACTTGGGTCACCGTGAAAGGACCCGACCACCTAGAACGGAGCTTGCCCGGAAAGAGCTTCAGGCGTGCATTGAATAACAGAACACGATCACCGACCTGAAACTCCTTCGGGCCCCTCAACCTAGCGTCGTGGAGACGCTTGGTGCGCTCTTTGTAGAGCAGGGTATTCTCATAGGCGTGGTAACGCCACTCCTCCAACTCCAGCAGCTGCAACTTAAGTTCTGTACCTGCAACACTCAAATCCATGTTTAGCAGCTTAATGGCCCAGAAGGCCTTGTGCTCTAGCTCTACCGGCAAATGGCACGCCTTCCCATAGACAAGCCTATAGGGAGAAGTGCCAATCGGGTTCTTATAGGCAGTCCTATACGCCCAGAGAGCATCATCGAGCTTGGTGGACCAATCCTTGCGGGACTGATCCACCGTCTTTTCAATTATACGTTTTAGCTCCCGGTTCGTCAGCTCGGCCTGCCCATTTGACTGGGGATGATAGGCCACCGACACCTGATGCTTAACGCCATACCGAGAGAGGAGTTTCGTGAATTGCCCCTGAAAATGGGTTCCTCTATCACTAATAATGGCGCGAGGTGTCCCGAACCGGGAGAACAGCTGCTTCAGAAATGAACAGACCCGTCGTGCATCATTGGTGGGCATGGCTTGAGCTTCTGCCCACCTCGAGACGTAGTCCACTGCAACCAAAATGTACAGATGGCCAAAAGATGGAGGGAATGGGCCCATGAAATCGATACCCCAAACATCAAAAATCTCACAAATAACAGATATATGTTGGGGCATCTCATCCCGGGCAGAAATGTTACCTGACCTTTGGCAGCGGTCGCACTGGCGTGCGAAGGTGTCTGCATCCTTGAAGAGCGAGGGCCAATAGAAGCCCGACTGTAGCACCTTCCGCGCCGTGCGGGTTCCTCCATGATGACCGCCAGTGGGTCCTTCGTGACATTGAGACAGGATGTCTCCCATCTCATGCTCCATGACACAGCGCCGGATCACGCCATCTGCTCCGATTCTGAAGAGGTAAGGATCCTCCCAGAAGTAGTGCTTCAGATCGGAGAAGAACTTGCGCTTCGCATGAGTAGCCATCCCCTTGGGTAACTGCTTGCCCACCAGATAATTGGCAAAGTCAGAATACCAAGGGGTAACGCTGTCCACCAGGGTCATCGCCAGCAATCGCTCACCCGGGAAGGAGTCGTCGATCTCTTCCTCGAAGTTGTCCACCGGAGGGGCTTCCAACCGCGAAAGATGATCTGCAGCAACATTCTCGGCTCCCTTCTTGTCCCGGATCTCGATATCAAACTCCTGCAGCAGCAGGATCCAGCGGATGAGCCGAGGCTTGGCATCAGCCTTGCTCATCAGATAACGAATCGCCGAGTGGTCAGTGTAGACCACCACATGAGAGAGCACCAGATAGGGTCGGAACTTGTCAAATGCATACACCACAGCGAGGAGCTCCTTCTCTGTGGTGGTGTAGTTCTCCTGTGCATCGTTCAAGGTCTTCGACGCGTAGTAGATGGGCTGGAAGTGTTTCTCGCGTCTCTGACCCAGAACTGCTCCGACTGCATAATCACTCGCATCGCACATCAGCTCAAAAGGAAGAGACCAGTCAGGAGTCACCATGATAGGGGCATGGGTAAGCTTCTCCTTCAGAGTCTCAAATGCAGCTGTGCACTCTGGAGTGAACTGGAATGGCGCATCCTTCTCCAACAGCTTGGTCAACGGCAGGGCAATCTTCGAGAAGTCTTTGATGAAACGCCGGTAAAAGCCTGCATGACCGAGAAAGCTGCGAATCCCCTTCACAGAAACGGGGGGAGGTAGCTGACTGATCGTCTCAATCTTCGCGCGATCTACCTCAATCCCCTTCTTGGAGATCTTGTGCCCAAGCACGATACCCTCACGAACCATGAAATGGCACTTCTCCCAGCTGAGTGCCAGATTCGTCTCCTCGCACCTCTTCAGAACGAGTTCCAGGTTATGGAGACAGTGAGTGAAGGAGTCTCCATATACCGAGAAATCATCCATGAAGACTTCCATGATCTCTCCAACCAGTCGGTCAAAGATAGCCAGCATGCATCTCTGGAAGGTCGCCGGTGCGTTACACAGCCCAAATGGAATCCTCCGGTAAGCAAAAGTGCCGAAGGGGCAAGTGAATGTGGTCTTCTCCTGATCCTCCGGTGCAATAGGAATCTGGAAGTACCCAGACATGCCATCCAGGAAGCAATAGAACTCATGGCCCGCCAACCTCTCCAGCATCTGGTCAATGAAAGGTAGGGGAAAATGATCTTTCCTGGTGGCGTGGTTCAGGCGCCGGTAATCGATGCAGACTCTCCAGCCGGTCACGGTCCGCATCGGGATCAACTCCTTCTTCTCGTTCGGGACCACAGTCATCCCGCCTTTCTTCGGGACCACCTGAGTGGGGCTGACCCACTTGCTATCAGATATAGCAAAGATGATCCCTGCATCCATGAGCTTCACGATCTCTGCCCGGACCACTGCCTCCAAGTTAGGAGACAATCTCCGCTGCGGCTGCCTGACTGGCTTAACCTCATCCTCCATCAAGATTCTGTGAGAGCAAAAGGATAGGCTAATGCCTCTGATGTCAGTGATCTTCCATGCCATGGCCCGGGCGTACTTCTGCAACAGAGTCACCAGCCTGCTCTTCTGCTCGGGGGTCAGATCCGAGCTAATAATAACCGGGAGCTTATTCCCCTCCCGGAGAAATGCATACTCCAGATGAGATGGGAGGGGTTTAAGCTCCAACTCTGGTGGCTCCTCCAATGATGTAGCGAGCCGGGGCGAGATGGGAATCGGCTTGAATGGCATCTCTCGCCCCTCGCTCGCAGCCTCGTCCAGCTCCGCCAGCTGCTCCGCCAGCTGCACATCCTGTGATGCCTGTTCCCCTAGCAAAAGACAACGCTCAAGGAAATCATCAGTACCCGCACTCGTGATGGCGAGTGCGGTCTCAAAATCAGCAACAACATCACAGTAATCAAGATCATCATGGAGCTGGGGGTGTTTCATATTATCAGAAACAGAGAAGGTGATTTGTTCACCCCCAGCTCTCAAAATCAGCTTTCCATCATTAACATCAATCAGTGCCTTGGCGGTGGCGAGAAAAGGTGATGAGGAGGCGGCATTGCCATGCACGCCATGCACCGGGCCAGCTACTTAGTGTCGGTTGTGTCATTCTTTCTTGCGTTGTTTTTCATCTTTCCTTGTCCACGTCGGTTAGGATAGTTTTTGTTCTTTCCTTGTCAAAGTCGGTTAGGGTATTTTGTAACTCTTTATAAAGCGTGTTCTATGTTCGGTATCGGCAGTTTTTTTTGATTGAATAAAGAAGAAAAGAGGGCTTTCCTCGCATAATTCGACTCGGGTATTCCTTTGAATCAACGAGGCTCGAGTTTACTATTCCCTTCATCACGCACGCTGCATCAGATTGGTATCAGAGCCCGGCCGATACCGAGGGATGCCGCCCCGTCGACAGGCGCGAGCCTACAACGCGGAGGACGTCGATCTCGCTGAGTTGCGACGTGACAACGCGGAGGTTCGCCGCGACAATGACGAGCTGCGGCGCCAGGTTGAAGTTCTGTCACAGCGGCTGGATGAGGTCGTCCACCTGCAACGTCAATATGATGAGGTCACCATTGTCGACGAGAATCCGTTCGCTGAACCCCGCCCACGCTCACCCGAACGCCCTAATCATCGATGGGAGCAGGGGTTTAGGGTGGAGGTTCCACAGTTTGATGGCAGCCTGAAGCCGGAAGAATTCCTTGACTGGCTCTCCCAAGTCGAGGAGATTTTGGACTTTAAAGACGTTCCCGATGACCGTCGTGTCCCACTAGTGACAATCCGATTGCACGGTCGCGCCCAAGCGTGGTGGCAGCAGCTGAAGCACACTCGAGCGCGGCAGGGCAAGGCCAAAATCGCGAGCTGGATCAAGTTCCGGAAACACCTGCGGGCGGCGTTCTTGCCCTACAATTTTGATCGGGAGCTTTACCAGCGCTTCCAAAACCTACGACAGGGCACCCGTTCCGTGGACGAATATTCGGCTGAGTTTTATTCTTGTTTGGCGCGCGTGGACATCAGTGAGTCCCCGCTTCAGCTGGTTTCTCGCTATATCGGTGGTCTACGTCTTCAGCTACAGGACGTTCTCAACATGTTTGATCCCGTCAGCGTGGCGGAGGCCCAACAACGCGCAGTTCAAGCCGAGAAGCAGCTAGCTCGTCGCGGCATCAGCAACTTCAGGCCTCCGAACACCACTCCGGCACTTCCCCCACCCCAAGGTCGGGATAGCCCTAACCCGCCGCCAGCGCGACCCGTGCCCGGCAACACACAGGGACGATTGGGCGCGTTGCGTTGCTTCAACTGTGGGGAGGTGGGGCATCGTCAGGTGGATTGTCGAAACCCGAAGGCCAACACACGCGGCCTGTTTACGGAAGGCGAGTCGCTGGAACCAGAATTCACTGGGGATGCAAACCCAATTTATGACCAATACGAGGAGGCCGCAGAGTACGTCTCTGGTGACGTGGGTCCCTTGCTGGTGCTCCGCCGGGCGTGCTTCACCCCACGTGCCTCTGATCATGAGTGGCTGCGCAATAACCTCTTCCATTCCACATGCACAATCGAGGGTAAAGTTTGCTCCTTCATCATCGATGCTGGTAGCTGTGAGAACGTGGTTTCTGAAGTGGCGGTCGCGAAGTTGGGATTGACCACCGAATCCCATCCCAAACCGTATCGCCTTTCTTGGCTTAGTCAGGGCACGGATGTCACTGTCTCTCAACGCGTGCTTGTGAATTTTTCAGTCGGACCTACCTACCGGGACGCGGTCTATTGTGATGTAGTCCCCATGGACGCCTGCCACTTACTCCTCGGCCGGCCCTGGCAATACGACAACTCCGTTCTGCACGACGGGCGAGCCAATACCTACACCTTTCTCTTTCGGGGTGTGAAGATTGTCTTGGTGCCAACCAAGCCTAAGGGCGGCTTGAACCCGCAACGACCAGCCCTCACACCGCCGACGACCCTGTTGGCTCGAGGTCCCTTCCAGGCGGCCATGCGAGAGTCGGGCTTGGTGCTTGTGGTGTGTTGCTCCCTCCTTTCGCACACTACCCCGCAACCTGTACATGTTCCTGTTCAGCAACTGTTGCTGGAGTTCGCAGACGTTTTCCCGGAAAACCTGCCAAAGGAGCTACCACCACTACGTGACATTCAGCATCATATCGACTTGGTCCCTGGTGCGGTTCTCCCTAACCGTCCCCACTATCGTATGAGTCCCCAAGAACACGAGGAGCTACGTCGTCAAGTCGAGGACCTCCTGGCCAAGGGTCATGTCCGCGAGAGCCTTAGTCCGTGTGCTGTTCCCGCTCTCCTCACGCCTAAGAAGGACGGCTCATGGCGCATGTGTGTGGACAGTCGGGCCATCAACAAGATCACCGTTCGATATCGATTTCCGATTCCACGCTTGGATGACCTCCTGGATCAATTGGGTGGCGCAACAGTGTTCAGTAAGCTGGACTTGAAGAGCGGTTACCATCAGATTCGCATCCGCATGGGCGATGAATGGAAGACGGCTTTCAAGACTCGAGAAGGTCTGTTCGAGTGGCTGGTTATGCCATTCGGTCTCTCCAATGCACCTAGTACGTTCATGCGGGTGATGAATCAAGTCCTGAGGCCGTTCATTGGGACATGTGTCGTCGTTTATTTCGATGACATTCTCATCTATAGTGCGGATGAGAAAACTCATTTGGACCACCTCCGTGACGTGCTTCTCGTTCTTCGTCGCGAGAAGTTCTATGCGGCAACCGCTAAGTGTGCCTTCTTCGCCGCCTCCATTCAGTTTCTGGGATACGTCGTCTCGCGGGAAGGGCTCAGGGTCGACCCCAGCAAGGTACAGGCTGTCGCCCAATGGCCTCGGCCCTCGTCGATCACGGAGGTACGCAGCTTCCATGGCCTCGCATCGTTTTATCGGAGGTTTATCCCACACTTCAGCGGCATTATGGCTCCTCTCACGGATTGCATCCGAGGCTCGAAGTTTCACTGGACTCCCGACGCCGAGGCCGCGTTTCTGGAAGTCAAACAGCGCCTCGTTGCTGCCCCTATCTTGGTTCTACCCGACTTCGGTCAACCGTTTGAGTTGCACTGTGATGCTTCCAAGACAGGCATCGGGGCGGTTCTCAGCCAGTCAGGCCGACCAGTGGCTTATTTCAGTGAGAAGCTATCCGGCGCCAAGCTCCGTTTCAGTACTTACGATGTGGAATTCTACGCAGTTGTTCAGGCGATCAAGCATTGGCGACATTATTTGTTTCATCGGGAGTTCATCTTGTTTACCGATCATGATTCCCTCAAACATCTCGGCAGCCAGGATAAGATCTCTCATCGGCATGCCTCGTGGGTCGCATACCTCCAGCAGTTTACCTTTGTCATCAAACATAAGGCGGGAGTGTCCAACAGGGTGGCGGATGCCTTGAGCCGGCGCAGCGGATTACTCACCGAAATGCGCATTCATGTCCCTGGCTTCGAGTCGTTCCTAGAGCTCTATGTGGATGATCCGTTTTTCTCCCAGATCATGACCCGGCTACAGCAGGGGGAACCCACGGATTTTGTCCTGGACGGTGGGTTCTTGTTTCGCGGCACTCAACTTTGTATCCCCGCCTGCAGCTTGCGATTGAAGATTATTCAGGAGCTCCATAACGAGGGGCATGTGGGCCGTGATCGTACGTTCCTTCTCCTCGCTGCCTCCTACTTCTGGCCGACCATGCGCAAGGAGGTGGGTCGCTACGTTGCCCGTTGTCGCATTTGTCAGATGGCGAAAGGCACCTCGACCAATGCTGGTCTCTACCTCCCTCTTCCTATACCTACGCAGCCTTGGTCTGATATCAGCATGGACTTCGTCCTGGGGCTTCCTCGTACGCAGCGGGGTTCTGATTCCATTTTCGTGGTCGTTGACCGGTTCTCGAAGATGGTTCATTTCATTCCGTGTAAGAAGACATCGGATGCTGTCGCGGTCGCCCTTCTCTATTTCCGAGATATCTATCGATTGCATGGTCTCCCGGCCTCTATTGTCTCTGATCGTGATTCCCGTTTTGTGAGTCACTTTTGGCGCAGTTTGTGGCGCATGGTCAATACCCAGCTGAATTTTAGTAGTGCTTATCACCCCCAAACTGATGGCCAGACGGAGGTTGTTAATCGGTCGCTGGGTAACCTGTTGCGTTGTTTGGTGGGTGATCATCCAAAGTCCTGGGATCAGAAGCTGCCTCAAGCTGAGTTCGCCCACAATCGCGCCGTGAATCGCTCCACCGGGTTTTCCCCGTTTCAGGTCGTCTTTGGGTTGGTGCCCCGGGGTCCTCTGGACCTGCTTGCGTTGCCTTCCAAGGTGCGGAACCATGCTACGGCTGCGGAGTTGGTTGACAAGCTGGCTACTGTCCATCAGACCACACACGACCGCTTGGAGGCATCTTCGGCTGCTTACAAAACCCGCGCGGATCAACGCCGCCGCGCTGTGGAGTTCCAGGTCGGGGACTTTGTCTGGGCGGTCCTTACTAAGGATCGTTTTCCTCCTCGTGAGTACAGCAAGCTCGCTGCTCGGAAGATTGGGCCGGTGGAGATCGTCGAGAAGATCAACCCCAATGCCTACCGTCTCCGTCTGCCGAGCCATATCCGTACCGCCGATGTTTTCAACGTCAAGCACCTCATCCCATTTGCCGACGATCCCTCGCCTGAGGACGCGGAGGCGGCATTGGATTCGAGGGCGAATCTTTTCTACCCCGGCGGGAATGATGAGGAGGCGGCATTGCCATGCACGCCATGCACCGGGCCAGCTACTTAGTGTCGGTTGTGTCATTCTTTCTTGCGTTGTTTTTCATCTTTCCTTGTCCACGTCGGTTAGGATAGTTTTTGTTCTTTCCTTGTCAAAGTCGGTTAGGGTATTTTGTAACTCTTTATAAAGCGTGTTCTATGTTCGGTATCGGCAGTTTTTTTTGATTGAATAAAGAAGAAAAGAGGGCTTTCCTCGCATAATTCGACTCGGGTATTCCTTTGAATCAACGAGGCTCGAGTTTACTATTCCCTTCATCACGCACGCTGCATCAAAAGGTCTACCCAGTATCAAGGGCACATCAACATCCTCATTTATGTCCAAAATCACAAAGTCAACAGGATATGAAAATGGCCCTACTGCGACTATCAAGTCCTCTGCTATACCCCTAGGATGCACAATAGATCTATCAGCAAGCTGGATGCTCATCCTAGTATTACTGGGTTCACCTAGGCCTAGCTTCTTAAACAATGAATATGGCATGACATTAATGCTAGCGCCTAAATCCGCCAAGGACTTCCCTACATGCAAACTACCAATCATGCAAGGGATAGTGAAACTCCCTGGATCTTTTCGCTTCTCTGGTAGTTTGTTCTGCAGGATGGCAGAACACTCCTCGTTTAGCATCACCGTAGACAGCTCCCCAAGCTTCCTCTTGTTGGTGAGGAGATCCTTCATGAACTTGGCATACTTGGGCATCTTCGATAATGCCTCCACGAAGGGCATGCTAATATTCACCTGCTTCAGCATTGCCATGAATTTGGCAAACTCAGTCTCCAGTCGGTCTTTGTGCAACCGAGTAGGAAAGGGAAGCTGTGGTACATACTCCTTCACCACTGGTTGCGGTGTAGGAGCAGGCACCTCAACCTCCTTCTCCATTTCTTCCTGATTAGCTGGAAGTGCTGAAGCAGGGGTCTCTTTCTCCGCTGCCCGACCAGGTGAATCGGCAGTCACCTTGCCACTCCTGGTTGTGATGGCACTGCCGTTTTCATCCTGGTTCTGCGGGTGAGGAATGGTCTGACCAGGCAAGGTACCTGGAGTCCGTCGAGCAACAGCCTGGGCAACACCACCAAGCTGGGTCTGTATATCTCGCAGCACAGCCTGCGTGTTTCTCTGACCAGCTTCCAGCTCCAAGAACTTGCCAGAAGCCTTCTCCATGAACTGCTCCATGTTATTGAATTTACGTGCACTGGAGGCGGCCAGAGAACCCACCAGATCTCTCAGTTCCGCCATCGGGTCAACCTGTGCTGGGGCTGCCCCTGCCTGTGGAAATGGTCGTGCCTGCGACTGAGGTGGAACTGGCCCCTGTCTGGGCTGGTAGAGTGGCTGCTGTTGCTGCTGAAATTGCCCCTGTCTGGGCTGGAATGGAGGCCTCTGGAAACCGGGAGGTCCCTGGGGAGCTGGTGGTCTGGGATTTGGCCCAGCCCAAGAAAAGTTAGGATGCTGACGCCACCCCTCATTATAGGTGTTGCTGTAGGGGTCAAAGCGCCTGGCATTCCCGATGAAATCCACCTGCTCCTGGGGAGTGGACGACTCCCTCATAGCCTGACAGTCCTCCACGGTGTGATGAGAGCTCTCACACCACTGGCAGTGCATCGCCTGCGGCTGTCCGGTACCTGCAATCAAACCAGAACGATCGATAGCTGAAACCAGCTTCGATACCACCTGCACCAGATCAGATGACTGGGTGCCCACAGCATGCACACCCCTTCCAGGTGCTCGTCTCGATCTCCTGGCAGTGCCCCAGTCATAACCATTCTCCGCCATCTCCTCAAAGAGTTGATTCAGCTGTGGCGGGATTTTGGTCAGCATGTTCCCGCCACAAACCGAATCGATCAGCTGCTTGTCCTCCGGGAAGAGGGCGTGATAGAAAGTGCCCACCTTAAACGCATCATTGAAACCATGGTTGGGACACCTGAGAAAGAGGCTGGTGTACCTCTCCCAAGCATCCCTAATGGTCTCATCCTCATCCTGAGAAAAGTGTGTAATCTGCTTCTGGAGATCAGCTGTCTTGGATGGAGGATGGTAGCGGGTGAGGAACTTGTCCGCCAGGTTGGCGAACGTGGTGATGGAGCCCGGAGGTCGAGTGTCTAGCCACTCCTTGGCCTGCCCCTCCAGAGTGAATGGGAAGTACCGCAGCTGGATGGCATCTGCCGGTACCCCATTGATCTTGATTCCATCGATGAGCTCGTGGAATCGCCTGAGATGTGATCGAGGGCACTCTCCCTCCTTACCACGGAACACTACTGAACCGCGCAGCATGGTGATCACGGAGGTGCTCACCTCAAAGTTGTTGGCTGGGACCTGAGGGTGTTGAATAGGTGACCTCATGTCCGCAGCCCTAGCGGTCCAGTATGATCCCATGGTCTGCTCCCCGGGGATCATATCACGGTTCTCTGGATCAGCCATCTCGCCTTCTTCTTCTTCTAACGGCAGCTGTGGTAGCTCCTCCTCCGCAGCCAGTCGTGCCTTTAGAGCCCGCTTGAAGTTCCTGCAAGTTCGTTCAAGCTCCTGGTCTAACGGTAGTAGATCTCCCGACTGGCTACGGGTCATGCACTACCTGCACACACTCAGAAGAAACAACCCGTGAAGGCACACAGGTGGAAAAGAAAAATGCACTAAAGAAAAAGCTAGAGTAACAAATTATCACGTTTCCCCAATAACCTAGAGGGTTCCCCGGCAACGGCGCCAAAAACTTGACACGCCAAAACACAACACCAAACTGCGACCAAGTGTAATCGCAGTCCGGGAATGCAGTAACAGGCAAGTTTAATTATCAACCCGGGGTCTAGATCTACTGCTTACTCCGTGATTCTCTATTATCTAGCAAACTAGTTCGAGTGATTGTTGTTTAACGCAAAAGCAGTAAGAAAGCAGGAAATGGTTCGGTTTTCAAAAGCAGTTAAGAGTCACTCGGGATTGAGTCCCCCTAGCCCCTTAGTTAGGTTCAATTGCAATTCCCTGGGTTGATTTACTGTTGATTAGACTGCGGAAGATCCGACAGTAGCTTGGAATCTCTTAAGCTGACCAAGCCCTCTCAGTCTAACTTCCCGGCAGACGACTAGTCTTCACCGGGATAGAAAGCTGAGGCTATAAACACAGAACTCCACTACTGGCGTTAAGAACACCAGTACAAAGCAGTCAACTGGCTAACTCTCGTATAGCCAGTCTCCTACTATCGAATGAAAAAGCTCTAACAACCTAATCAGATTCTATCTATCTCAGGTTGAAGCAGAAATTGAAACAAGCTGATCAGACTCAAATCAATTCATGAAACATGCATCATTCGATTAAAATCAAACAATAATATCATCCCAAGTCATTACAATCAAATCCCTAACACAAGGAACTAGGGTTCTTCATACCCAAGTGAGAGAAAGGTTCTACTCCATAGAGAGAGAAGAGAAAACAAGAATCGGATTAGTCATACTCATAACGATGAGGATAATCTGCTCCGGGACGATGATGTTCACTCCTATGACGATCTCCAGGCTCGATTCGATGAAATCCAGCTCTTAGACGGCTTCTAGGATGAGTTCTTCGCACTTTCTCTCTCTAGGGCTCTGTTTTTGCTCTGAAAACACGATTCTCCCCCTTTTGGCTCGGATTAGGCACTAAAACCGGATTTCCCCAGGTGCACGGGCAGGCGCACGGCCGTGCACCACCCCATTCTGGCCGTGCAACTCTCAAAACGCGCCGTTTCATTTATTCAAGCTCAGCCTCCTTGCACGGCCAGGCGCACGGCCGTGCAAGCCTGGAATGTGCCCGTGCACGGCCTCGGCGTGAGGCGCACGGCCAAATAGCTCATGTGCACGGCCGTGCAGCCTCCTGGTCTGGCCGTGCACTCCTCCAAAAGCTCGCCAATCGTCCGTTCTTCGTCCAATCGACCCCAGACTCGCTCCTAAGCCTTCATTCACGTACTAGGACCTGAAATAACACAACCAAGCACAACCTAGCGTGAAATCGGCCTAAAACACGAGAATCAACACCTCAAACAGTGTAAGTATGAGGGTAAAAACATGTGTAAATGACGGTCTATCAACGACCCTGTTAGCGCATACATGAAGACAATATATGTGGATCGACCCCGTATAAGCATGCATGCTTCATGGGCTCGCGCATAAGTGCGAGCACCATACGGTCTATATTTATCAACTCATATTTATAGAAAAATGCGCCATTTGGTAAAAATAAAATAAAATATTCTAAAATAATATAGAAATTTGAATTAATGAGTAGTTTTTCACATCAACGAGTTACAACTCATATTCTAAAAGGTTTATAAAATGTTTTCATTATTTATTTTGAGACTCAAACCTTTTTCAATGTATACAACTAAACACTCATTTATAAAATCATTCTTGATTAACTTAATAGCTAAAAAGTCTTTTTCTATAGTTTGCAGTAATAACAAACAATGTCAACAATAACTTTAGAAGTAAAGTGAAGAAAAAAATTGAGATTTAGTATGTCTTTGGAAATGTGTGTGTATTTGGCAATTGAAAATTTAGAGCCAGGGAAATTATGTTGGACATATTGTTTGCACCAAAAGTACTGTACGTAGGCAATAAAAAAATCTCAAACTAGGCCTTTAGCCTTCTTTATGCATCCTTCATTAGTACTTCTGGCCATTTATCAATAACAGACCATGTCCATACTGCATACGCTTTTTTCTGCTAATTAGTAATTACTCTACTTTTTTTTACATTACTAAATCTATTTCAATTATAGGGAAGCCTTTTTATCTAGATTTATGTCTTTTGGGTAACTTTGGTATGACTGGAGTTTAAATTTTGGAGTTTTATTTACTTTTGGGAAGGGAATTGTATGCACTTATAATAGACAATTTTTATCGCATACTATAAAACTCATGTTCATTCATTATTATGACAGATTTAGTTGGTAAAGTTCACCATACACAACCAACCTCTCAACTTTCTGCATGATAAGTTCTTTCATAAATAGATCTTACTATCTTAGTATCCTGGTCAAGGGACAAAGTGATGGGAATGGTTCGATTCTGTCTATTACTTAGAAGCGAAATTACGGGCAACACTACAAAGAAAAACAAGCATTCCCAAAATAATATGAAATTACAGGAATATGAAATTCGTGAATGTTCAATTTGCTGGTTGTACTACTACCTTGAAGCACAGAGGGGATCGGACTAGAAGCTGAAGGTAGGTTGGTATAAGCGTTGTTTTATGCGATTTCCAGCAAAGGGGTTATAAAGTCAAAAGGAAGCTCAAGTTTGTAGTCTTTTTGCTATGGATTCTCAAATTGGCGAGGATGAAGAGATAGGATTAGAAGGAACAAGCCACCAACAACAAAAAAAGAAAAAAGAAAAAATATCAATTGTAAATAGTGGGTAACATACTTAATGTTAGACTAAAAGTTTCTCACTCTCTCTTATATAATATTTTATTTTCTATTATTATTTTTATGGAAGGTTTCTATATTTGGATTTTTTTATATTCTCCTATCCGACTCAATCAAGTTTCATCACCTATTTAGGTGATTCAAGTGAATTTATTTATTATTTGAATCTTTTTAAATAATTTTATAATGATTTTTATTTATTGATTGATAATTTATTGATAATTTATTAAAATATTTGGGCCGAATTTTATTTATAGAACAAGGCCTCCATAATCTCAGGACCGATCCTGGTAACGTCGGAAGCCATTATTTCACTAAACGTAAATCATTAAAATAGAATCCGTGAATAAATCCTATACTAGTGAATTAGTGATTTGGTTAACATATTGTCAAGTGGTAAATAAGGCGGGAGTGTTGTCAAATGTGACAATGTCAATTTCAAATCTCAATCAAAGTATAGGGTAATATAGTTCAAAGTTGATGGGGGATGTTGAAACCCTTTATTAATTAGTGGGACTGGGGACACAATAAGAAAGTCAGTGTCGGGGAACAGTTTGCAATGGATCTCCATTTGGCCACGCTTTTAATTATTTATCACAAGCAAGTTGAAGACACCCGATTTTTCCACGATCCTTCCCAAAGGATGGATGAGTAGTTGTTTGTCCATGTATGCACATGTACTGATGAGAATGAGATGCACATAATTTGCTATGTTGATTGTAAGAGTGTGTATGTGTTGTATGGTGCAAAGTATTTCCATAGTGATATCCGAATTCTCCACACCAAAAAAATAGATTACAGGTTGACGTTTCTTCACAAGACTTCTTCGGTGGTGTAGACGATAAAAGAGAGCACGAAAATGATGATGGCCGGTTACGATTATTAACTCAGTATGAATCGCCGACTAATAATTGATAAAGGAATAAAAAGAAGAACATGTTAGACTCACTGAAAGCCATTGATGAGCCGACGACGGTGAACGTGAAGAAGAATGTGGAGATGAATTCGACAAGATGTGATCGGAGAGAGCAATTACAAAGTTGGGAAGAAACAATCAATTTTCGGGTTTATATGAATATACAGAGGACAACATAAGAATAAAAAACACAATACCATGGTATTTCACAAATATTAGCCCTCCCCTATAGTATTTGGAGAATAGCACATTTGTGTTTGAAGAATAACACCCCCAATTATCATGTTACTTTTTTCCAACGAAAGATAGTATTTGATTTCAAATCCCAAATTACACGAAAATGGAACTCAAATACCACACCCCAAATGTGCATTCCAAAAGAGCAATGGCAGGTGCTTGCATGTGAGAAATTTTTAGATTCGAATCATTCTAAATGATGAATTTGTTAGCTGATAGAGAGTTTTGTGCAACTATGTATTTGTGTGTATCGATTTATGTGTGGTGCATTGCATGTGTTATGTGCGAGAACATGTGAAACGTTGACATTAACAAGCATCATTCATTGTAGTATATCCTCGCTCCAAAAAAAAATTAGTCACAAAAAAATTATATATTTGATGAAACTGGGCAAATTATATATTTGAGTATACATTATATTTAGTTACAAAAAAATTTCTCAAGTATAATAATTAAAATTTGATGGAATTTAAATTGACAGGGATGGAGTTATTTAGTAGGAAAAAACCAGAACTTCAAATAATAAACTTCACAAAACCAGAACTTAAGAGGGAATAAAGTCGTTATCTTGAACTTCTAGTTTAAGCTTCGGAAAGTCTGAATCAATACCCTTCAATTACATTATAAGAAACCAAACTTTATATTCTTATCTTTCATAAGGAAAGGAAAAGCTTTTTTATTTTATTTCTGAATCGCTATTCGTCGCCCTAAATTTTGAAAATTTACGCCCTAAATCATACTGAATTGACGTTTATACCCTAACGCCAATTTCCATAATCTCTGCCTGTTCTGTCGTCCCGCCGCCGCTCGATTGCTGGCCTCTGCTGCCGTTCCCCATACCCGTCGCGGCTCCCATTCCCCGAACCCACTATATATCGTTCTATCTCCCCACCGCTTACGTCCCTCTCAATTTCCAAGTTAATTATTCTTCTTCCCAAATCCATTTCCCTTTCCCCATCTCCCGTCAATTTCCAGGTTAATTTATTATTCTTCCCAAAAGAAGGAAGCAAAGGCGAAGAAAACCCATTTCCCGTTCCACTGCCTGTCGCTGTTGCTGTCGACAAAAATATCTGTTGAACTTCCCAATCATCTTTTTCTGGGCTAAGGATAAGGACGCTAGAAATGGGTTGAGTTCCCGTGCGAGAGATGGAAGGAACCGGTATTCTATCCGTCTAGACTTCTCGGCCCGGCCTCTCTTCCCATCGTTGGGATTCATTGAATGTGATCGGCGGTTGGAATGGAGAAGGAGGAAGGGAATGGATCAAAATCTAATGAGAAGGGTAGGAGTGTAACTTTACTATAGTTTAGGGCGACAAATTCAAATATCTAGGGCGACGAATAGCAACTCCCTTTTATTTTGGGTAAATGCCAAATTTGATCACTGGATTGACTAAAATGTGTCATGTTTAGTCATTGGAAAAAATCAATATCAATTTTGATCACTCGAATTAGTAAAATGGTCCACGTTTAGCTAATTCGAGTGAGTGACTAAACGTGTACCGTTTAACTAATTCGAGTGGCCAAAATTGATATTAATTTTTTCAGCGACTAAACAGGACACGGTTTAATAAACCCAATGATCAAATTTGGAATTTACCCTTTTTTATTTTAGTAGCAATGAAGCATTGGATGTGGACGACTTGATTCAATGAAGTTTCTTTCAAGGATGTGGTGAAAGAGAAGTTAATACGCAAACTTCCAACAAGTTTTCAAGTTCGTAACCTCCCTCATAGGAATCATTTATCCATTGAAAATATTGGTTCAATCCCTATTGGGTGGACGACTCCACTACTCAATCATCTATGTTCAATTTGACATCCCTTCACGAGTAATCAATAGCACATCTATTCAATCATCATGGAGTTCGATTTCAAATAAAATATTATCACCAATTATTTCAATCGGATAGGGACGATTTAATGTTGTTAACCTAGGAGAAGCTCTCATGTATCATTCACTGAATTTAATTAAAGTGTTCACAAAATGTCAATGCATTCATCCAACGCCTGCGGAAAGCCCAAAACATGTCCGCCAATTGAACGTCCGGTGAGCACGTTCTAACAAATGATGTTGTGAGCATTATAATCGGACTAATCATTCACCAATCATGCGTAGGTAGACCCCACCCAAACGTTGGTCTGACGAGCTTGATCTGTGGGTTGGATATGATTATCGAATACGTATTTTATAGGTTTCGAGCTAACAAAGAGAGAGAAGAACTCTTGGGCTAGGCTGACATCTTGAATACAGCTACTCCTAAAGTTAGCCCATTTCCAACACTTGCATAAAGAGTGAGGCCCATCGAAATTGCCCACAAACCAGACGAAGAAAAAGGAGAACACTTGTCTCTTTGAAGGAAATTTTCCTACTATACCATAAAAAATTTATAAACATACCACCCATTTTCAAAAAATTCCAAAAACACCACTCTTTCCCATAAACCACCACCCCATCCCGCAGTTACATGGTGTTGAGGCGTTCTGATAAACCGCGGGGGAAGCGCGGTTAAGGTGAAAATCGCCCCCACCCAATGGTTTGCATGAATTTTTTTCCAATCAACGGCTAACTTAGGCCGAAACTTCAAAGGAACGTAACTTTGCGCTTGGGTATCCAATCGTAGCAATTTTTTTGATTCCACATAACTTTTTGAGATATCGCAAAGTTATGTTCTTTTGGAATTTCAGAGTAGGTTAGGTGTAACATCCTGAACCTTTTCATGACGTAATATTGCCCGCTTTAGGCCTCCACCCTTACGGTTTTCGGCTTGTGGTGCAATTCAAGGTGACTTCCCATAAGGTCACACATCCTTGTTGTACTCCACACTGAGCATGTTTAACTTCAGAATTCTCACAAGAACTCCTCCATTTCACCCCAAACGTGTCTTGTCAGTTAAGATCAGTTTCTTAATTATGAACCATATATCTCTCCTGTGCTTTGTCAATGTGGAATTCGCCTAAGGTGTTACATTAGGCATTAAGCGGAAAAAATATACACAAATCGCAGGGGGACCGGCCGCAGCTACCTCTCGCGGTCAATCAAACTGCCCAGACCCGTTGCAGTTTTTAGCCGGCAAGAACAAAAATCGCGGCCCCCAACGATTTTCGTGTAAACCGCGAGGTGGGGTGATGGTTTATGAAAAAGAGTGGTATTTTTGAAATTTTTCGAAAATAAGTGGTATTTTTGAAATTGTTTTTAATGGGGTATTTCTGGAAAATTTCCCTTTTGAAAGGGCAGGCTGAGGCAACAGACTGCGGAAGAACGCTTCCAAGATTGAAATTTGAAGTCCCCCTCCCCAGGCTCGGAGAAGAAGAATTGGAATGAAAATGAACCCTCTTATGTGGCACAAAGTAGCTGGCGTTTCTGGTACTTACCTTTCTCTTTCATCTCCATTTCCGTCAATGGGTTGAGCTCATAATTTCAGTTCAAGGTCTTGATTTTGGGGGATCGTAATTTCAGGGGTAGCTGCCCTCGCAATGGGCACTTATGGCGCCCACGCCTTTAAACCTAAAAACCCTGCTTACAACGAGGTATCTCTTCTTCTCCTTGTCCATCCATTATTCTAATCTTTGACTCGATTATGAAGAATCCAGCGTTTTTCTTTCTGGCGGGGAAGAACTGAATTTCGGACTTCTGGTAACGGTGATTCGATTTGTGAATTTAGGTGTGGAGGACAGCTTCATTGTATCATTTAGTTCATACTGCTGCCCTTGTAGCAGCTCCTATGACCAAATATCCCAACTTGGTAAGTTCCCCAGTAGTTTTGGATTTGGGCATATGCTGCTGTTTTCCCCCCAGTAATATCTGTTGATTCATACCAACTGGTAAAATATTGCTTCTTGATAACATTTGATATCTCCTTTCAGTTTGGAGGACTATTAACTACTGGAATTCTTGCATTTTCCGGAACGTAAGTAGCAGTTCTTCTTCTCCATTGATGATAATCTTTGCTTCAAGGGAAGTGTGATGCCCTTGTTCTGATAAAGCCACTCTGGTGTTAAGTTCCTAAGTGCTTAGTTCGTTAATTTTCAGCCAAGTTAAATGCGAAAGCCTTTAAACTGCACCGTTCTCTTTAGATATTAAAGTTTCTTCAAGAAACTATATCAGCTGGTATGGATCAGTTGAGCTGGCTAAGTTCCTTGCAGAACCACAGGATAATTTACTTGCATCTATTCAGTAAAGATTCTGATTAGTTGATTGCTGATAGGCTGTTAACAACTAGAGACTTATAAGTATCTTCTTTAATTAGTAAAGTATTTGTCATTAATCTGGAACGGCTGGTATGGATCTCAGTTGAGCTTGTTAAGTTGCTTGCAAATCTGTACCACTATGTGCTCTGCAGACTGCAGTTGGTCATTAATGATGCTATTATATGATTCACTGCCTCCATTTTTGAATCTCTCGATCCTCTTTTAGACTTCCGAGTATCTTCTTCAAACACAGTTTATGACAGTCTAGTAATGTTCATGACTTGCTTTCTTCTTAGAGAACATGCCCTATCAACTTAACATGTTTTAATTACGCTAAGCTTATAAAAAAATTTGGTGTTATTCTGTCTCCAGGTGTTATACCGTTGCATACTTGGAGGACCGATCGTATGGAAAGGTAGCTCCATTTGGTGGCTTTGCATTCATTGCTGCTTGGGCGAGCTTGCTTTTCTGATGGAAGTGGCTGCTTCAGATCGACTCAGAACTTGTCTTCCAAGTTACTGGCACCGTTTATGTAAAGCTGGATTTGAGCAAAACGCATATGCCATCACCTCGACAGATAACCAACCGATATATATGTGCTATATGTAGGAGATGGGGATATTTTTCTTTCTGTCCTTGTTGATGTAATGCATGAGGAACTCCAGGATGTTCTTGATTGTTTATATGGTGAAACCAATGCAGGTGGATAAATATGGTTGTCTTGTTGGATTTCTCTAGCTTACTGGTTGCATAATTGACCCTTGTGTTCTTCATTTTTTTCTGCCTGTTTTTTTTCTTTTCTTCTCCCTGTCATAACGACTTATACGGTGAAGAGAGATCAATTTTGTCAGTCCGTTTTGTAATTCATCAAAAGCACGTTTGAAAAAGAAATCAACTGTAGCGATAATTGGTGCTAAAACTAGAAAAACGGCGATAAGTGAAGCCTCAAACGAGGGGAAAAGGCGACCAACAGAAAATTCATTACTGAAAAATTTGAATCTATAACGTCATGATCAAATTTCTTCCTCTGGGTAGACATAAAGAATGGAGCAAAGGAATTCCCCCTCTCCGTCTGCTTGGCGTTGGATTACGGAATGAACTCGTACTGGCAAGAGTTATAACCTGCAGTAAACAAAAAGTCAGTATGGTATGGTCTGACTCAAGTAGAATTTACTGCATATCTATGATCAAAATGTCAGATCTATGATTCTATCATCTCAACCTAAATCAATGCATCGAAGATCAAATTCTGAGAAGAGAATTGAATTGAATAACACAAATCTGACTGTTAGCGTAAAGCCAAAGTTTTCGGTTCTAGGTGATGACTTCCTGTCTCATCTCACGTTGTTGAGATGGCTGACCTACTTCTCTCATCACATTGGACTATCCCTACTGCATTTCTGATCGCACACACAAGTTTAGCTGATACACTCTTCTGCCAAAAGAAGCAACAAAACCAGAAAGATTAAATTCCTTGTAACAGGACTTACTTGGATCAAGGTCAGTGACAATGGCGGCTCCATTGAAATAACAAGATCCACCACTGTTCTTGAACTTCTGGAAGTAGCTGTTGAAGGCATAAGAGGCATGGTCCTTGGTTGTGTTGGGCCAAAAGCAGGCCTGGTTCAACTGAATCTTACTGCAATCTGCACCCCCTTTCCCACAAGCCCAATCAGTGGCTGCCTGCAGCTCATTGTCTGGTGTTTGTTCATCTGCTACACACCATTGCTCCATCTCCCCATCTAATCCCAAAAAGAAACAAGCTTTTTAGCACTTCCAACTTGTAAGAAAATTACCCATTTGAGGTTTGGCTGAAAATTGAAACAAGTAGTGAGCAACCTACCTGATATCTGAATGGCTAATGAGATAAGAAGCAACAGTATGGCAACCAGCAGCCTCTTGTTGAAAGATGCCATCTTGAGGTTGAGGGCAGAAAGGCCGAAGCTTTGTTTCCTTGCTTTCTTTATATATAGAAACAACAAAAGGTGATGGGGTAGACACACAAATAAAATGCAAGGGTGGAGTTATATGTGAACAGTGGCACATGTAAGCATGCAGGGGATGAGGTGCGATCTAGATGAAAGCAGATCCAAATAAGCTGATGAAATCGGCTATGTGGGTCCCATCTCCAGGGAACCTCCATCAATCCTGCAGCGATCTACTGAAAGTTCTCTTCCTTGTCTCCTTTTCACTCTCGTCCAAAAGTTCCCTTCATTCACACAATGAATATTACAAAACACCCCACATTGATCTGTAAAGCCGGGAAAGGCAGTTCTCTATTAAACTGAAATCTAACCAAACTTGTATACTATGTAGAGATGAGGATTTAGGTACAATTCACATACACAGAAGAGTTGCAATATACAAGATGGATGTGCTTATAGCATACCGCATACGTACAAACTACACTGCCCGCAAGAGCGCTATGATATATCAATTCTAAAGTTAACACTTCCGTACTTCTTTTCTCAATATGGAGCTCCGATGAAACTGGTTTTCCTGTTTCATTATATACTTCTCAGAAAGGCAAGGCAGGATGAGACACAAGTTAGGATGTCAAACAGCCCATGTTCTAGGCTACAACTACACAGATGGTTCATCCACTGGACTTCGGATTGAACTTTGCAGAAGACAAACCGATCAAGCGTTGTGATTGCAGGCTAAGGCAAAAGCTGTGAAGACGCACAACATTACTGGTTTAGCGGTATGGCTGAACAACACACTGCAGAAGCACTGGGAGAGATTGATTCGATTGTGGGATGACAATTCTATAAGTAGCCTTACCTCTCATCAATAGCCTATAGCGTTGGGGACCTCTCATCCATTAATTGATCAAAATGACTTTGGGTTGCCATTCCAACGAAATCGATTAGCCGAGTATATAGACACCATAGGCACTGCAGTCAACCACTCTGGCCACTAGACTCGAAGAAACGGGCCACTGCATTGTACAATTGTTCCTCTTTAAATGGCTTTGCAACAAAATCATCCATCCCGCACTTTCTACACTCCTCACTTGTTGCCTGAATCACATCAGCCGTTATCGCCATTATTGGTGTATGCCAACATGGCTTATTTCCATACTTCTCGATTGACACTTCACCAGATGCGAGTTGCTCATTGATCCGAGTCTCCCTAGCTCGAATATGCCTTGTAGCTTCAAATCTGCATGAAATACGAAACGAAAAATCAGCCTAACAAGTAAAAAATTGATTTATGTAAGAACTTAAGCTAACAGAGTGGATTATGATTTTTACCCGTCCATTTCGGGCATATGGCGGTCCATGAAGCAAGCATCAAATTTGTGTGGTGGTTCAAGCAACTCTACCGCAGCTCTCCCACTGCAAACACAGGTGACTATAGCTCCATACCTCTCTAGAGCACCCTGTGCCACCCTCCTGTTTACAACATTGTCATCCACCACCAAGATATGCTTCCCTCTCAGCAGATTCTGAAGATTCGTCGGTTTCTTTTTTCTGACTCGACTCTTCTTACCACTTCCTAGGGCTTCTTGCAAGCAAACCATTAAACCGCCTAGCCTAAGAGGCTTCATAAGCACATCATCTATCAAGCCAGCTAATTTTAGCTCATGGCGTTCATCAGGAGCTATTGCAGTAGCCAAGAGAATGATTTTGGGAAGGTCTGCTTCAAACTCTACAATTCCATTTCCACTTGGGTCCCTCAAAAAGCGATGCACCGCGACATCCTTTTCTTCATCCCAAACATCTTTGTCGATCAGGATCATGGATAGACCAACTGGAGCACTGATAGATACAATAAACACCACATAAGAAAAGAGGACAAATAGAAAACCGAAATATAATTCCATTTTCAGGTAGTTTGGAAAGAAAAATCAATCTATATGAGGGGTATTTTTTGACTTTGGACACATTGGATTTGGCAGATGATTGTGACTCAGTGCCACAGTGGTCACAGACCCAGCAAAAGCTGACGGTCCATGAATTCAACCTACAATAAACGCTAATGGCTAAACTAGAAAAGAAATTACATTCCTAGGGGGAATTTATCAGATTCGAGAACTAGAAGAGGAAAGGCGACTAAATTCATGGGTATAGATGCAAATTTATCATTTGATAAACGAATAGCCTGATCCGATGTCAGATGCCTTGAGAAAAGTAGATGTACCTTGCACCTGATGTAATACCACCAGACAGAAAACAGCATGCAGCTTTCAAAGTTGAAGCAATGTGCACTGATATTCCCAGCCTCTCAAGATGATATCGAGTGACCTCAGCTCGTATGCATTTTTGATCAATCACCAAAGCTTTTGAGCCTCTAAACTCCACAGGAGTTGCATCACAACGTTGCCCCTTAGCATCAAGGGAACTCAACTCCCCTTTTCTGAGACAAACAGTGAAGGAGAAAGTGCTTCCAACATCACATTCACTAACAAAACCAATCTCGCCTCCCATGAGATCAACCAAACGCTTGCTAATACTCAATCCTATTCCAGTCCCACCATACATTCGTGAAGTCGAGCTGTCAGCTTGCATGAAAGGAGTGAAAATGCGGCTTTGTGCATCTACTGGAATACCAACACCTGTATCCTCGACTGTAACTAGCAATCTAATCGTTGATGAGTCTCCGATATCCACTCTATCCAAAATTTTGAAATGTTCCCAACTTTTCCATCTGTTGACCACAAGAGAGCCGCTTAGTGTGTTGTATGGCTTGCTTGAGGTGTCTTGAGCTAAGCCAAAACTGAGTTTCAGAACTGGATCTTGAACCTCAACTGGGCTTATCGTTACTTCATCAGCAAGATGGACTGACACAAAGATGTGCCCCTTGTCACGTGTAAACTGAACAAAAGGAAGCAAACAGTAGTTGGTTTAGCAAATGTCTGAATAAAAAATGATCTAATTGTGTTAAGGAATTTGGTCAATACCGACCTTGACTGAATTGCCAACAAGATTAGTAATAATCTGCCTGAACCTTCCAGGATCGCCTATGACCACTTGAGGCACTTGATCAGAGACATAAATGGCCAACTTCTCTCAAGCAAAACGAAAACCCAAATGTAAGTCATAATCAACGATGTAAGACGAAAATGCATAACAATGAAAAGGGGGTTCCTTGGATTACCTCAATTCCCTTTTCACTGGATTTTCCAGAGAAAAGAGAGAAAACATTGTCAAGAACAGGCCTCAGTTCAAAAGGAACAGCTTCCAACTCTAGCCTCCCTGATTCTATCTTAGCATGATCAAGGACCTCATTGATCAAAGAGATTAGTTCTGTCCCACTACGATGGGCAGTCTCAGCATAGTCAATTTGCTTGTCATTAAGCTCGGTATCCATCAGCATTTGCAACATGCCTAAAACACCATTCATCGGAGTCCTGATTTCATGTGAAACGGTTGCAAGGAACTGCAGGAATAAAAGGACAGGATTCCTCAATTGTAGGCACTTAGAATCATTAAAAGAATTTTATATTGTCATTCCTAAAACAAGGAAATAAACCTGAGATTTTGCCACATCAGCCGCTTCTGCACGAACTTTGAGTTGTGTCATCTCACGAAATTCCTCCTCAACCTTTTCAATCTTATTTATGGCTGCATTACATATATATGAAACAAGTAGAACAATAGCAAGGATTACGGTTGACGAATCAATTGCTGACGTAGGCTCGGGAGGTTTTTGCTTGAACCTGCAGAAACCGGCAGCAACAGAACGAAATAAAATTAAAATCTGTGGAGATGACTTATGGGCAACCGTGCCTTGTTTTATTGTTCTTTCAAGCTTAGTTCTTTCCCACTAACCTGCAGTGCATTTCATGCTTCCTCATTGGGTCCCCAAAGTCGAGGTTGCTTGCTCGGAATAGGCTCATGTCTTCAGCGACATCAGTGCCATACATAAGAATGGGAGCAGACGCATTAGTCGTGTCATAAACATTTACAACAATTGTCTGCCTGCTGGCAAGTTGGTGCAGGAGCTTCTCCACCAGAGATGGTACATCATAAGAAGCCCCAAGGTACCTTCATAACAAAGTGGGTCACCGCATACAAGTTAGTTCTACATTGACCAGGACGAAACAGTAAGGATAAAACATCAAATAACTGATTCTTCAAACAGATTACCCCACAGTAGCTTCAATTCGTTGCTCCGACGTGGCATGTGGAGAAAGAGGAACATTATATACAGCAAATGTCAGTACAACTCCCAAGTTATTTGATTTCAAGAGCTTAAAAGGAGATGTAAGCACTCCCTTCCCAGATGCTCTTGCTCGCAATATGTTCTCACGGTCTTCCTATGTAAGAAGGAAGAAACGACCAGATTAAAGGAGCTCATAATGAAAGTGATGCCATCTGAAAAGGATTCCGAGACATATACCTTTCCTGACATCATGTCAATGGAGACAATATGTGCCACAGATTCTTGAGAAAATATGACAGGTGCATATTCGTCTTGAACGGGTGCAGGATCAAGCTTCTCTGGGATGCAATCCTGAACCAGCGCCTGGTCATCCGATTCCATTTTCTTTATCCTCCAACCGTGCTGTTTCTCAAACTGCTCCCTCTCCGAATGAACCACTTTTAAAGCATATGCAACCCCACTAGTGAGTGGCCTCTCAAAAGACGTTCTCTCAGCGTACTCACCAAATGTTTTCTGCAATGAAGCAATGTATTTGGATCATCAGAAATCAAGTGGTGCCATTATAAGTATAGAGGCTAGAATATATATACCTGATCAATAGCTGAAGGATTTTTGCCATGGTGGAAGGTAGATACAAGAATGGCCAAGGCATGAACATGGTTCATGCTCACATTGAACTGGTCCTGCAGCATTCGTGCTCTCTCGTCACACATGCTAGCGAGGGTCTCTTCTCTCCTTGAGTGAAACTCCCGAGACCCACTCCAGAAGGTATAAAATGACAATGCAATACCACCACAAAAAAACACCGTAAGAAACTGCTTCTTCCACCAAGTGGTGAGAGGTATCAGATTGACACTAAGGCACAGGCAGCCCACGCCAGCTAGGATCCACCAACATCTTTTCATTGTGCCAAAAACATAACCATATACAACAGAGGGGAATTCTTTGCTAGCTTGCATCCACCAACATCTTTCCATCATACCAGAAGCATAAGCATATACAACAGAGGCGCTTGTTTGCAAAGTGTTCTGTAGAAACCAAATGAGCAAAAGTCGCATAAGGATGAGCAAAGATTCAAACCAGAAAACCCTAATGTATTTCCTGCGTGCCAAATAAAGAATGAAACTGAAAATCAAGGGGTTTAGGGGCCTCTAGTTAGGAACCCAACTTTTCCACTTATCTACCATGCAGATACAGAGCTTAGGAACCCAACAAAAAATACCAACTTCTGCAAAATCTGTAACATTCAAGCCATAGAAAGAAAAAAATTGGTTTATCAGTCGTACTTGGAACCTACACTTACATCTACAAGCATTGAAACCAATGCCGAAGATGCATCTGAAATTGAGTTCTGAAGAGCAGTCTCATCCTCATCCATCAACTCCTGCTTCTTCGAGCACATCAACTTCATCGCACAAGAAATTCGATCGGTTGTTGAAGGTCCAGGTCCCAGTTCCTTGGTACATTCAAGTGAAGCTATCTGCAGCATCAAGCAAAGAGTCAAAACTCACAGAAAATCATAGCCTGATTACTGTCCTTTCAACTTCCCGAGGAAGAAACTGCAAATCGTTATCAATGGCCATGATTAGAACTATTTTTAGCAAAAGATAGAGAGTTTAGCCCATAACATTACCTTCTCCGAGTCAGAGTACAGGGAAGCAAGTGCATGGAGCTGGCTCTTGGAAACATTGAAGTGACGAACTAATTCTCCTTCACAAGAATCTGAAACCCTGTCTTTCCCATCGAAGTTCAGCGGAAACCTAATGCTCCCAACAGCCAAACCACCCAATATACACAGCAGAACGAGAAGTTTTCTCCAGCTCTTCCACTCAGAATGCAACCCATGAAAAGACGACTCATTCTGCTTCCCCATCTTCCAATGGGCAGGTAAAGAGGTCCTAAAGATAGACAGCTTGCAATCTACAGGCATTTTCAATCCACCCACGTCTGGAGTTTACTACAAAGAAGCCCATGTCATAGAAAAAGATTCCTCAAGATGCCTGCTTTCAGAAGAAACTGAAAAAGAAAGGAAGTTGCAAGAATCAAAAAGAAATCAGCCGTACTGGGTAGTAAGACTTGAGTCAAGAAAGCCAAATGTAGTGGTCCTTCTCCTCCTGGACCTCCTCCATTTCTCTCTTGTTCAATTCAGCTGCCATCAAAACAAGCACGTCACTTTCTGAAACGGGGAGCAGGTGAAACGGGAAAAGAGAGGGGTTTGGGGGGGAAAGAAATCAATGATGGCCCAAGAAGCAAAAGAATGGAGGGAATCATTCATAACCCCAGTAGTTGTTGAACTGAAAGGAAGAGAGAAGAAAAAGTTAAAACAAACCTGCGGGCAAAAGGGAATCATTGAATGAGGTAAGAATTGGATTGGCTTTGTTTTTATCTATAGATCTCTTATTCACAGCTCTGTGGTACCCGAAAGAGGAGCATCAAGTTTGCAACTTTGAGTAAGAGGGTGGAAGAAATAATCAGAAGAAGAAGAAGAAGACTCACAGCTGGAATCAAAGGGGTTTAGTGGGGACTCTTCTTTTCATGGCCTTACTGGCTACTGCTGATTAGTTGTTAGTGCTCTTCCACTCTCTCTCATTTTCTCTCTGCCTCTCTTTCCTCACTGTTCAATTGAGGGAGCAAAATTTCACCCAGGGGGGTTTTTGGCTACACCATTTCATTTCATTATTATTATTATTATTATCTAATCAGCTCTGAAATTTGTAAAGGGGTAAAAGGAAAAGAGAGAAAAAAACCACATATGAAACCCTTCAACATCCAAATTTTACCCCATGGAACCCAATTATTACGAGTAACTAGTGGGTTTCCTTCCTCTATTCCCCGCCCTTTTTTCACATATAAAGTAGGGAAGTAAAGGCAAATAGTTTTGGTGGGAGCTTTGAAAGTGACTGCTCCGTCTCTCAGTCAGGACTCAGGAGAGAGGGAGGGGGAAGTTTGTTTTCTTTCCCCGTCTTCTGTTGGTTGGGTCATGTGTGGGTGTAGCTGTAGCCGCAGATGCTATAGCCCAGGGCCGGCCTCTCTAGTCTCTAGTCTCTACTAGTCTGAGTCCAACTAAACCAAGTTCAGTTTTGTTTTGTTTAGATTTGTATAGTTAATAAACGAGCCGAATGCGAATTTGATTTATTTATAAACGAGTTGAGTTTAGTCGAACTCAAGTCGGCTCATTTTTTAAAATTACTTCACTTATAATTAAGATTAGGAGTTCAGCTCGAGTTTAGCTCTATGATAATTTATATAATTATATATATATGGTGGCGTCTTTGGCGCACTCACTTTTTTGGGTGCATTCAGTGCACTCGCTTCATAACCGTCATTTTAAACTTGCGATTTATGTCAAAATGATGTCAATCATCACTTATGATGTGATGAACAATAACGCACATGAATTTGCACAAAAACCTCTAAAGATTTACTTTAATTTGAATGATTTAGAATTTAGAGATTTAGGGTTAGGGTTTACAATTTGGGGTTTAGGAATAGAACTCAAAATTGGAGGTTTAGGGCTTATGATAATTCACTAATTAGTTGTTATAATATGTTATACCATCATATTACACTAATTCTACAAATTAAAATTCAAAATTCGATACCTTAAAATTAGTTTTTGAGTTGGGTGCATTGAACGCACGCATTTTTGTGAATACACCAAAGTAGTCACCTATATATATACCATCATCTAATGATGGCTACCTACATGATCGCTTCGGATTTGTTTCTGCTAATTAATACAGCCACAAACGAGTCACTTCCCTTTTAATGTACTAACTAATAATAACTATTATTGTTATTAATTATTCACATCGATCATTGAAGGTGGTTAATTAATAATTATATTATTTGAATTAATTCCAATATCGTAGCGTTGAAGGGTCTCTACTCATTGTTCTCCAGTACTCCCTTGGTGACAAAGACATATACACAAAGACAAGATGTTCAAAGATCATTGAGTCAAATCGTATCTCACCCGATATTTATGGACTTTTGTTGTTTTTTGTTATAGTTGTGATTAATAATTTTTTGGCTTACGTACCCACCAAACGGGTGAAGATTTGGTGAATAAAGAAAACTATTATGATAGAGGGTTAGTTTGGCTTTGCTATAGTTTTGCATACACAATTTTTGGTTCGAGTTTTTAGAGAAGTAATTTTTAACAAAAACTAGTTCAGTTTTTGAATGAAAGCTATTATAAGTGTTTTTTTTTAATATAAGATATTATGTAAAACGACTAAAATAAATTTATAATATAAAATATGAATAAAAATTTATAAAAAATAAAAAGCAGTAAAAAAGGATATTGATACGTCTCTTTTATATTACATAATAATATTTTTTAAATTTATTTTTTAATATAATATAATTGAAAGAAAATTATATTTTATTAAATAAAATTAAAATATGGTAAGGATAATATTGTATTCTCAAAATAGGTTTCGCAGAAGCTCCAAATCGGAGCTTCTGCTTTTTTGTTATACAAAAGCACTATACAGCTTTTCAAAACCCAAGTTTTTAAAGGTATTTGGCCCTCCTCCGACTTTTGAAGCAGAAAATTATTTCTAAAAATTGGACCAAACATAGGCATAACTGGCTTTGGATTTGCTTCAAGTCTAAATAAATAATTAGTGGAAGCCAATGTTGTTCTAACTCTATAAGGATTTGCACCATTGCACCATTTTAATTGCTAATTATGGTAATTTATGCAGTGCATTCGCACAAAGGAGTGTACACAATGCACCTAATTTTAAAATTAGATTTAAGATAATGAATTATGAACCTTTATTGGAAGCATTAGTCTAATATGATGCATGTAACGTAGGATCACACACAATCAGGGCATTACCCTAAACCCTAGACCTTCAATCATAAATCCTAAACCGCAAATTATAAATCCGTAATCGATAAACCCTGAATCCTTCAAATCAAGGTAAATCTTGAATGATTTTTGTGCAAATTCATTTATTTTCTTGTCCATCATCACAAAGTGACGGTTGACATCGTTTTAACATAAAATGCAATGAAAGTTATGAGACGGATGCATAGCACGCACCTAAAAAAGTCAGTGCACTAAATACAAAACCTAGTAACCATACTTTAAATTTATAATCTTGTCTTTCTCATACTTGAGGTTTCCATGCCTCATGTGCACACAATTAAGAGGCTCTAGAATATTCTAATATAAATAATTAAATATAATCAGATATAAGGGTCATTTTGCACGTGGGAGGTGTTGATCCAAGCATTCGTTGATGAGTTCTTCCCTTCATGGAAAACCGATGAGCTAAAAGACCAAATTGCTTGATTCTGACAACGACCTCATGAGTCATTGTACGAATCATACGAGGGATATCAAGGGTTGCTTCATTCTTTCCCTCATCATGGGTATGCACAAGAACAAGTGACCAACATTTTTGGCAAGACCCTCGACATAAACACCTTGATAGTTGATGGTGAATCAAGCTGCTAAAGGTGACGTGTCTCAAATGATGATATAAGTCGAGGCTCTAACTCCAGGACTTAAACAATCAGAAATGCAACAAAGGTAGATTAGAAGCACAACAATAACAAAGCGGATAATAACCCAAACCAAATCCACACGTCTGGAATAGGGCCAGGTATACGAAGGACTATTCGACTAGGGTGATGAGCTAGCAAAAAAGTCGGTTTCCTCTTGTTGAATCTATTCACGATCAAGAAAGAAGAAGAAGAGAAGTTGGTGATCAAACGACCAATTCTAGGGTTTGATTTCTGAACTAAATTGTTTATTACCCTCTAAAGGACTTAGTTCGGCCCTTATATAGGCTGCAAAGCTTTTGGGCCAAAAATAACAAAGAACCCGAGTTTTGGTGTAAAAGTCACATAATCTGCAAATGAAACAAAAAAACTCGTCGATAACAGCCGACCCAAAATACCCAACCTCCCCTCTCAAATATCCGGGCGGGTATTTAGGCTTCAAGGACGGGGGGTGTTCTGCTCGTGCTACCCAGTCGTGGCCTCAAATTACCCGCTCGGGTCTTCTCCTCCATGGTCGGGTTTTTGGCCTAAAGCAACCCCAACTCCAATGATCATCACTTCTCGTCCCACGAACAAGTCGACCTACATATTGGTGAAGTTCTGGGCCAAATAAGCTTGAAGTCGACCCTTGAATGTCTTGGCTTGACTTCTAGTGATCGAACCATGTTCCTCTCGCACAAGAGTTGGACTTGAGATTGCCTTGGTGTTGATGCGCTCATCATCCCTATCCACTTGAAAAGGATTTTCCCTCAAATCTTATTCGTCTTCAAGAAAAGGAGCTAAGTAAGCAACATTAAACGTAGCACTCACACCATACTCGCTCGACAGATCATTCTTGTAGGCATTGTCATTGATGCGGGCGAGGATTTGAAAGGGACATCTTCATGAGGCAGCAACTTTGAACGTTGTTGATGGGGAAAACGTTCCTTCCTCATGTGCACCCAGACCCAATCTCCTGGCTCGAAGTGTTAAGGACGCAGATGCTTATTCACGTTCTTCAAAAGCTGCTCTATCTGTCTCTCTATGTTCAGTCGCGCCTTCTCGTGCAAACCTCGAACAAACTCTGCTTTCTTCGCACCATCTAAATTCACACGCTCATTGATAGGTAATGGAGACAAATCCAATGGGGCTAAAGGAGTAAATCCATACACAATCTCAAATGGTGAAAATTTAGTAGTAGAATGAACAGTCCTATTATATACAAACTCTACACGAGTTCGTCAGAGTGTCGCCGAAGGCTCATCGGATATCGGCCACCTCGGGAAAATTTGAGACGAATTGTCACAAAAAATTGGCGAAGGTGCGCCCGGGAGTGGTGATTCTAGGTCTGTGCTTGGTTTTGAAAATGGGTGGCCGGAATTCGATGAAAAACAGCGGAATGTCGCGGTTTTTCGAAGAGTTTCAGAGGATTATGGCGATGGGGTGGACGTGATGTGAAGAAGAAGGGTTCTCGCCCTTATATTGCCCGAGCCGAGGTTCACGGATGGAGGCTTCTATTCACGTTCGCTAAGACCGTGAACATAACTCCCAGATCGTGATCTCGAGCCAAAACGGTGTGTTTCAAATTTTCTGGAACTGTCCTCGTTCACGGTCTCCACCCTATTATCATGGTCCTGGTGTTTCTCCCATAGCTTTCTCCCATTGAATTTCTCCCGACAGTTTTCATTTGCTTAATTTGTTTAGTTTACTTTGCTTTTAGAAATTAGTCTCATTAAACTATTTTCACTTATAGTTTGCTCTATAAAATTGATAGAATATAAGGTTGAACCAATCCCTGAGAGACGATACCTGGACTTCTGGTTTACTACGAGACTAGATTAAGGCATATACGCTTTTGCCCTATAAGTGAGTAGTCCGGTCGAGACTTGTTTTGATTTGTGAACAGGGTGAAAACTTTTCATTTGCACGTTCTTGATGCATTCGAATGTCATTTGTGGGGGATGCTGGTATTGCTTGTGGCGGTTCATGCGTTGATGTCCAATAGCCATTGAGATTCACCACTTTTTGCCTTTTGATTTGTCCCCAAGTTATTTTGATAGGTTATCACCTTGGTTGAAAATGTTTTGCTTAGGGACAAGCAAATGTCTAAGTGTGGGGAGTGATTCGGGCTTAATTGTACACTTTTTAGTCCCGTTTCCTTAGTCGTATGAGGCATTTATGCTCTAGGAGGTTTGGTTTTACGCTGGGTTTTGTCTCGTTTTGTGCATTTTAGTCTATAGCAGGTGGAACCAACCTTGGAGTCGAAAGTTGGACGAAAAGGCGCAAAATCGGGTCAAAGGATGGAGGTAGTAGTAGATCACGGGGAAGCAGTGAGTTCACGGTCAGTGAGACCGTGAACTGAGCCGCAAACTGTGAATCGCCCGACGTCCGGAGCCATTTTGGTTCTCACTTGACTCAAGCCAGTTCGTTGTCGTAAGACCGTGAACCCAAGCTAGTGATCGTAAACTAACTTAGTGATGCGGTGCGTTTTGGCACGAGATTACGGTCCCCACCTTGAGTTCACGGTCGTGAACTGGGACCGTGATTTGAGCCCGACTTGGTAGATAGGTAGTGGTCTGATACAGAAGGATCCATAAGATCCACTATACTTTTTGAGTTAATCTCCAACCATTTTAATCGATTCATTTCGTAAACGTCACTGTTAGTAGTTTACACGTATTAATAACTACCACATTCTAGGCCAAGTTTAACCTATAATGGCGTTGTCATATAGTGGGAATCAAGGTCGTGTTCACTCAGGTCCCGGTACCCTAGCCTACTTCCAACATTGTTGATATTTATTTTTCAATTGGTTTAAGGGGTTGTGTTGGAGGATTCACATGTGCCCTTTTTCGTACCTATTTCACATGTATCGTGTAAACCACCATAAAATCATGACATAATTAAAAAGGAACGGAATTGGGATGAAATCGATGACATTCTTTGATTATGAACATGAATTAGCATGAAGCAAACCTAAATATGAAGGGTAAATAAAACCAATTTGAGTGTTATCAAACTCCCCCACACTTAGGCCTTTGCTTGTCCCCAAGCAAACCTACTCAAACCAATGCAACTTGATAGATAAAATCAACGGGGAGTGCACTCTAGTTCTTCATTGCATACAAAAGAGTAGACGAAGACAAGACAAGCAAGCGTTACTATCATCTTACTGTGAAAAAACAAAGTCCTTGGTGAGGACCATACCTACTACCTCGGGATGAACATTCAAGGTGTGCACTGGGGGACTTCTCAACAACAATTAAGCACAAGAACTCTTCAGGGTGCTATTTATTGTTTATTACAATTTAGGAGTTATCATTCATCGGTCTCCTTTTTCAACATTGACGCACATTGAACCAAACTTTTGCAAACTCCTTGCAAACAAGCATCTCTCCCTCATGACCAAGAGCCGATGGATCATTGCCTTGCCTTCCCTATCAAGGTCACATGTGGGGAAGTTGATGGGCGGATTCGTCTTAGCCTGAGCACCACTTCCTAGCCTACACTCCACATTTGGTTGCCACACATGTTGGGTACAAACGAGAGTTGAGATATCTTGAATCGTTAAAAGTACTTTGTACCTTGCTACACGATTCTGTGAGGAGGAGAGGTGTTTGGGGGATGGTAAGTAGTGAAAAATGGTCGGGACGCGGTAAAGCTATCCGATCCCCAAACACATCCTTAAATGGCACTCCGAGCCAATAGCAAAGCCCTTTGACAGCTTAACTCAAACACTATGCTCGGTTGCCTCTCACGTGAGAACCTCTTTTCCAAAAGATTTTTTTTTCAAAATTGAGCACATATTTGTGGAAGTTTGGAGTTCAAAAGTGGTGGAGAGTCCCACACACATGTGCTTCCTAAAATAGAAAACATTATCGACTCACCAAAGAAGAAGAAGAGAGTAAAACCTCATACCCCGGTAATCTAATCATGCAACTACACCCTATCGAGCAAAACACATAAATTAACTATCAATTCAAAGCATATCGAGTAGGAAGTTGCAAGAAACAAGGTGTTTTGGAACCCTCAAATTTGAAAAAATTTGGGTATTGCATTCTAGGTTCCAAAACACAATCAATAAGCCATTTAACACCACAAACATGCTCAATCGCTAGCATACACTCCCATAAGCAATCATCAACATCTTACATTCATTATCAAGGGAGGATGAAAAGAGAAGATCATAAAGGTAACCATAGATAGGGTTGTGGGTTGGTGAAGGTACACAAGTGCATGTCTTTGTCTTCCTGGCGGTTTTCACAATGATAAAGCGCATAAGAAATAGAGGAAGACGATTATAAGATATAGGTACCATAAGTAAATAATATAATTAAGGTTACGACTACTACGGGAATATTTAAAGTACGAAAATTAAAACGAAAAGAAAGCAATAATTAAACATTGTTTATGGAAAAGAAAAGATAGGACTTAGGCCCTGGATGCCTAGTACTTAATCCTCCTTAGAGGTTCATTCTTCTTATTCTTGGAATGGCAAAGGGGAAGGTGAGCGAACAAATTGGGGCGATACATCTTCAATCGAGATATCCATCATCTTCATTATAGCATGGATGCATGCCATGATATGGAGCCACGCTTCTTTCTCCCTCCTTTGATTGTGAAGGATTGCCGCTATCATTTCTTCAAATCAGAGATCCATTTCATGGTTGATTGGTGGGCGAACCGGATGAGAAGTGGATAGATGCGCATGCGCCTCTCCTCCATCATACATGCTTTCAACTTGTTCTTCCTCATTGACTAGCCCTTTTCGTCCTCTTACCGCGGTGGCTTCCGGAAGACGGGACACAATACCCTCCATATGCAATGTGTTAGTGGCTGGAAATGGAAGTCCATGTACTCCCTAAACTCCATCATCACTCAAATGTAACACTTTAATTATGAACTTCAAGATTTCAAAGGATATAGAAGTAGTCCTACTATCCAACCAAAATTGCACAGCCAAGAAGTCGACTCTGAAATACTTTGCAAGTCAAGTGACATAAGCTCCTCCATGAAGGGAAGTGAGTCGATGATCCGCTTCATATCACTTGAAGATGGACAGAATTGCCAAATCGAGGTGAAACGATTGAGGAAGATGCATGTTATGGAATAAAATGACCTCTCGGGCAGTCTAATTGCCCTTGCTTCGGTTCTTTCCACCCACGGACCTAGCAATCACATGGTGGATTAATCGTCAGTCTGGTTTCACCTGACTAGCCTTCGATAGTTTGACATCCAATGGTCGACTGTTGGACTTCTTAAATTCGGATTCATAGAAAGGCATGAAACATGGGAAGTTAGATTCACTTGTCAAGGTAGCAAAAGCTTTCGGTGAGTAAACGAAATCCGCCGGGTAAATATCCAATGCTCTTGTAAACTCCCGGATCGACATTTGGCAATGTTCTCCTCCTAGCTTGAATGGTATGTTGTCTTGAAGGTCAACGACACCTCGCATATCTTGAATGGTAAGAGTGCTAATGAATTCCAAAATAAGTATCCTGTAGATGTTCTCTTGAATGGATTACAATTTAAGCCACTCCAACTTCTGAATCTTGGAACGAATTGCGTCCTCGATCCCTAGCTGTGCAAAGAGTATCCAGTTGAGACATGTACTCTTGCCAAGAGTAATTTCTTGAAGCCAAGGAATTTTGGTCTTAAATTTCTCGGGGGCATTGTCCAAATAAAAATGAGTAAGATGATCCATGTCGCCTCTAACATCGACTTGACTTTCTTGTTAAATTTCCCTTGGTAGATGGGGAGAGAGTGATAGTGGATTCGGTTCTTCAACAACTACTTCCTTTGATCCGAATTTTCTTTTCTTCTTCTGATGGTCATGGCGAGGACAAGAAGTTCAAGAACTTTCTATGTTGGAAGAACTCTCTCTACACGCCATTCTCTTGTTCTTGTAAGTTATCCTTCAAAACAAGTAGTACAATATGCACAAACCATCAATCCAAACATCACATACCATAAAAAGAACTTCCAAATAACTCTTATCAATTCTCTAAGCTCCCTCACACTTGAGTGAAACTAAAGCTTGGGAAGAAGGGAGGACCTAGAGGGAGATATAGTTCAATGAAAAGGAATAATCCTAGAACCTCCTTAATCAACTCAAATCAACTAAACAAGAGTCAACAAGTGAAGCTTAATCATTCATCTAAATCAATCAAACATCCAGAAAATGAGACAAGGCGAGGGCTAAGTCCTATCAATCATCATCTATGCAATTCAAATCCTCTACTTAATCAATTATTCAAAAAAGAAAAAGGAAAATATATGCAAAACGAATCATTGGGTTGCCTCCCAACTAGCGCATCTTTTAAAATCTTTTGGCCGGACTTGACTCCGTGAGATCAAGAGGTAAAAGCTCCATTCTCCACCGATGATTCTTCATAGAAATTATATTTGTGGTGAAGTCCCAAATGAAGAGCATGGAGTCTCTCGGATGCCTCATCCGGTGCTTGAGATTCAAAAGTCATATTCGAAAAACAATGTTCATGATCAAAGAAACTAAACTCCTTTGGGCAAGTGTCCTCATCCGTGAATGGAAAGCATTCCCCGGATTCTTCGTATTCGAGAATGGGAGATAGCTTGCTCACATTTTTTTTCTTCATCGTGTCTTGATCTCTTACCTTATCTCTCTTCCAGGATGAATGATGACTCGGTATTTGCACATGTTTTCCCCTTTGTTTCTTGATTGTTTGAGCTTGAATTACCGTGTCTTTGGCCTCTTTTATGCTAGGTTGTGTTCATTTGTCACATTTCAGGTCCTAGCACATAAAGTGAAGCATAGGCGCAAGTTTCAAGTCAATCAGAGATCAATTGGCGATTCGGGAGCAGAAACTCGGGCATGACCTGAAGAAGAATTTATTTCTACCTCACTTTATGGACAGAGAATCATGTAAGCTTGTTATGAAACGAAAGAGGACGAGACTACGAGCGTCTGGGATCAAACGGCGACTGATTCGGAGTCCGGACGAGGGAGAAACGAAGCATTAAACAGAGGCTGAGCAAGCTGCACGGGCAGACCAGGGAGGCGCACGGCCGTGCAACATATAATTCTGGCCGTGCGCTCTCTGCCGAGGCCTTGCACGGGCAAAATCCAGCCTTGCACGGCCGTGCACCTGGCCGTGCAAGATGGCTGAGATCGATTAAGTGAAACGGTGCGTTTTGAGGGTGCACGGCCAGAATGGTGTTGTGCACGGCCGTGCACCTGGCCGTGCAACTCGGGGAAGCCTGTTTTTAAGCCTAATCCGAGCCAAAAGGGAGAGGAGCTGGGTTTTGGATCCCAAACACCCAAGGGACGAACCCTAGAGAGAGAGAGCGACTTGGGAACATTCTTGGAGCTATTTTGGAGGATTTCTTCGCCATTGGAGCTCAGGAATCAAGCTTGGAGATGGAGATTGAAGATCTAGATCAGATTTCTGCAGTCTCTCTCTTCTCTATGGAGTAACTTCCCTTCACTTAGGTTTTGAGGAACCCTAGTTCCATGAGTTAGGATCTTTCTTGTATGAAGTTTTGGATGCTATACTGTTTGATTATAATCGATTGAGGCATGATTTATTGAGTCAATTGGATCTTGATCAAATTCTCTTGATTTCTGCTTTAACCTATGATAGATAGAATCTGATTAGGTTAAGAGAGCTTCCTTGATTGATAGTAGTGAATTGGTTGTACGAGAGTTAGCCAATTCACTGCTTTGTACTGGAACTCATTCCAGTAGTGGAGATCTGTGTGAATCACCTTAGCAGTTTATCCCGGTGAAGGCTAGTCACCTGCCGGGTATTCTGTCTGAGAGGGCTTGGTCAGCTTAAGAGATTCCAAGCTAATTTAGGATCTTCCGCAGTTTAATCAACAGTAGATCAACCAAAGGTAATTGCAACTTGGACCTAATTGAGGAGCTAGGGGGAATCATACCTAAGTGAGTTCCCAACTTGTAATTAGTAGAGTAGTTAGTAGAGTAGTTTAGTTAATCAATCCTTAATCTAGTTTGCTAGATAATGAACTGAAGCTGAGTAATAGTAACTCTAGAGACCCGTGGATTCGATATTTATTACTTGTGCCACTATACTGCAGTCCCTTTCATTGGTTACACTTGGCCATTGTTAGGTGTTGTGTTTTAGCGAGTCAAGTTTTTGGCGCCGTTGCCGGGGACTTTCTAGATTATTAGGAAAGGCAGAAGTTTGTTACTTTAGTTTTTTTTCTTTTCTTTTCCACCCTTGCTTTTCACTTGGGTGTTTTTGTTTTTGTTGGTGCAGATCTGAATCATGGATCCTCATGGCTTCTCCAACCATTGGGGGTATCCACCACCATCCGAGTGGTATTACCCCGAGACCCCCTGGAGCAATCAAGGAGGAGAAGACTATGGATTCGGGTTTCAGTACCAACCCCCATCCTACGAAGAACAATCAGACCCCTGGGTATTTCAAGAACAATCTCCTTATCAAGAAGAATTCCTCCATCAGCCAGATCCAAACTATCACTTGAGGCTTCTCGTGGACCAGATTGCTCGAGTACCTGAGACATCCTTTCCAAAGATGGATATCCCAGACAATGCCCAAACTGGGTTCTCCTACCGTGAAACAGAGGAGACCCTCCTGAGCATAAAGAAGAGCCTCGAGGATCTTGAGAAAGCTTATGCACAACCTGCTCAAGATCACCCTTCTGCTATCATACTAGAAGAGGAGGAGGAAGACGAAGGCTACAAGGACATTGTGGAGCAAACAGAAGTTATCACGGAGAGCTCCCGTGAAGATCATGATCAAGAATGTCCTATCGTAGCCGACCACACCTTCCCACATCCCAAACTGAGCTTTGAAGAGGCGGGCATGAGTGAGGAGATGCAAGAAAATCTCATGAAAGAAATTGCTTGGCAACTTGCTCTCCAATCCGTGCTAGAAGACGAAGAGCAAGAAAGGGTTCAGAAAGAAGTTGTGGAGGATGACGAAAGTGAAGCAGGAGGAGTTCTTGATCATTTCCCAGGGGTGATACCATATGAACAAGGAAGGGAGGTTGACGAAGCAATTGGCGTCCAGGCTGAGGACGAAGTTGAGGTGGAAGAGGCCTGCACCGGCCATGAGTTGCATGTGATATCTCCACCAAACGTCGAGGAACTACTTAGCAAGGACCCATTTGCAGTGTCTCTTTGCCAGACCAAGGCCACTTCGACATCGGTCCCTCTTGGTGGACGCGATGGTGGCCAATCGATGCTGTCATATCTGGTTTGGGGCAATGAGACGAGAGAAGAGAAGAAGAGGTCTCGAGGGTGGAGACTTCATCTGCATCAAGTGCACGAGCTTCCATCACCTGTCATATCGCATGCTCGTGACTTGAGACTCCACCTCATAGATGAGAACCTCAACTTCAAGGAGGTTCTAGCATGGACCGAAACTTAGGAGCCATCGTCCGGCTCACGACGTGAAAGAAGCGCTTGTTGGGAGGCAACCCAACCAGTCGGTTTGCATTTCTTTCTCTATTTCTCCTCGGTTGAGTCAGTTTTGTTATTTGATTTTAGAGTCAATAACTCAACCTTTGTGAGATTTTGTGTGGTGTTTGTGTTCTGATTACTCTCTCTTCCTGGAATGCACCGCCTGCCCCGTCCACCATCATTCACCCTTGATCTGGTAACTTCGTTCTACCCTCCTTATCGTTCCTCCATTGAGGCCAATGTCGTGCTTAAGTGTGGGGGGATGTTCGATTATGTATGCGGGTGAATGTTTGGCTGTTTGTGTGCTTGGAGCCTAGTCCACTGTCCAAATTTTTAAATTTGAGGGCTCCAAGTACGTGTTTCCTTGCAAATTGCCTGCTCAGTATGCTTTGAATTGACAGTCTCTATAGTAATGTGCAACCTAGGGAGGTAGTGTAGCACTATGGAGGATGTTGAAGTATAAGATTTTTCCTATCTAGCACTCTGCTGTGTCAGTTGATTTTGTGAATTAGTGGAGCTAAGACCGTTGAATTCATGTGGTAATGGTGACTCTATTTGGATTGTGTTATGGACTCGTGTATCGAACAGGGTGCTCATATGGAAAATGGGAAGCAGTTGGTCCTCCATGTCAAAATCATTAAATCTTAAACATGGGGTAAGCCCAACGTGTGTGGCACCGTTCATTGCACAAAATCGGGTTTTGGAAGAGATTTTAGTGATCCTTAGTGGGGTACTCCTACAAGGTGAAGCTAAGCTGTCTCTAGTACAAGTAAAACTTCCACCCGTTGAGCGGTTTGCCTACTCGAGGATGTGTTTTTAAGGGCACGGATAGAGCTTCCGACCCCCCTTAATTTCATTGACCCTCCACACGAGTTGAGGAAAAGGAGTTAAAAGAAGTACTCTGGCGAGCGCCAGATGTACAGAAATTGCTCTTGCTCGACTAATAAGGGTCGACCGTGCAAAAGACTGCAGTTGGAACTCCACCAAATGAAAGAAAAAATGTAAATGAAAGTGAGAAAAAGGGGTTCCAACGGTGAAATGAAGTGAAAGAGCACCCCGGTACAACGAGTCCTTGGTTGTGAATGGTGTGAGTCCCTTTATCCATGAACTGACTGTCTTACTTCTACTTTTTCTCATGATCCTGGCTTGAGTCTAGTACTCGCATTGAGAGAGATAGGGAACGTCTTAGAAGACCAGTTGACCTCGTAAGCTGCTATATGATCTGGGAAATCCTCTACCGACGATCGGGGTTGTATGTTGCTATAGAGCTCTGGAGAGTTGCATTGGTTTGAGTTAGGTTTGCTTGGGGACAAGCAAACAGTTAAGTGTGGGGGGATTTGATGACTCGGTATTTGCACATGTTTTCCCCTTTGTTTCTTGATTGTTTGAGCTTGAATTACCGTGTCTTTGGCCTCTTTTATGCTAGGTTGTGTTCCTTTGTCACATTTCAGGTCCTAGCACATAAAGTGAAGCATAGGCGCAAGTTTCAAGTCAATCAGAGATCAATTGGCGATTCGGGAGCAGAAACTCGGGCATGACCTGAAGAAGAATTTATTTCTACCTCACTTTATGGACAGAGAATCATGTAAGCTTGTTATGAAACGAAAGAGGACGAGACTACGAGCGTCTGGGATCAAACGGCGACTGATTCGGAGTCCGGACGAGGGAGAAACGAAGCATTAAACAGAGGCTGAGCAAGCTGCACGGGCAGACCAGGGAGGCGCACGGCCGTGCAACATATAATTCTGGCCGTGCGCTCTCTGCCGAGGCCTTGCACGGGCAAAATCCAGCCTTGCACGGCCGTGCACCTGGCCGTGCAAGATGGCTGAGATCGATTAAGTGAAACGGTGCGTTTTGAGGGTGCACGGCCAGAATGGTGTTGTGCACGGCCGTGCACCTGGCCGTGCAACTCGGGGAAGCCTGTTTTTAAGCCTAATCCGAGCCAAAAGGGAGAGGAGCTGGGTTTTGGATCCCAAACACCCAAGGGACGAACCCTAGAGAGAGAGAGCGACTTGGGAACATTCTTGGAGCTATTTTGGAGGATTTCTTCGCCATTGGAGCTCAGGAATCAAGCTTGGAGATGGAGATTGAAGATCTAGATCAGATTTCTGCAGTCTCTCTCTTCTCTATGGAGTAACTTCCCTTCACTTAGGTTTTGAGGAACCCTAGTTCCATGAGTTAGGATCTTTCTTGTATGAAGTTTTGGATGCTATACTGTTTGATTATAATCGATTGAGGCATGATTTATTGAGTCAATTGGATCTTGATCAAATTCTCTTGATTTCTGCTTTAACCTATGATAGATAGAATCTGATTAGGTTAAGAGAGCTTCCTTGATTGATAGTAGTGAATTGGTTGTACGAGAGTTAGCCAATTCACTGCTTTGTACTGGAACTCATTCCAGTAGTGGAGATCTGTGTGAATCACCTTAGCAGTTTATCCCGGTGAAGGCTAGTCACCTGCCGGGTATTCTGTCTGAGAGGGCTTGGTCAGCTTAAGAGATTCCAAGCTAATTTAGGATCTTCCGCAGTTTAATCAACAGTAGATCAACCAAAGGTAATTGCAACTTGGACCTAATTGAGGAGCTAGGGGGAATCATACCTAAGTGAGTTCCCAACTTGTAATTAGTAGAGTAGTTAGTAGAGTAGTTTAGTTAATCAATCCTTAATCTAGTTTGCTAGATAATGAACTGAAGCTGAGTAATAGTAACTCTAGAGACCCGTGGATTCGATATTTATTACTTGTGCCACTATACTGCAGTCCCTTTCATTGGTTACACTTGGCCATTGTTAGGTGTTGTGTTTTAGCGAGTCAATGAACCTTCTGAGTTCCCTTCTATTTCCATTGGCTTGTTGAGGGACTTCAAACAACTTTTGTATCTTCTTAAGCTCGCAAGAATCATCCATACCTTCAAATCTTCTATCTTGAGAATCAACATGAGAGACCATATTGAACCATTATATCTTGGGGCTTGAAGGTGGTGTTGAAGGAGGTGTGACTGGCTCACAATCCATCTTCATATCTTCTCATTTGTAGTACTTGTGATGATTGGGGATTAGAGTCATCTTGTAGCTTATCTCCTCCTCTCCAAACCATAAGGTGATCTTGCTTCCACTCACATCGATAATGGTACTTGTCGTAGCTAAGAATGGTCGGCCTAGGATTATCAATGCATGACATCCTTCCCTGTCGAGAACCATGAAGTCCACATGATAAAAAAATGACCACATTTCACTAAGATATTTTCTATGACTCCCCTTGGCTCGACAGCGGATCTATTGGCCAACTCAATATGCATTTTAGTAGGCATGAGTGGTCCAAAGTCTAACTCATTGTATATTCTTGTAGGAATAATATTGATACAAGACCCCAAATATGCTAGCGGATTCCAAAAAGTTTTGAATCCAAAGGTACATGGAATAGTGAAGATTCCCGGATCTCTTAGATTTGGAGAGAAGCATGCTCACCCGATGGATGTTGAAGCAACTTCACTAATAGAACCATAAAAACTTCCTCCATCTTCCTCTTTCCTGAAAATATCTCTCTCAAGAATTTGGTATATTTGGGGATTTTCATAACCATGTCTAAGAAAGGACCGGTTAACTTCAATTGCTTAAAGGTATCCTTCCATGGAGCACATTCATGATGTAGATCACTTTCAAATGATCGTCTAGGATAATGAGCTTTTGGTGTTGAATTAGGTACTTGAGTCATCTTAGCCTTCTCTTCATCTTCAATCTTGATTTCGATAGGAGGCTGCACGTCTTCCCGAACTATCTCTTCTACTTGCACAACTTCTCTTTGAACCTCTCTTATCGGTATCCTCGAGGTTGGGATAGGAACCTCCATTAGAGGCTGGTCACTCCTTAGAGTTGCCACGTGACACTCATCTTTAAGATTAGGTTTGGTATTTCCCAGTAAGGTTCCTCGTGGTCTTGACGATAGAGTTTGTGCCCATGAGCTTAGTCGGGTTCTAAGATTTTGAAGCAAAGCTTGTTGATTCCTTTCACCCGCTTCCAAATTTGAGAAATTGGTCGTAGTACTCTCCATGAATTTGTCAATAGCACCAAACTTCTTGTTGGTGTTTGTAACAAATTGACCTACCAAGTCTTGAAGTTTAGAGACTGGACCATTGGAGGGTCGACCTTGAACTTGATAAAATCCTTGGTATGAAGGTTGACTTGGCATTGGATAAGCATTTTGCAGAGGAGCTTGAGATTGAAACCCCGGAGGCTTTCTATCCGTCGGAGAAGACCAAAGAAAGTTGAAATGGTTCCTCCAACCCGGATTATATGTAGAGCTGTATGGGTAGTTCCCTCGTGATTTCCCTCCAACAAAGTTAGCTTGCTCAAACTGTATTGAGGCCTCAATAATAGCCTTACACTCCTCCATAGTGTGACTCGACTCACCACACCAATCACATTTCATGAGTTTCTTTCCATTGCCTTTCATAGATGACACAACTTGATCAATTTTGTTGGAGAGTTCTTGTATATGAGCAGCTAACGAAGATGGTTCGTCAATCTTTAATATAATTCCCTTCTTCACATTCTTAGCTCTCCTTCCGTCACCCCAATCATGGTTGTTTAGGGCCATCTCTTCATTGAGTCTTTGAAGTCCACCAACTTCCTTGTTCTTGATGGCACCTCCACTAGCCGCATCGATGAGGTTTCGTGACTCCCTTGTCAAACCGTTATAAAAGCGTTCCACTTGCAACGAATTGACGATGTCGTGGTGTGTACATTTGAGTAGAAGTGATGTAAACCTTTCCCATGCTTCAAACAATGGCTCATCTTCCTCTTCACGGAACATAATAATCTCGCTTCTCATTAAGGTCGTCTTAGAGGGGGGAATATACATTGCGAAGAACATGTCGCATAGATCCGCCACGAGGTTATGGAGTGATGGGGATGGTTATTCAACATTGCTTTGCCTCTCCATTTAAAGTAAACAGGAATAACCTCAGATAGATTGCCTCTTGAGGGACCCTGTTTATCTTAATTCCATCAGTCAACTCGTAGAACGACTTGATGTGTGCGTGAGCATCTTCACTCATCATCCCATTGAATTGAACTACACTTTGAAGCATCAAAATTGTGCATGGTTTTATCCCATAGTTTTTGTTCGGCACTAGTGGGTGAAGAATAGGAGATTGAAAACTATCCACACTTGGACTTGAATAAGATCCTATTGTTCTAGACCTTGGTAGAACTTGAGGTTGATGTTGTTGGTCCTCCATTAAAGGAGGTTGATGTCTTGCAAATATTCTTAGATTTCGAAGGGTTCTCTCGATTTCTGTATCAAGAGGTAATATCTCCATAGAGTCCCTTCATTGCATACAAGAGTGCTACAAGACACAAATTCAACAACCCGTGACGTACAGAGTTGGATAACAAAACACAAAAACGGTAAAACTACTAACAACTCGATGGTTTTCTACTACTTACCGAGGTTCCCCAACAACGACGCCAAAAAGCTTTATCGATTGATTTCGTGTAGGTCATTCTCAGTAGTTTGCATGTATCAATAACTAATCCATTCAAGTCCAAGTTCAACATATAATGTCATTTTCATATAGTGGCAATCAAGGTAGTATTCACTTGGGTCCCGGTACCCTAGCCTACTCCCACATTATTGATATCTAGCTGATTGGTTTAAGGGGTGATGTTGGAGGATTCAAGTGAAATAACTAGTAGAGAGAATAAACAATGATAAAAGCAGGTACATTGGGGAACTAACCCTCACCATAGCCTAGGTCTATCATGCAAATGTCTAAACATATTGGGTTAAGCAAATGTGGTGAGTGAGCTCTTTTCCGTGGGCCTTCATGATTATCCACACGCCTCCGAGTACGCCCTACCTACCCAATTGTCACCTTGGTATAGACTCACGTATCTGGGGCTTTATGAACTTAGCTTCTTTCAATGCGTACTACCCACTGTCCACACCGAGGTTTAATCCCGGGTTCCATCTAGGAGGTGTTCTTGTGGCAGGGATTCGGTCGCCTCATCACCACAAGACCCTATTCATTCATCTAATCCTAATCTGGCAAATTGAACATACCCGTCTAACCCTAAAACTCCATACCTAGCGTAGAAGCTCAAGTAGGCTAGTAAAGAATATTAGGGCGACTTACCCAAGCATAATTAAAGCTAGATGAAGCATTAAAATCAACTAGACAAATGCATTCATTCAAAACCCTAACATATTCACTAATAGCCCTAAAATTAGAGTTTGGGGGTTAAATCCCCTAGTACCTTAAGAGACTACTCCTCCTCTTCTCCTTCCTTTAGCTTCTCTCTCTCTCTCTCTATCTATATATACATAGTGCCTTCTACGATACCTCGGGTGAAATCTGGGGTACCACATACCTTGAGTATAAAAAAGCTATTTAGACCCCGAATTAGCAGGATTTTTGGGCATGATACTATACCCTAACCCTTAATGAGTGAACCCTAGGTCCTAATTATCTAAATCATAAACTATAAACCGTAAGATGGTGCATTGATTTTTTGCCTATATTTTGATGAATCATAACCGTCGATTATTGTTTCCAATTAAATTGATCTTGGGGTATAAGATTTAGAGATTAAGACCTAGACTTTGATCTTTAAGGGTTAGAGTATAGTATCATGTCCGAAAAATCAGTCAATTCAAGTTCTGGATAGCGTTTTCTTACTCAAGGTATGTGGTACCCTAGATTTCACCCTGGGTACCGTAGAACTCCCCGTATATATATATCATAAATTTCTATCTCCAAATCAGCCCTCTCAAAATGGGGGAAAAGGTCCTCTATTTATTGACTTTAGGAGGGCGAACAAGTTCACGGCCGAGCAGGGGGAGTTCGATGTCGTGATCTTTCCCTTTGAGCCCGCGATCTTTAGGCTTCACCGTTTTGGTCTTCATCTTAAGCGAGTTCGCGGGCTGACTTCACAGTCGAGATCTGTGAGTCGCGGCCGCAAACTTCCTCACGGTCAGGGAAGACGGTGACCGTTATTCGACCGTTGAAACTTTCTATCTTCTCTTAGGTGGCTTCTCACAAAGTTCACACCCAAGGGCTCTATTTTCGTGGTCGCAAACTAGGGTCCTCAGGTCGTGATCTTCTCTCCTGCTTCGGAGTCTGCTATCTCGGCCGAGATCTTTCCCGTCCAGGCTGTGATCATCAGCTTTCTGCCCATTTCACTACACTTGTGCCCTTTTTCGTACCTAATTCACATGTATCGTCTAAAGCACCCTAAAATGACAACATAATAAAAAAGGAACAAAATTGGGATGCAATCAATGTTATTCTTCTGATTATGCACATGAATTAGCACGAAACAAACTTAAATATGAAGGGTAAATAGCACCAATTTGGGTGTTATCACATTTTAAGTTGACAAATACTTTGTATAGTCTTCTAGCAATCGGGATTTTGGTTTGTTTATTAATCAAGGTAAACCAAGGCCTTGAGGTTTTATGCTCAACAATTTCTAAATGATCATGCCACTCGTTAAAGTCTTCATGCTATTGTTTGGGTAAGGGTTATTAGAAGCATCTTCAGGACCATTACTTGCATTCAAATCTCCTAAGATGGTCCAAGGATAATTTACAATTTTTAACTTTTCATGATCACTGTATAATTGCCTTCTACCACTCTCTTCATTCAAGGCATAGACGAAAGTAATGAAAAGGATTACCTGAGCCCACCAAGGCATGCACAAACTGATCATAGATGTCTAGAATTTTCAGGTTGACATCTTGTTTCCATATAATCCATAATTTATCCAGACCTTATTTGCTACTTCCTTCTCCCACCCAGAAAACCATTTACTTATGATATTATCTAACTCACTGGCTCTTATTCTTGACTCCAAAAACCTACTATATTTATACTTATTCAATATAGGTTGTACAACTTTATTTTTGTCAGTTTTTAAATCCTCTAGTATTCCAAGAGAGGATCTTCATCTTTTCTTCCATCCTCTCCGCTCTTTCTTAGCAGGGGGGACATAAGGTGTAGGTGGGTTCCTCTTTGCAGTATAACCTCCAACTATGATCCACGAGTTAGTAGTGACTTTGCCAGGGCGAGAAGCCTGAGAGTCTAATTTCCCAGATGGTTAAAGTAAATTAGACTTCTCAGACACTTGCAAAGGGGCTAAAGGACTCCTAGAATTAACTGATGCTTCTCTAACCGCCTCAACAAAACTCATTGCAGGGCTCCTAGTTATTGGAGAAGATGATGAAGGCATGTGTTCTTTAGTAGCCATAACAGAGTTGAGAAACCCTAAATCATTCAAATCAGAAGTACCAACTTCTGTCAACCTCAAATTAGGGATCATCAGCTGGGTAAAGACGAACACGAGCAGGGAAGCCACAATCTGCAGCAACATCAACACAAATTTTAGTAAACCCTAGCTGCACCCCAATCCTAGTGGTCTGGTCCATCCATAGAGGACAAAGTACTAGCTATCCATTCGTGTCGTTCAACGAATGGTAGTCAAGCAGAATACCCTAGATTCTAACCCAAACATGTAGAGTTTCAACTAGTGGAGTAATTGGTTGTATCCCCGTTGACCATTTTCGAAAATAAATTGGGTTATCTTGACAATGCTAGGGACCTGATTTGAAGATCCACTTGCTTGTGGCCGCTGATGGGGAAATGGAAAACCAGCAATCTCAGGCTGAACTTCGAGACTTGCACCACGCCTTCTCTTCCCCATAGACTTGTAGCTCATTGCTGAAGAGCTACAGTCTTAGGAAGAGGACCGACGAATTGTGAGATGAGACAGTCCATCCATAGCTCTCTCCCCTCTTCTTGACCTCACGGGGAAGCGGAAATCCATCTTCCTTTCGTTGGGGAGGTCGATATGTCATCCGATTGGCCGCGAACAGTGATTCCCAACTTATTGGCACTGCAGCCGGAGTTGCACTCAGAAACATTGCCGCCATCACGAAAATAAATTTACTCATTTTTTCAGTCTATTTGCACCCCTTAATTTTTCATTAAACAATTTCATTTTCTTCTTACACTCCTTTAATTTACAGCCCTACAATTTCCAAATCAACTTACAACATCGAATTTGCACCTTAATTGCCAAAGTAGAAGCACATGAAGCTGAAAGCAAAGGGCCGGGACGAATAATAATCAAAACACTATTGATTGAATCGAATCGCAAAGTCAAACACAATATATACACAATATATATAGCGGATGAGAACAAAATAGTATATCTGGGTGGAAATCGATACGATATTGGTATGCCAATACCAAATATCGAAATCCCGAATACTAAATTACACCTAATCTCAATCCCTAAATAATTTTGATATCCCAATCCCTAAATATTTTGATATCCCAATCGGTACTTTGGTATCCCAATTGGTACTTCGGTATCCCAATCGCCAATCGGTATTATCGAATGCGAAATTAATTACCTTCACAATTAATAATTAAATATATAAATTAGATTTGATTGTTTAATTTAGTGCTAAAAGACTAATCGAATAGTCTTGAGTTTGCCAAGAGCTAGGATATGAATATGGAGAATGTAGGAGATGTGACATCTCAAATTCTTATCATTGATAATCTTTAATTTGACGAATTGGAGGCTGAGAGACGACTAATACTAGTGTTTGTCTTTTGGTGTTATGAAAATAACAAAAGATTAGGCGAGAGACGAGAGTGACTTAAACTAGAAAGTCCAAATTGAGTTGGATATAGACTTCTAAATTGTGGAAGAGTGAGGAATGACCAAAGGTTGCATGCTATATTTTATTAAATTTTTTATTTTCGGTATTTCTCGATATTTCGGTATATACTGACCTCAATTCCATAATCCCGAATACCGAATAACACCAAAATGAATCCCAATCCCAAAAAATAAGCCGGTATTTGATAATACCAAATAGTAATAAATTCAATACGATATTCGGTACATCTCAAATACTAGTACAAACTTCCGGCCCTAATTCTACCAACAGCTCGTTGACTGTGCTAATACATATATATATATATATATATATAATAATATTATAGAATAATAACGAGATGGAGGTGAAAGAATTTTACAGGTGGGTTAAATCATTAAAACGATCAAGTGGCATTCTCATAGGATATAGCAGACTATATCTTCATGATTGCTCTCTGCTGTTGTCACTACTGTTCTGTCCTACATATTAATTAATTTACTAATTGTAATTCAATTTAATTAATTATAGTTTATGTCTTTTGATAATAAATATTTATTTATAGTTTATTTCTCTATTAATTTCAATAGAGTAATACAATAGTCAAATGTCTCCAAAGGTCTGTGGCATGTGCTAACCACCTCCAACTCTATCTTCTCATGTAATAAATAATATCCATTTAATTAATCATCGTGGACAATATGCTGCTGCCACTCAATTGTTGTTGCATTGAAAGTCCAAAATGAGACGCAACACAAACACAATTGTTATTATGTAGAACACTTTGGTGAATTTTTGTGCCTGCTTCTCCCTTTAATTTGTTGATAATGGAACTGCTGATTTGCAGCAGGCGATAGCAGCTTGGACAACAGCAGCTCGATGGTGGGCAGCAGCTTGCAGAAGCAGGGTGGGCAGCAGAACAGCAGCAGCTTGCCTCCCCAGTTCGAATTGTCGAATGGAGCTTTTTATTTTAAGCAGAACAGTAGCAACCAACAGCTCTTTTTAGTTGTTATTGGTGCTTGGAATGTTTATTTTTATGCGTTGTGATTGTTCATGAATGTGTAGTTTGCAAACCGAGTATTTGTGATTGGGAATTTGGGATGGATTTTGTGATTGTTAACCAAGTATAAATTAAGTTTAAACTTTTGTTAAATTTTTTTTGATTCAAACTTTGGGTATTTATGGGTAATATGGGTACCCGTTATCCGTCCCATACAGATAATGGGTACCCGTTTATCCAAACGGGTTGAGACATGGGATGGACTTTGATCTCCAAACGGGATTGTGTACCCATTTCAAATGGGACGGGTATCCCGTCCCGTCCCGTTGCCCACCCCTAACTAATAGTATGTAAAGGAATCCGCTGTGTTTCGTAGGGACAGTTTAGTCTTTTGCTCTGATGTTTCCCTACGTAATTAACCCTAGGCACTTGTTGAGTCGTGAATAACTCCACGGTCATATTGTCATGGACAATCCAATAAGAGATGAGTGGTCTACATTGGGGAAACATCACACCATCCTTTCATTTGCATACTCACCAATATGAAATCGAACCTTGGCCTTCTTATTAACCTTGATGGCTCCATAGTCGTTCAACTAGTGAAGGTTGTAAGCTTGTGGATGCTTAATGGAACTCAATCTCAGCTTCTTGACTGCATCAAGACTCACAACATTGGTGCAGCTACCGGATCGATTACCCCAGACAATAACTTTCCATCCATTAGACAACGGGTATGAAACAGATTATCTCGTTGTTCTTGGTCAGGAAGAGCTTCAAGGGGGAGCACTCTACGATTGACTCCAAGAAACTTACCTGTTGGAGAGGCTTCAGTAGTAATGTGCTCATCAACAACAACAACAACATCATCATCATCAGAATAGATTCCCATCCTCATTGGCTTATCTTCCTCCTCCTCCTCAGAGGAGAGAGGTGGAGGATAGAATCAGCTACATTTAACGCAGAATGTGTTATTTTGAAATAACTTAGACACCCCCCCACCCCCCGGTTATTTACAAATAACTCATGCCTAAATAACTCATACCCAAATTTGGGTCCAAATAACTCATCACAATAACTCATCCAAACGACTCCTTATTGAACCATGCAACCTTTTGCTATGTGTGGACGAAATGGACATAGGGCACTGTGCATATTGCAATTATTAGTCTTATTATTATTGGGGCTTAATTGCAAGTTTGGTCACTCGAATTGCTATAAAATTTCACGTTTGCCACTCAAATTAATATATTCCATTTATAGTCACTCGAATTAGTTGAACAGTTCAAGTTTGATCACTCTCCGTTAACCTCCGTTAACTGTGACTGACGTGGCGGTCAACTCTGACAGTTGACCGTTAAATGTGTGACGTGGCAAATAAAAAATAATTAAAAAATAAAAACTAAATTTTTAGAAATTACACATCATTATCACAAAAAATTATAATTATAAAAAATGAAAAAAGAAATTATCACAAAATCCCCAATTTCCAGCTCCGATCCTATGCCCGAGAAACGAAAACGCACATTGATCTCTCTCTCCCACCGACGAAATCAATGGCGATTCTCCGGTCTCTCACTCTCGATTCGGTGGAAAACTCTTCCACCGACGGAATCGGCGGCGATTCTCCGATCTCTCTCTCTCTCTCGATCCGGCGAAAAACGATGTAAATTCTCTGATTCTACTGCTCGATGATAAGGTTCTCTCTCTTTCTCTTTCTCACTCTCTTGCAAGCTTTCGGTCTTTCTCTCTCTCATGCGCGCGTGAGCTCTCTCTCTAGCGGCCGTTGGAGCAAGTTGCGGCCAAGCTGGAGAAGGCAGAACTCATAGTGCAATGGCAGGAGCTGGGAAGAGTACATGTACTGGACCCATTTCCAGTTCACCCATTTCTGCCGCTTCCTCCATTCCGACTTCCACCACAGCCTCGTAAGCTCAAAGATTCCTTCTTTCAACCTTCTCCTCTGTTAATTTTCCCGCCGTGTGAGGGAGTAATGATTGATCGATCGATATCACGTAACTGACAGGCAATCCCGACGAAATTTTCAACCCACATGAGCTCCAGACTGCCGGGAACTGTGGCGCTCAGGGGTCCGAGCGGAATCGTCTGGACGGTGGGCGTGGCGATGAGCGACGACGGGACTCTATTCTTCAGTGGGGTGTGGAAGGAGTTCGCTCAGGACCACGGTTTACAAGCGGGCGATCTCTTGATCTTCAGGTTCAATGGGCACTCTCAGTTCGACGTGCTGGTTCTGGAATCGGAGAGCTCGTGCGAGAAGGCGTGCTCGTATTTCGTTTCGATGAAACAGGGGCCTCCAATGGAGGAGAAGAGAGCTTGGGGGAGTATAGCTGCGGCGACTTCCGGCGACTGCTCCGGAGGATTCATCCCGTCGCCGGAGCAGCACGATGGTAACGTTGGTGGCGTTGATGATGGTACAGGGGGGTCTCTTCCGCCGATTGAGTTTGACGTTGATACTTTGCCTCCACATCCGCCACCGCCTCCCCCGCCGCCGCCGCTGCCCACTTGCCCGCCGTTCATAACCGAGTTGTCGTATGTGATAATTTCTTTTTTTCATTTTTTATAATTATAATTTTTTGTGATAATGATGTGCAATTTCTAAAAATGTAATTTTTATTTTTTAATTATTTTTTATTTGCCACGTCACACATTTAACGGTCAACTGTCAGAGTTGACCGCCACGTCAGTCACAGTTAACGGAGATTAACGGAGAGTGACCGAACTTGAACTGTTCAACTAATTCGAGTGACTATAAATGGAATAAATTAATTTGAGTGGCAAACGTGAAATTTTATAGCAATTCGAGTGACCAAACTTGCAATTAAGCCTTATTATTGGATTAATTGCATGGTTGGTCTTTGAGATAAAAAGTTCATGTTTGGTCAGCCAAAATATTTAAATTCATTGGTGGTCTTTTAGTTTAGTGAAACCGTTCACGTTGGGTCACTCTCCGTTAGTCGTCATCCATCTCCGTTAATGAAAATTGTTACGTGCTGACGTGGCAAACAAAATCATCTAATTATCCTAATTTAACCCGAAAATAGTGAAACCCGACCCGTCATGTCACTTAGACCCACCACGTCATCTTGCCGAACCCAACCTTTTAACCAAACCTGACCCATGGATCAACCCACTTAAATTAAATTACAAAATTGTAAAATATACCCATTTTCCCTATTTCAGCTGACAAGGAGGAACCCTAAATCAAAGGGAGGAAATGGATTCCTCGTCGAACCCAAATCTCCGTTTCTCCAGACCACGCATCCTCCGCCTTCTAGTCCCTGAACAAGAAGCAGACCAAGAAGTTGCGGGCCAGATCTCTGTCCACTAGGAGGCATCCGACAACACTTGGCGGTGAGGGGAGTTTCAGGAGGCTAGAGCGCGGGATCGGCGATGAGAATGCTGCTGAGTTCGTGTTCCAGCAGCGCGAGTGGTCGTAGCGTCGGAACCAGAGGTGGGTGCATCTTCTTCTAGTGATTTGATAGGATCTGAGAACGTTTGGATCCGAGTTCAATTTTTTTTGTGCCATGTCTCGTCGTGCCTTGCCGACGAGGAGAACAATGAGAAGGAAGAGAGAACGGCAGTGGCAATGTCGTGGAAAATTGAATCTACGGTCAGGGGCTCCTGTGGGACGGTGTTTGCGTGATGGCTTGTAGCTGTGCCGGAGAGAGATGTGAAAAAGGAGGGAGATTGAGTTGGTGGCCAAAGAACACGAGGAGGAGGAATAAGAAGTGCACAGTATCCCATAGATGCAGTAGATGAGCTATAGAAGGTACCATGGATTTAGGAAGATCGATTTCGATATGAAGCTGGAAGCGTTTGAAGGAGAAGGAGGCATAGAAGAACCGAGGATGGGCATTCCACCTAAGAACGCTATGTTGCTTATGAGGTGTAGATCTGACCCTGTGAAAGTGGTTGTTCTCACCAACAAGTTCTGGAACCCTCCCAATCTCCGGCGAGATGAGAGATATAGTAGATTTGGAGAGGTGAGGTGGCTCAATAAGTTAGGGTCTGCTCATGGTTTGGGTTCAAGGGATGGGTTGAGCAAGATGACGTGGCGGGTCGGGTTTGGTAATGTGGCGGGTTAAATAGGGTGAGCAAACACTTTTGTTGGCCACGTCAGCAAATGATTGACGGTGTTGACGGAGACTAACAAAGAGTGACCAAATATGGACTGTTTGACTAATTCAAGTGACCATAAATGGAATTAAATATTTGTAGTGACCAAATTGTAATCTCAGTGATCAAACTTGCAATTTACCATATTATTATTTATTTGGTTGGTTGGATATGAAAGCATTATATGGTTTGTGCCTGTGAAATAGTGTGTCAAGGGATGATTGTTTATATGTAAGTAGGGGTGTTGAAATGGTTACCATAATAATGACCAAACCAAATAAGTGTAAATTCTATTAACCATGACTACAGGAAAAAGATCATGTATTCACGGGAAATCCCGTGTTTGAATGTGCGTTTCCTGTGTTTAATAGTTTTAGATACGGGAAAGTTACCGTAATATATACCTCCGTGTCTAATTGTAAAGGTCATGGGAAACTTGTATCGTGACTAGTTATAACTAATCACGGTTTAATTTCCCGTGAGCATTTGTACTTATTAATCACGGGGAGCCATGTGACTAATACCAAATTTTGCCACAAAAAACTCGTTTAGATATGGGATATACACCTTTCAGCACTGTATTTACCGTGACAAAATCATTTCCCGTGACTAGATACCAATCATTAGTCACGGTGTTTGGTTGGTTCTCCTGTGTCTAGATATTAACAATTTGTCTCCGTCTACGACTAATTATCAATCACTAGCCACTATATTTTGCCACAGTACATAAAATTTCATATATTAATATACAACTGAAAGACCTAATCTTATAGCATGAAATGCATTCAAATATCATTGATCATTGTTAATTAACCTATAATTTAAAATAGTAACTATTGTAGCATGAAACTCCAACATAATGAACATCAATTACAACTCCGGTCAGTCTGACCAAACCATCTAAAGGCATCCGAATATTGAGTCTGTTCTTCTACAAGATATATTCTTTAATAGCTGCAATATCCATAAACTCTTTAATCTTCAAGTCTCTTCTCCGTCCTTTGCTTCATTCATAGACTCATCATCTTACCTCTCCTTTCACACCTAGATAGATCATAAGCAATAAATTATATTGCAACAGGTCATAAACGATCACAAGATTAAAGTAGTGAAGAGAAACAACAATCTGGACAGTTTAGAAAATAACATAATCACAGTTTCATCAGAGACATCATCACACAATAGAATCTAGATTAGTATACTTAGAAGTCCTTGCAAACTGTACTAAAAAGAGCAAAAGAGGGTTTGACAGGCAAATACCAATTTAATAGCAAGTTAGTTTCGAGGTAGATCTCAATAGCATGCAGACCTGACCACGTGTTTACTTTAAAGCAGAACTCTGTGAAAGAGAAGGGAAACAAATAGTTTTTCAGTCATCAAGCTAGAGCAATTTCCATATGCATCAGCTAGAGATGTTAAATCTGTCTTTACCTAGAAACAAACATTCTCAAGCTGTATGCATGCAAATGTTAAATGGCTATACATAAATGGTCTCTGGGATTCACAAACTCAAACAAAATAGAGACACTATCACCCTCCCAAGAGGTTTTTATTTTGATTACTTAGCTTAGGTGATAAGTCAGTAGTGGATTAGAGAGTTAGCTAATATATAATGATAATCATATTTGTGTATGGTTCTTAGCTGGATAAGGAAATCCGATCCATTATTAAATTTGTGCTCCCAATCGCACTGAGTCATTCCAAAAACATTGAACAAAGAAACTCCCTGATTCTTCTAAAATCCTCATGAACTGTTTTTAGTGTTAAGAGCTACCTTAAAGAAGTATGCTCGCACTGGAACAGCTGCATAGTCATAGAGATAGCTTATATTAGTTTGAGATAGAGTACTCAAGATTTCCTACACATTATTAACCAACCACATTCAATTTCTAACAAAGCCTTAGATGCTTCAGCACAAGATGAAGTAAATAAAAAGAACCCAACTTGAAACTAGTACAATTGCATCTTTTGTTGAACATTAGACAGAGAGCAAGAATGAGAATGAGTACCTTGAGAAATGCACAAGCTATGTTGAGTGAAGAACCCAAAGCTTAAGTTTTACATTATTCAATGAATGGCTTTATAGTTCTCAGCAGCAACAGAGTGCTGCGATATACAAGGAACAGAAAGTGAGTGAAGTAAGGAACTGCCCAACAGTGGGCAACGGTCCATTACTCAACAACTATCACTACTAACAACTACAGAGAAACTTCAGGAGCAAGATCCTCTTCACGCCCCCGCAAGTGTAGGCTCGGTGAGACGAAACTTGGAGCAGAATTTGTTGAAGGATTGGCGCGGTAATGGCTTGGTTAGCACATCAGCAATCTGATCTGGAGCTGGTAAGTAGTGCACGCGCAGCTGCCCTTTGCCAACATGATCACGAATGAAATGGAACTCAATTTCCATGTGTTTAGACCGATTGTGAAACACCGGATTGTGAGCTAAAAATGTTGCACCAAGATTGTCACACCATAGAGTAGGAGCTGTGGGGAGGGATTGACCAAGTTCATGAAGCAAAGACCGTAACCAGATCACCTCAGAAGCAAGTGTGGCGAGGGCTTTATATTCACATTCGGTGGAGGATCGAGCAACGGATTTCTGTTTCCGAGTTGACCAGGACACCAGATTGGTGCCGCAGAACACAGCGAACCCAGTGATAGACTTTCGATCCTGGGGGCAGGAGGCCCATGAGGCATCTGAATAACCATGGACATGGAGAGATGGAGATTTGGAGAAAACAAGACCACGATCAATAGTACCTCGAAGGTAGCGAAGAATGCGCTTCACTGCGGCCCAATGATTATCCGTTGGAGAGTGTTGAAACTGAGAGACGTGGTTGACCGCAAAGGAAATATCCGGTCTGGTGAAGCTTAGGTATTGCAGTCCACCGACAATGCTGCGATACAGAACCGGATCGGCAAATAGTGAAGAAGAATCCATGGCTGACTGCTGGATGATATCAATAGTGCAAGGAGTGGAAATGGCATTGGCATTAGACATGTGTGCTCGTTCAAGAAGATCACTGACAAACTTCCGCTGTCTGAGGACGAGTCCAGTGGAGGAGCGGCTGACTTCGAGGCCTAGAAAATATGACAATGGCCCCAATTCCCGCAGAGCAAAATTATCCCGGAGAAATGCGAACAGCCGCTGAATGAGGGAGGGATCATTACCCGTGATGACGATATCGTCCACATAAACAAGCATATACAGTCGAGTGACACCATTCTTGTAGATGAAGAGGGACGGGTCCGTTCTGGAGACAGCGAAGCCGAACCGAGAGAGGGCAGCAGCTAGGCAATGAAACCACGTTCTGGGAGCTTGGCGGAGACCGTAGATGGACTTCCGAAGGCGGCAAACATGGTCAGGTTTATCGGGATCAACAAACCCGGGGGGCTGCTGCATATACACTGTCTCCTGCAACTCACCATGTAAAAATGCATTAGCTATGTCAATCTGGTGAAGAGGCCAATTTTGATTGACTGCAAGTCCAAGAATAAGCCTTAGTGTAGCAGGCTTCAGGACCGGACTATATGTCTGATCAAAATCGAGACCCGGGATTTGTTCGAAGCCTCGAGCCACAAGGCGAGCGCGACGACGATCCAGTTGACCATCAGGATGGAGCTTGGTTCGGTAAACCCACTTGTTGGAGAGGAGATTGCAGTTGGGCGGCCGTGGAACTAAATCCCACGTGTGATTCCGAAGTTGAGCAGTGACCTCATCGGCCATTGCCGAACGCCACTGGGGATGTTTGAGTGCTTGGGCCACAGAGGTTGGGGTATCATCAACATGGAGAGTAGCAAGGAGAGTGCGGGGTTTTAAATGACCGGTTTTGATTCTGGTTACCATGGGGTGTGAAGAGCTGGTGGGATTCGTAATTGGGATAGGGCGAGGGGAAGTTGTGAATCGTGGGCGATTCGGCAGGGGAAGGTGATGGGGAGGCAGTGTGGACGGTAGAAAAGGGAAAATTATTCTCGTCGAACAAGACATGACGACTGATATAAATTCGTCCGGTGGGAATGTGAAGGCAACGGTAACCCTTGTGAAGTTTGCTGTATCCCAGGAAAACACAGGGAACAGAACGAGGGGATAATTTGTTGGCGGCGAGTGGGCGAAGCCAAGGATAGCAAAGGCACCCAAACACACGGAGATTAGCCAGATCGGGAGAACGATGAAAGAGAAATTGAAAGGGTGTGTCATGATTTAGAAGCGGAGTAGGAGTGCGGTTTATGAGATAACACGCGGTGTCAAAGGCTAGCGGCCAGTATTTAAGAGGGACACTAGCATGATGAAGAAGGGCTAGACCATTATTGACAATATGGCGATGTTTGCGTTCAGCACAACCGTTTTGCTCAGGAGTATAAGGACAAGAGGAGCGATGAGCAATTCCATTTTGGGAGAGGTAAGTGGACAAAGCTTGGTATTCACCACCCCAATCAGATTGAAACGACTTGATGGGAAGACCAAAATATTTCTCGACCAATTGACGAAATTGAATGAAAACTGTTAGCAATTGGGACTTATAACGAACAAAATAAATCCACGAGAATTTGCTGTAATGATCATAGAAAAGGATGTAATAAGATTGTTCATCATATGACAAAACAGGGGCAGGACCCCATACATCACTACAAACTAACTCAAGAGGAGCATTGGCACGAAAAGTGGATGAAGGAAAAGGAATTTTGTGAATTTTGCTAACAGCACAACCGTGACACAGAGAAGGAGATGAAGTTGTAAATTTTATTTGATGTTGACAGAGGAGATGTTTAACTGCTCGTGCATGAGCGTGACCAAGACGACGATGCCAAGTGTCGAAGGAGGCAGCACAGGCAACAGGAGAGAGACTGCGGGAAATAGTGAGAGGTAGGGAATAGAGACCGTTAACCGCATAACCTCGATGAAGTTCACGCCCCGTGCGTCGATCCTTGATGAGAAACAAAGAATCAAAAAATTCAATGGAAATGGGATTAGAACGAGTAAGTGAGCTGATCGAGAGAAGATTATATGGGGCATGACGCACATGGAGAATGTTATCCAATGAAATAGAAGTATCGGATAAGGAAGAGGTGGAAGATCCAAGACGAGAGATGGGAAGAGAGTTACCATTGCCAAAGGTGACGTGATCCGTCCCATTATATTCCGAATGATGGGCAAGATTGTCTAAGTCCGACGTGAGATGGTGGTTGGTGCCTGAATCAAGTAACCATTGAGAGGGATTAAATGATTGGGCTGGTGAGGAGGAAAACAGTGTATGTGGGCCGGCAGAGGGATGGGCCGAAGTGTGGGCAGGAGCTGAAGTGGTGTAGGGGACAGGTTGGGCCGAGGAAGAGGGCATGGCTGGGCTAGGGCAATAAGGCTTGATGTGTCCACGGCCTCCACAGTTGTGACAAATGACCCCGTTGGGCCGAGGCCCAAGCAATCCACCAGCTGGAGGCGGCCTGTAAAAAGGAGCAGCAGGTGAGTTAGAGAAAAAACGACCGCGGGCGGAGCCACGACCCCGGCCACGGCTGCCACGGCCGCGATAGCCACCGGCGTTGGAGAAGAAGGCTGTCGGCGCCGGGGACTCCGATCGGGAAGCATAGCGCTGGATCTGGAGCTCCTCGCTCAGGAGAAGCGAATGCAGATTTTCAAAACTAATAGGCTCCATGCGCGCCTCGATATGCCGAACAAACGGCCGATAGTCCTCACCCAGGCCGTCGAGGATCCAGCCAGTGAGATCGGCGGCGGGAACAGGAGAGCCAAGAGCAGCCAGTTGATCAGCTTTAGCCTTCGCATCCTGAAGATAATCGTGAATTGAGGCTTCACCACGGCGAATATGCTGAAGAGCTTTGCTGAGATGCCGAATTTGGATATGGGAGCCGGACGCGTAGATCGTAGCCAACGCCGTCCAAGCATCAAAGGCGGTAGCTTTGTTGATGACGTTGGGTAACACTGCCTCAGAGAGTGAGCAATTGATCCAGGTGAGTACGTACTGATCACGCACATACCACGACCAATAAGCAGGATTAGATTGACCATCGATTGATTGCGGTGGGGCAGCGAGGGAACCGTCGACATGACCCATCAATTGATGGCAACGAAGAAGGGGTGTGATCTGAGCATGCCATAACAAGTAGTTGGTGGGGTTGAGCTTGATAGTAAGCTGGGGATTAGCCGGCAGGGAGATGGAGAGAGCTGACAGAGAGGTGGAATCACCGGAAACAGAGGTAGAAGAAACAGAGGTGGAAGAAGTAGAGCCAGTAGCCATTTTCAGCTTGAATTAAGAAGAAGAACTGGGCGAATAATGGAGAGAAGGAAGAAGAAAGGAAGAAATTCACTCGTTAGAGTATTGGACGCTCTGATACCATGAAGAACCCAAAGCTTAAGTTTTACATTATTCAATGAATGGCTTTATAGTTCTCAGCAGCAACAGAGTGCTGCGATATACAAGGAACAGAAAGTGAGTGAAGTAAGGAACTGCCCAACAGTGGGCAACGGTCCATTACTCAACAACTATCACTACTAACAACTACAGAGAAACTTCAGGAGCAAGATCCTCTTCATTGAGGTGGAGCTGCAAAACAAGTAGGCGACAAGTGAACCTTAATTCAATTGAATATTTATATTACAAAAAAAAATAAAGAACTCTCCCTACTTCTAAATAGTCGAAAGCATAAGACCATTTTCAGTCTCAATGGTATACTTGTGAGATCGATCAAACTGAGAGAGGCAGAGGTAGTAGAGACACAAAACTCTAAACCCTTTGGGCAGATTATACCTCTGTTGATTTCATGTGGAACACTAAGTTCACAAAATAAAAGTATTATAGAAGCTGCAGGCAATGAGATAATTTGAAAGAAAAACAATGAAAAGATTGCAATGACCAATTAATTACCCTGCTCATAGTTGGTTGAACTACAACTCTTTACAATCTGAAGAAACCATAATTTCGTCTTCTTTAAGATATAGTAGGCAAAATCCTGCCATAGTGAACAAACAAAAAGTAAAGAGAGTAGTTATACTAAGAAAGCCAATTAATTGAACAAAACAGGGAATGAAGCAAGTGATAAACAGGGCATTTAAGGTCTTCTGATTCACTGGCAAAGACCTTAGCAGTATCCTCATCTTCAGAAGTTGACTTATCAATTCAAGGTAAAGTATTGCATTAACAGGTAGTGTATGCTGATCTATGTTCAGGTTCCGTATAGTACATTTGATGCACCAACACATTTGTTTAGTCTAACCTGAAATCAAAGATAATGAAGATTAACTTAGCCAACATGAATAAAGCCTCTATAAGCACTCAAGCATTCACTAACAAAGCATAAAGAAACAATCCTACAAATTGAACCATCGCCTCAACTTACTTAAATGAAGTAGACCTATAGAGAGTAACTTATAGCTCCTTCAGCTCATCAGCCTTGGCTCTTGATTGAGCACCCAGAGCAAACAAAACACAGAATCCTCCTTTAGTTTCCTTGTGTATTGTGCTGCTCTCTCAAGGCAGCGACTTCACAGAACTAACATCCAATTAGTTCGAGACTCCGCTCTGCTCCAGCCAGCAGCAGCAGATCCCCTACAGCAAACAGCAGCTCCACTCCGCTTCAGCCGCCAGCAGCTCCGCTATGCTCCAGCCGCCAACAACAACAGATCTGCTATGAAGAATGCCTGGTAAAGAATCGAGAACAGAGATGATGGAGATTTAGCGTTTGATGAGAATTGAAAAGCAAGACAAGCGGTTTTCTGATTAGGTTTGCGTATCCTCAAATTTGTCTCGCACCGTACAAGGGAAGGGGGGAATGGCAAGTGGGAAAAAAAATGCGGGAGAGAGAGAGCCAAAACTTTAGAATATGGTCGGCCAAAATTTAGGATTGTGGAGCCAAAAAGTTTTGGGAGCAAAAATTTTGGACTGGACAGGCGGGAATCAATGCGGGAGAAATTTTTGGAATGAAAATTAGGCATATCAAATATAAAGCGGGAGGCTAAGTATGAAAATTTTGGAGAGGCAAAATCCCATTTTGGGAATTTTTGGGAAACAAACTTTAAGAGGAATTCCAATTTTAAAGAGTCTCATTTTAAATAAATTATGAATCTATGCTCTTTTAGAGAAAAACTCATATATGTATATGTATTTGTGAGGATCAAAATTTGTAGATTAACATTTTTTAGAGGTATTTTATTCTAAACTAAACCATAATTTAGGGTTTAGAGTTTGAATTGGAAAATAATTTAGGTTTAGGATTGAAATTTGAAAATAATATGTTTAGTGTTTAATTTTAGAAACAATTCTTCTACCCCTCCCAAACCATAAACCCTTATTTCCACAAAACCATCAACCTTCTACCTTGATACATCCAACCCAACTACGACATCATCTTGGAGGCCGAATCGTTCCAACCTCCACTAACAACAATCGTTTGCATCATCAAAAAACTCAATCTAGTCCCACGAAACTCGATGTTTCGACCCCTGGGCTACTGGAAACCTTGATCAAAGTTGTGGCACTATTCATGATGTCTTCACTTAGGACATCAAATCGAGAAACGAGCAATTTTCTATGCGTTTAGGACCACATTTCAAGTGACCTATGAAGTTTTGGGTAATTTCCCATGTCGGCAACTCGGGAAAAGATTAGTTTACAATAAATAAGCACACTATTTATTGTTGTTGCTATAACCTTAGTATGTTTGTAGCATGTTTGGGATTATATTACTGAAATTTAAAATTTATAAAAATCTTACTAAAAAGTGTTGGCTGCAAATAGTAATTATGTTCGCAGCAAATAGTCGTACACTTTTTTTTTATCTATACATATTTAACATTTCCATAGGAGTTGAATTAATGTTCTTTATAATTTTTTTAATTTCACCTTGATTTTCACCTAAATTTTGAAAAGACAAATTGTCATATTCGTCGCGGTAATTAACCGTGACTAACAAGTAGTCACAGGAAATGAAGGCTGAAGATAGCTAAATTAATTCCCGTGATTAGAACAATACCACCAAACACAGGAATTTTTACCGTGACTATTTGTATACTTCTAAGTACGGGAAACATTCCCGTGAATAAGATCCCGTGACCAAAAACCAATTTTCCTGTAGTATGAAATACGATATCATAACCAAACCGTCCAAACTAATGCAACAACTAAATTAACCAAATCAAAGTTTAATCGGTTTGGTTAATTGCTAACCGGATTAACAATATAAAATCATATTATCATTATTGAGTGAGAAATTTTTTTGATTATTGTATCAATTCACAACTTATATAATAAAAACATAATAATCAACACATAATTATAGTTAACCATTAATACAAATACATGCAACCAATACAATTATCTTAAAGTCAATAGAAGTGTTCACCTAACAAAATTATATGCAATGGTATGGAGTTAATGAATTGTTGTGTTTGTGTGAATTGACTTAGTCTCTTAGCAATTATCATAGGTTGAATAAAATATTTTTTCAAGTTTTCATCCAACATAATGTATGAGTTTTAACTAAATTAGAAGTCCATATGTTGTGGTCTAACTCTACAAATACAAATATACAATATAGGAAAAATATTGAACTTGATTTTTTACGAGCCTAAAAGAGAGAAACGTTTGAGTCTTGGGTGGCTATGCAAAGTATTAAATGTGTATATAATGTATATTAGATATATTGCTAATTACTTAACTGGTTAGTTTGGTTTCATTGGTTATGAGTGTCTGAACCCAAACCAACTAAACCAAACAAGCTAAACTTTTTAACTAAACCAAACCATATATCCAAATTAACCAAACCAAATTATCCAAATTGTTAATTGTACTAGTTAAAACGGTTATCACAGTAACCACTCAGTTTGAGCACCCCTATATATAAGGCCTAAGACCATTTCCAATCACTTATAATATATGGCAGAGTTTAGTGATATTTTCATCATTTTCAATTTCTTGTATTGTCATTAGTTATAAGTTATAACTATGATTATAATAGTAATTAACATTCTTACTATTATTAATGAACAGACGATGTTAAATTTGCGGCCAGTGGGATTTGATTAAAGTAGGGAAACATATATTGGTTTGCTACTAGGTCATCGCCTACTTTACTGATTAATTAGGATAATATTAAGTCTACAGTATTATTAATTTTCAAGATCGTTTGGAGAATATGAGTTTAAAATTTATAGGTTGTTATTAATCTACAAATTTTAATTCTTCAGATTATTGAACATAGATTTTAAAATGTTGTTTATTTGATAACTATGATTGTTAACATTACATGAAAATAAAAATCAAATTTTATATTAAACATGTTTGATTGGTAATAATTCAGTATTACAAAAGGTTCAATTTGTATCATAAAAGTTTCCTTGAAAAAATTCCTTTTCTCTTTCAACCCAAAGAACAGATACTATAAGCTACGAATAAGAGGCAACCACTCCAAATCGATTATTAACAAAGCAACCAACGAACTAACAATGTGGCTCAACCCAATGTAGTTTACTTTCATGAAACAATGAATTTTCCTCGCCCGGCCTCATATCTCTCTTCTTTATGCTCTAATTTCCAAGTCCTGATCATTAATAAAGAAACCAACCACTAACAATGTAGAGTTTATTTTCATGAAACAATCAAATTTTCTCGCTCGCCTCGCCTCTTATATCTCTTCTATATGCTCTAATTTCCAAGTCCCCATCACGAAAGTACTAGGAAGTAGGAAAATGGGAGGATACATGGCATCGCTTCTCCTCATTGCTTATGGTTGCCAGCCTCAACTGGCTCCACGATCTCGGCCTCCATCGGTTCTTGATTCTGCGGCTGAGAGAACGCAGGCTGCTGATGGTCCTGCTGCGGAACGTACTCAGCAGCTGGGGCAGACCATTTCCCAGATATAGCCATGTTCATCATCTCGTAGATCTTGCTGCCTAGCTGAGCTGGGTTCTCCGGCTGCACAAAGAAATTCCTATGCATTAGAAAGCACTCTTTTTCTCCGAATTCCAAGGGAGCAGCTGCCCAAGAGAACTTGGTACTTACAGTGAAACCACTGGAAACCAAAGCTGTATCGTACAGAAGATCAATCGCCCTCAGCGCATCTTCATCATCTGGGTTACCTGAGCAAGCAGCCTGCCCAAAGAAAAAGTGAGAAAACACCGATAGAATATACAAGACAAAGAGTGAGCGAGAGAGTTAGGGCCTTGCATTCAGGTTCCTAATTATTGGATGCTCAGGATTGATCTCAAACACCCTTCTGCCTCTCATGAACTCCAGGCTCGACGTGTCACCCATTGTCTGGGACTTCATCAACCTAAAATAATCAAAGCCAACAAGAAATCATTATAAAATATTATACCCCCCAGATTACGGCACCAAGAAGGCTGTTATTACCTTTCCATGTTAGCTGACCAACCAAATTTCCCAGATACAAGAACGCAGGGGGAGGTGCTAAGTCTGTTCGAGATTTGCACACTGGCTACCTTGTCACCCAGGCGCTTTTTGATCCAGTCACAAGTTTGCCCGAACTCTTGCTTCATTGCCTTCTCCTTCTCTTCATCCTTTTCACCTGACACAATGCAAATAGGAACTCTTAGTTGTACTGTTCCGTTCAGTTAATTGACGTGAGCAATGAGAGATAAACACTCGCCTAAATCCAAGTCTTCCTTGCTGATATCGACAAAGTTCTTCTCCTTGTAAGATTTCAAATTCTGGATGGCAACCTCGTCAATAGGATCAACCAAGAAGAGGACCTGAAAAACAAAGACATTATTAGTCAACCAGGTTGCACCCCAGCTGACCAATCAAAAAATCACTCAACTATTACGGTGCGTACTTCCAAGTCCTTCTCCATAAGTCTTTCCAAGAAAGGGGTGTTCTTTGCACTTGTCACACTGTCGGAAGCAATGTAATAGATATCCTTTTGGTCTGGTTTCATGTTCTCCACATATTCGTCCAGTCCAATGATGTAATCTTCGCTCTGTGAGGAGAAGAAGCGGAGAAGGGGTGCTATTCTCTTGTGGTTTTCACGGTCCTCAATGCAACCTAATTTCAGATATTTGCCATAGTTGTCCCAGAACTTCTCATAGTCCTGTCAAGTAACCCAGAATGTATATGGTAAAAAGTGAAACAAGGATACTAGAAGCAAATGGAAACAATCACAGCACAAAATTGGAAAAGAAAAGGGTACAAGAGAATTACTTCTCTATTGTCGCTCATGGATATGCCCAAAATCATGTCAAATGCCTTTCTAACTAAGCGTTTCCTCATTATCCGCACCTTCAAACACAGCAACATAACATTAGAAACACATAAGTACAGAATGGACCACTTTATAAACGTATAATAGGTGGCTAGAAATGAACATACAATGCGACTCTCTTGAAGAATCTCCCTTGAAACATTCAGAGGAAGGTCGTTGGAATCCACCACACCCTTGATAAAGCTCAAGTATCTAGGGAACTAAATAACAAGGAAAAAGAAGAGTATCAGTGACAAAGGATAACTTAATAATGCAATAGAGGAATTTGTTCAAACCACGTAGCCTGTTCTCACCAATTCTCCATCGAAGTCGTCAGAGATAAAGACCCTTTTCACATAAAGCCTAATGTTCTTGGTCTTGGGATTGACCATATCATCCTTTCCACTTGATGACACAGCTGGCACATAAAGGATGGACCTAAACTCCACCTCCCCCTGAAAGAAAAGCCTCCAAAAGCTCAATTTTACTTGTAAAACAAACAAGTACAAAATTTCAGGTCACTGTTCAATTTTAGTCAGATAGGAATTTTCCAATCATCGATGTTAAAACATATGAAACTGACATTGACTTGAAGAGTTAAAATTTGCGGGGGAGTTCTAATCGTAATTACCTCAGTAGTAAAGTGAGAAGATGCCAATGGCTCCAAGTATTCATTGAATGTATTCTTGTAAAATTCATTGTACAACTCAGTAGAAACTTCCTTAGGATTGCGAAGCTACAAAACAAACATCAAGGGGGCAATGTAAGAATATTTCTTGAGAAGCAAGCACATCAGCATACCGGTCAAGATATTGCTATTGCAAGTACTTGAACTGACCCATATTGGTTGGGTCTCGTTAGTAAGTTCCCAGTCCCAGTATCTCTCTACAACTGTTTTAGTTTTCTTCTTCTTCTGCACATAGATGTCAAGTGATGCCAATTAGTAAGCAACAATCTCAACTCAAAAGAGTGTGCTTAATTAGAAACCTCCTCAAGATACCTCAGCTGAACCCTCTTCTCCATCCTTTTTGGCCTCAGCTGGATCCTCATCAACCTCAACCTATAGCACATCCACAACATGGTCAATACTATACAGCAGAGAAGTATGAAGATCACAATCACATATTGCAATCTACTTTCTCCAACTTACTTAAGTGGAGGAGAGTGTGTCAAAGTAGAATATTTAGAGCTAAACCATGCTGAGAAACTAACCTCCTTTGTGTATCCCTTTTCCTGCCAGGTGTAGATAGGGAAGGATACAAACTGTGAGTAGTTCTTGACAAGCTTCTGTATCTTTTCTGGGTGTGCAAAACCTTTGTCATCGCGCTGAAAGCAGAAAGAGACATGGTAAGAAATGAGGCAAGCTCTAAATGTGGAAAGAGAGGATGCAAGAATGGAGGTCAAATAATAATTTACGCTCAGAAAAGCACTTGAAAACAGGAATACATACCTTGAGATACAAAGTAAGTCGGGTTCCCCTGGGAATGACCTTATCTGCTTCTGTTTCCTCTCTTATCGTGTAGGAGCTAGCATTTGCTTCTCCTTCCCACACATACTGCTTGTCTGATTTTGGGCTCTTGGTTGAGACAACAACCTTCAAACATTTTAAAGATGCATCAGAAAACAAGTTTGAAAAGAGTTCTCTTTCAAGGTTTCAATGTTGGGGAAAGGGATTTGGACACCATACCCGATCCGCAACAAGAAAGGCAGAGTAAAAGCCGACCCCAAATTGACCTATTAGATTGTTATCACCACCAGCATCCTTGCTATCCTGTGAAGAACATATATCCAAATAATTAGGCAGGCCTAAAAGGAACAAGAATCATGAAATCATATTTCTCATAACTATCCACTTCACCTTCAATGCCTTGAGAAACTTGGCAGTACCACTCTGTGCGATAGTTCCAAGACAATCAATTAGCTCTTGTCTTGTCATACCAATGCCTGTATCACTGCAACAAAGGCAACCATGGTTGAACTCAAGAACAAGACAAATGAAAAGAATTGCCAACAAGGTTCCAAAAGTCTTCTTACGTGATAGTTACAATCCCGTTGTCTTTATCTGTTTGAATACGGATGTCAAAATCAACATTGTCCTTCAACAGTGCTGGCTCCGTAACACTCAGGAAGCGCAGCTTGTCACAGGCATCACTTGCATTGCTGTCAAAGGAATAAAAAACTTTTACAACCAGACGGCGATAACAGCAGGATGGAAATAAGAAATGGTATAAGCCAGCCAGATCATCATACCTAATAAGCTCACGAAGGAAAACCTCTTTGTTGCTGTACAAGCTATTGACGATCAGGTCCATCAGACGACTGACCTGTCAAAAACAATACACATCATGAACACCACAACTCTACGGTAAGAAACAATTCGCCTCTATCATATCAATGAACATACCTCAGCTTGATACTCGTATTTCTCCCCGGTCGGAGGAGGAGACGATGCGTCAGATTCTGCCGCCGTGGATTCATACCGTTTGCCCAATAGCATGCCATTGGGCAATTGAATCCTAAGAGCAGACCCGGTTCCACTGACTGCTCTGCCTCCAGTTAAAACGGAGTACCACTTGTTACTGGTATCGCCTTCCACTCCCTGTAAAGCAATAAAAACAACTGGTTCGGACAACTTCCCCTTTCTCAATATCGTCAGTCGTGAAACAACCCTAAATCAATAACAACCTAAGATTCAAACCTATTATCTCAATCCTAATCCCCACTCCATTCATATGTAGCTGCTAGCAGAAGCAGAGAATAATCAAACAAGCAAGCAGAATGCAGATTGCAGAGAGGTTTCAGGACTTATCAACAGTGCGTACCGAGTTAGTCAAGAGAAAAGAGGAGGCCGGAGATTGAGCTGCGGCAGCGCTCCGGTAACGGGAGCCATTAGCACGGAGGATTGAGGAGACGGCTGGACGCCTCGATAGCCTGTGCATGGTTCTCAAACGCAGAGCAGAAGAGTGAGGAGGAAGTTGGTATTTGGAGGTATGACCAGAGGGGGATCGTTCGCAGTTCTTGTAGGGTTTCTGAGGGTTTTGGAAGGTTCCGGAGAGATATGAGGGTTAGCCTCAGGGTTTTGGCTTTTGGGAAAGGTAGAAGCTTCTCGAGACTTTTGCCAGCGGCTGTTTGAGCGAGCCACGAAGGCAAATATTTGGCCCAATTTGGGCTTTCGCGTAAGCCTAGCTAGGCCTGCTAAAATTGTAACGTCATTACTCATTAGTTTAGCCAATATATTAGACCAACTTTAGTGGTTCGCTGGAATTCCAAAAAATGGGTCTTTAGGGTTAATGCCACATTTGGTCACTGTGATTACTAAATTGTGTCAAGTTTAGTCACTAGAAAAAATTAATATCAAATTTGGTCACTCTAATTATTGAAACAGGTCACGTTTAGTCACTCTCCGTTAGTCTCCGTCCAACTCTGTTAAGGGAGTCCGTTATGTGCTGACGTGGCTAACGGGAGCGCCTAGTCAGCACCATTTTGGGTCAGAAATGGTCAAACCCGACCCGCCACGTCACTAAACCCGCCATGTCATACACCCAACCCACTAACTCAACCCGACCCAAAACCAAACCCTCACCCACTTAACAAAACAAGATTGGAAAATCGATCGGGTTAGTGGCCATTTCAGACCAAAACCCTTTCTCCTTCCTCGCTTTGCTCCTTTCTTGAATCAATCCCCCACAAAGAAATCCCCAAATTCGTCAAAAACCGGAATCCCTAGAAGCACGTACGTTTGATTGAAGCAAGTTGGCGATAGCTCGATGGAAGATCCAGATTAAGAGTATCCAGAACTCGACGAACTGGCAGGTGACTTACTCTAAGCGCCGCAAAGGGCTCTTCAAGAAGGCCAACGAGCTCACCGTCCTCTGCAACGCCAAAGTCTCCAGCACCGGTAAGCTCCACGAGTTCATCAACCCCGCCGCCACGTCAGTCTACATCACCTCTACTTTCATTCAATCTCTCCCTTCCTCTCTCCGAAACCCTAGATTCCCGATTCCAGATGAGAGCGAGCTGAATCCGAGTTGATCAGTCTTCGTCTTCGTCTCGGAAGTTTCAATCCAAGCTTGGATAGCACAATTTTTCTATCTCGTTGAGCTGAGCGTCGGATTTTTGCTTTTGTTTTTGTTTGTGTGGTTTGGTTGGGAGCGCAGAAGCAAGGGGATGTTGGATCAGTACCAGTGAGCTCTTGACGTAGACATCTGTATTACTCACTATGAGGTTCGGTCTCTCTTCATCTACTTCTTCCCTCCTGTCATCTTCCATGTTTGCTGAATTAGAGGACGGACCTCACTCTCCCTCTCCCTTAATCAATCTCTTTGTATGAGTACAGAAGATGCAAGGTCAATTGAAGGAGATTTTTTATGATGAATTTGGGGATTTTTTGGTGGGGGGAATTGATTCGAGGAAGGAGAAAGGGTTTTGGTCTGAAATGGCCAATAACCCAATCGATTTTCCAATCTTGTTTTGTTCAGTGGGTGAGGGTTTGGTTTTAGTTCGGGTTGGGTGTATGACATGGCGGGTTTAGTGACGTGGCGGGTCGGGTTTGACCATTTCTGACCCAAAATGGTGCTGACTAGGCACTCCCGTTAGCCACGTCAGCACGGACTCCCTTAACGGAGTTGGACGGAGACTAACGGAGAGTGACTAAACGTGACCTGTTTCAGTAATTAGAGTGACCAAATTTGATATTAATTTTTTCTAGTGACTAACCATGACACATTTTAGTAATGACAGTGACCAAATGTGGCATTAACCCTCCAAAAAATTGGACCAAACTTTTAGTAAGGTTTCAAAATGTCAAAAGTTGATCCAAAAATTAGGTCCAAATTTGGCTCAGAAAAGGACAAAAAGTTATAAAAGAAAGTGTGACCAGGTGGGGAAAAGCATACAGGTCCACCTGCCAAAAAGAGTTTTAATAATAATAAAAAAAGAAACAACTTTATATTTTAGCACCCACAATCTCCTCCAACGGCTCTTTTGGTCCAAACAAGAGACCGTCATTAATTAAGTCATATTTATAAATAATTTTTTTTTGTCGGAATTCAAAAAAAATTGTCGAAATGTTTGTCTTAATTAATTATTAGTACCTATATAAAATTAATAAACAAATTTTGGAATTAGAATGATGAAATATATACAAAACTGTATTATGAGTTAAAGCACAAATCTGGAAATTTGGACTTTTGGAACACACTACTAATGCCAAAACACCTTTTGAGGGGCTAGAATTTGAATTATATCCTCAAATTTTGGACTTTTGGATCTAATCACTAAAGATGGTCTTAGGAGTTAGAACTACACATCTGTTTGCTGATTAGCTCATGAATACAAATTTGAAACTATGAGTGGTTTGGTGAATAAGAGCTTAAATCTATAGATGGTAAACAATTCAAGATTCTAACTCTTCGGATCGTTGAAATCTAAATTTCAAATGTTATTTCTGATTTGATAACTGTGATTGTTAACTAAAAATTATAATTTTATATATGAAATATTTATTTTTAATAAAAAATTTAGAGTGGTTTGAGAAAAATAGAGAATTTATTGATACATATATTTAATGAACTAAATAAAAAAATGAACGAATAAAGTAAGATAAAAAAATCTCACGAATCAATATATAGAATCTTTATGATTATGAGACATGATATCCTTAGATTTTAGAGATTTGAAATCTCTAAATCTAAAATCCACAATACAAAAAGAAACAAGAAAACATAACTTTCTATAAAATATACGGATTCAATAAATACACGGCCAAAATCCTTTTCTCCAAACGACCCCTAAGTATATGGCAGCGATTAGCAAATGCGGGCCTCATTTTCCATCATTAAAATGTAACTAGCTTTTGGTCCGGCTTGTTATCAGCATTTGGGTGTTCATATAGTAATCATGATAATTATCAAACCAATTAGAGCTAAATAAATTTAACAATGAAATACAATATCTTAGCCAAACCGACCAAACTAATAGCAAAATTAAATTAATCAAACTAAAGTATACTCGGTTTGATTAATTGGTTAAGCATGTTAACCAATATAACATAAATTTATCATTACTTTAGAAAAAATCTTATATTATTTCATCAATCCATAATATATATGATGAATGAAACATAACAATCAACTCATAGTTAACATTTAACACAAATACGCACAACTAATATAATTCTCTCACAATCATTAGAAGTAGTTAGATAAAAACATTTACATCAATGTTACGAATAATATATGAGTTTTTAACTAAATTAGGATATCATATATTGTTGTCTATACTCCACAAACACATATCTAGTATAAGAACAGTTATGAGCTTTATTTTTATGGCTCCAAAAGGAGTAACATTTAAATCTTGAGTGTTTATAAAAAATATTAAGGGGTCGTTTGGTTTCTCCGATTGTTAAATCAGTGTTTTGTCATCAAAACATGTATTATATTCAATAAGTAAAAAAGAAAAGTCACTTTTTCAATGGAAATGTCACTTGTACCCCTTCTTTTCCGTACAAAAGATAATTTTAATGTTAAAGTTGGAAGAAAACAATATCAACTAGACAATTCCAACAATCTCAGCTAAAAACTCAGATTATGCAATCATTCATAATAGATAATTGTTTCTGTCACATCAAGTAAACAATACATGTATTGTCTATGCATAAAAACAGAAAACAATCAATTGTAAACAATACAAGCATTGTAGCAATCACAGAAACCAAATTACCCCTAAGTTTGTGATACATAATATATTTAATATATGGCTAATTCTTTAATTGGTTAATTAGTTTGATTGACTAGCCATGTTTGAAACCAAATCAAACCACCTACACCAAACAAGCTAAAAAAACTTAGCCAAACCAATTATTTATATTAACCAAACCAAATTATTTAAATACTATTGGATGAAATGGTTACCACGGTAACCACTCCGTTTAAACACGCCCTTCTGAACCTCATTGCATTTATCTCTTCAAATCTGGTTATCAACTCTTAATCTGGCTGAGTCCACATCACATGGAAAGAGTTTGAATTATGTAAAGTCTTAGTAGATCGCTGGTGATTGGCAGATAATTCGTCTGTAATATGGACCCTACATAGAGCTTGTATTATCGTTAACTATTCTATATTCTTACTCTCACCCACCATATGTATGCCTCTCTGTGGTCACTCATTGTCTTTAGGTCACATCTATTTTTTTCGGTAATTGGAGGCTTTGATTCTTATTGCTCATTACTTAACCAGAATGGCCAAGTCTTGAAAAAAACAAAACTGGAGGGGAAAACCAGTGAGTACAAGTCATCGCTACTGCTAGCAAATCACACAAGCAACTGACTTGCTGCAAGCTCCTGACAAAACTTATTATTCCCTATACTATATAATTGTATTTCGTCTCTAATTACCCTCTAAAGTTCCTGACTGCTATGAGGAGGAGCTCCAAATCCAACATTTGGGAAATTCAGAGACTTCATAACACAGAATAAAGTTTACCACTGAACAGAATCAAAAGCCTTTCTCAAATCAACTTTAACTGCACTTCTTGAGGCAATTCCTTTTTTGTGATAGTTTTGGACAAGTTCTTGAGCCATAAGGATATTATCAAGAATGCTCCTTCCTTGACAAAAGCTGACTGATTTCCTACCGATTACACTAGGGAGAGCCTTTTGTAATCTATTAGCCAAAACCTGAGAAACAATCTTGTAGAGAACGCTTATACAAGCAATGGACCTATAAGCATTTAATGAGACATCATTAGGAACCTTGGGACAGAGGGTTAAAGAAGCAGAATTTAAACCTTGTGGAAATCTGTTAAGCACAAAAAACTCCTTAACCCCAGATATGATTGATTTTCCAATCACACCCTAGCTTTTCTGGGAAAAAACCTACTGTCCATCCATCAGGTCTCGGACCCTTTGAAGGATCCATAGAGAAAACAACTTGCTTTATTTCTTCATCCATAATAGGCTTACACAACAAATTATCCTCCTCTAGACTTAGCTTTTTTTTTTTTAATATGTCTCTCAATTAACCCTGTATCCACTGTGACAGCAGTATTGACCCTCCCAAATAGCTTTTGGTAGTAGTCAATAGCTTCCTCCGCAATCTTATCTAACTCAGTAACTCCTCCCCAGAATCCAATAGCAACTTTCTGATTTGTTTCCTAGAAGTTCTAATTTTAGTAGATGTATGAAAGAAAGAAGTGTTGGCATCTCCCAAGGATAACCAATTCACACGCGACCTTTGTCTGAAAAACTTTTCTTCTGCTTGCTGATAGAATAACCAATCTTTATTTGTAGAAGATTCAGCTGCAAAAGTGTCTGGGCAAGGGTTTGCCAGAGCTTTTAACTGTGCATCCTTCATTTTAGCTGCTGCCTCCTAAACTCTACCAGAGATATCAGAAAAAGCTTCCTTGTTGAGCTTCTTAAGCTCTACCTTCAGCAACTTCAGCTTCCTTCTAACTCCTGCCATACCTCACTAAGAATTCTAGGATAGTTCTCATGATACAACCACATATCATAAAACCGAAATGGTTTAGGATATGATTTACCAGGAACCCTCAGCTTAGTAACATGCCACAATTATCCAAAAAATCAGGAGCTAAGAACTCCACAATACACTGAGGGAATCTGTCAAACCATTCCTCATTCACTAGTATTCTATCAAGCTTCCTAGCAATAGGGTTGCCCCTATGCTGATTCGACCAGGTAATAAAAGGACTTGTTGCTCTATGATCCACCAAATCCATATTACCAACCCAATCTCGAAAGTCAGACATACTAGAAGTGATAGGAGCAATCGGAACTGCCTCATTAGGGTGGAGAAACGCATTGAAATCACCGCAGACAATCCAGGGGAAACCCTGAACCTTTTTTCTACTAAGTTTCCTGTACGTATCCAATCTTTCTTGCTCATTATTCGATCCATATACTGCTGTAAAAAAAAAAGGAATCTCTTCTGTTCACCGTAACAATCATATGAATAAAACATGCGTCCTCCTCCAAAACTCCAACCTGCAAGTCATCCTGCCAAGCAACCCAAATCCTCCCCAACGGACGTTTACTATAGTTATATGTAAATCTATACACTACAAACTTATTTTTTTTGTCTTGTGTATTGTGTAACTATACTCGTGTCTCTAGAACCTCAAAAATACTAATACGATGCTTACAGAGATACTGCAGTAAGGCATCGTGGTTGGAGGGGCCATTAAATCCCCTCCCATTCCATACTAATAAACTCATGTGGTCGGACGAGCTGCCTGAGCAGCCCCTCTCTTGCTCGTCAATCCATCGCGACTCGGTTTGGCAGTTAGAATCACAACTGGTGGTTTGGCACAGATTGCAGCGAAGGAATTCTGTTGCTCAACAGGCATCCCTGCAGCCACAGACCTTGCCTTGGCTCCGTTGACTACTTTATTAAACTCCTCCGTAGAGGGAAAAACACTTGGAGTAATTGGCATATCAAGAACCAAATCGGTTTGCTCTTTAGTCCTCATCTCACTACATGAACTTTCAGCAATCACCAAATCCAGCTTACTTCCTTCCATCTCTGCATCAGTTACAACTGCTTTGCCTTTCGTATCATCCCCTTCCTACATCAACACAATAGCACTCTTCTCCTTGATTCTCCATACCTGTTTCGTTTTCCCCCAGATGGAACGAGAGCAATCATGCCAAAACTTCACACAGGACTTACATATCAGAGGAACCCTACAATATTCGGAAAAAATTCCAAAGTACACTAGTTCTTAAAAAAATTCCCAAAATACACAAGTTATAAAAAAATTTCCAAAAGCACACATGTTTCACATTCACTGTTTTTGAAAAACGCAGTGAACATAATTACCGTGTTTGACAAACACGATGAACATTTCACCGTTTTTAATTAAAACGATGACGTGTTCACCGTCTTTGTTTAAAGCGGTGAAGTGTTCACCGCGTTTAACAAAAACGGTGAAGACATCACCGTTTAAAATAAAAGCGGTGAACACGTCACCGTTTTAGGGCAAAGCGGGGAACATCTTCACCGCCCTAGGTTAAGACGGTGATTGTTTCCCATGTTTCCCACCCCTGGTAGGTGAAAATTAGGTCACAACCACCTAATCTTCACCGTTTGAGACAAACGCGGTGATGTTGTTCAGCGTTTGTGACAAAACCGTAATCAGTCTGGCCGATTTTCTTTTATATACCACTCTCACCAGCAGTTGTAAAAACGTAATCCCTCTCCCTCTTCAAATTTCACCAACCAAAACCGAGCAACATACATAGAACATGAATTTTCGTATTGTAGCCTAATGGTTGTTTTTAGTAGTTATATTGTTATGTTATGAATTACTAATCGTAGCAAATATGGCCGATGTTATGAATTACTGGAATTAAGCTAATAGTTACTTATTGTAAATTGTAGATATGGGTAAATTCAAGAAGTTTCAGCTTATTATTCGGTGGAATGGAAGGGTTACAAACTCTGACATAGGGATTGATTATGAGGACGGTGTATCCACTATGCTGAAAATTGAGTCGCGATTCAATTTTCAAGAACTCTGTGATATTTGTGCAGATAGGGTTTGTACGAGCGGACAGACGAGAGTTGGTAAAATTAGTTTCCGGTATCCAGACATGAGTACTGGCGGGCTTGTGTACCAAGAATTTGTCATAAACGATGATGACACGGTTACGATGATGTTACAGTTCCTAAGCGATAACGGGATGCGGCAAGTAGAGGTGTATGTTGAGACCGAGGCGGTCGGTGAAACTCATTCTCACCAGTATTCTTATGATGATGGTTTTGCAGGAGGGTACGGATGGGGTGGTAGTTCGAGCAACTACGAAGGAGGTGGTTATACAGGAGGTTATGGAGAGGGTGGTAGTTCAAGCAACTACAGTGGAGGTAGTAGTGCAAGATGGGTGCCATCGGAAGAATACTCGCAACATGATCAACCTGCCGATGGCGTTCAATGGCCTGCTTGGGGGCTTGAGTGGGCTGAAATCGAGAATACCATTCGAGCAGGGCGTACTTCACAAGAGCGAGAAGACGATGTTGGTGATGGTGGTCATGTTGATCCTTCTGGGCCGAGCTATCCATTCGACTCGAGCGACGATGATACTGAGGAAGATTTGAGATCAGTGAGCGAGGAGGAAGATACTGATGATAACGACGACGAGGCGGTATTTCGTGAGGCACCGACGCCATACTACACACAAGTTCCAACTCAATTTTTACATAGTCAGAATGATGCCCCCGACTTTGTCCCTATGCCATGTATAATCCGACGGCCAATTTGGAGGTGGGTATGGCGTTCTCATCGAAGGATGCTGTGCAGGATGCCTTTACCGAAGAGGCCTTGAGGTGCAATTTCGAGGGGAAGGTAAAATATTCTAACAGTAAACAACTACATGTCATATGCAAGAATTATGCAGAGGGCTGTACGTGGCAACTGCGGGATGCAAATATGAAGAGAAAGGGTGCCTGGGTGATTTGAAAAGCTGAGACCAACCACACTTGCTCCTCGTCCATACGTTCCCAGGATCACATGCAACTTAAAGCAAAGAAAGTTGGGAGAACTATTAAGCACCTTATCGAAGCACAACCAGATATCAATGTCAAAGCTATCATGGCCGAGGTGAAGGATCGACATTCTTACACGATAAGGTACAAAAAAGCATGGCATAGAAAGCAGAAAGCCATGGCTGAGGTGTATGGTGATTGGGAGGATTCGTATGCTTTACTCCCTAGATTTATGGCCACAATGGAGGAGTCCAACCGTGGGACTGTTTTCGTGCCAATATACAACAATGTATACACTGAGGATCAAGTTCGAGTACAAGAGAAGTTGATGTTTCACCGTCTTTTTTGGGCTTTCAAACCATGCATTGACGGGTAGAGATGGCAACGGGTCGGATCGGGGCCGGATACTAGATATCCGATCCCCGCCCGGATAAAGTTCGGGTAATCCCCGTACCCGCCCGAACCACAAGAACGGATAGTGAACTTCATACCATGTCCATCCCCGAATGGATACCGGGTAATACCCGATCTCCGAAAATACCCGACTTAATTGATAAAGACATATTAATAAAGCATAACCATGAAACAAAAGTTGACAATTAATTAATTCGGGGAATAAATGAAAATAGCAAATTGATGAACCATGAAATAACAATCCACGATTCATCCAAAACTCTCCAAAACCAAATAGTTTTCTTCTCCCACAAGGTAAAGCCAATGTTGGTATTGCATATTGTTCCAACGCAACACTTGATAAAGAAAAACATAAAAGAACTCTAAATAAAAACTCCAAATTGCTGCAACATCTTCATGAATCATGACATCAGCAACTCCTTGTGGGAAAACCAGCAAAAAAACCAATCCTTAGCTCCATTCAAGCAACCAATCACCGCCAGCAACATCAGCAAGATAAACCACCAGTAAATCACCAGTCCTTAACTCCATAGTCCACCACTATCTAGAAGCATGCATAAACAATGAAGAACATTACTTAATAATTTCCAGCAACACCACACTAAAAAGAGCAGCAACCTTAAAATGAAACTAAATAAAGAACATTACTTACCAATAACAAGACACTGAGGAGGGAGGAGAGTAGCACCCCTTCTAATGTTAATCAATACTCATCCAAGTGACATGTTGATAAATTCTTGATCAATTGTTGTTCTACAAAGATAAACGAAAACAGAGGTTAGAGCAGTCAACAAGATAACAAAATAAGAGATAATTGAAGATTAATCCAAAAAAAGAAATAAAAACAAACAATAACCTTCATCTTCATTCTCAGGTTCTATGTTCGGATTAAGAATTGAAGATTGATCCTCCAAATGAGTAGCATTAGAATCTGATGTATAAGCAAATAAATAAAAATCAGCAGCTTGTAATATAAAAAGAGTTACAGGAAAGCATGATAAGAATAGTTTTACCTATCATAAATGAATTTTGGAGCCAACTCCTTGTGCACATTAATACCTCAACAGTTACATAGTCAAGTCTACTACGATGAGGGTCCAATAATCGACCTCCAGCACTGAAGGCTGATTCAGAAGCAACAGATGTAACAGGTACAGCAAGTACATCTCTTGCAATCTCTTGCAAGATGGGATACTTAATCCCATTAAATTTCCACCATAGTAAGATATCAAAATCTGCAGACCGAGGAAGGATTTCCTCATTCAAATAATTCTCCAATTCGGTTTGGCTTGGTGTTGCCCTTGATCTTTTCCTCTGTTTAACATACATATCAAAGTCCAAATCTGTACTAGAAGCATCACATGATGGCTGGCCACCAGTACCAGCAGCAGAGAAAGAAGACTTTCCATTTTGTTTGGACTGATATTCCAATAGCAGATCACCCAAAATCTCCTTTATTTTCTTCACATCCAACACACACTCATCATCCCCAAACTTCTCAGCATAGTACTCCACGATCTGAATTTTGTATCTAGGATCCAACACAATAGCAACTGCCAAAATTTCATGAATGGCACCCCAATACTTGATGAACTTATCCCACATTTTTTCGGCCATCTTAGAAATCACAGGATCAGGATCACAAAGCCATTCAGAAAGTTTAAGCTTCACATCACAAATTTTAGTGAAGAACACATTGGCAGTTGGAAATTTGGATCCAGAGAATAAATCTGATATGTGGCTAAAAACTTGCAACTTTTCACAAACCATGGAAGCAAACTCCCAATGAGAAGATGTAGGCAAAGAACAATATTGAGAATCACGTTGTTTCAACCTAGCAAACAACTCCTTGTATGGTATAGCAGCAGCAAGCATGGAATAAGTTGAATTCCAACGAGTAGGGCAATCTAAAATCAGTTTTTTATATGGAGGACACTTTCCATTCATTTGCTTTGCTGTCTCTTTATAAAACTCAATTCTCTTGGGAGTGGCAGACCAATAAGCAACACTTTCACGAATCTTTTCAATTCCATCTTTCACCACATCCAAGCCATCTTTCACAATTAAGTTTAATATATGGGCAGAACACCTCATATGAAGCAAATCACCATCCCTCAACAAGTAAGACGATACCAATTTCCCCTTAACCTTCTCAATCATAGCATCATTCGTGCTACAATTATCCAAAGTTATAGTAGATACCTTAGTGTCCACGTTCCATCTCATCATGCACTCGGTCAGATAATAGGCCAATCTATCACTTGTGTGTGGGGTTGGAACATACAAGAAGCTGCAAACCAGAAGAAACTTGGGTTAGTTGAATGATCCCATTACCCAAATACAAACAAAAGAAGACAAAAATTAAAGATTACACATCATACCTTAGAATGTGACTTCGAAGAGCCCATGAATTGTCAATGTAATGAGCTGTAACAGCCATATAACCTTTTCTCTGGTTGCTTGCTGTCCACATATCAGTGGTGAGGGCAATTCTTCCCTTATTATTGTCAATAAACTTCTGAATCCTGCTCTTCTCAGAAGTATAGATCTTAAAAATATCCTTCTTAATAGTATTCCTTGATGGAACACTAAACAAAGGTTGAAGAGAGCACACAAAGCGTTTGAAATACATATGATCCACCATTGATAAAGGATACTCATGCATAACAAGGGCAACAGCAAGCTCATTCCTAGAAACTTCGTCATCAAATTGACTTGCTACCATTTCCCTTTTCCCCTTCGCAACAAAATTAGGGCCAAGTACTTTTTGTTTTCCTTCTAGAATCCTCCTCTGCATACAAGTCTTAACATGACTTTTCAAGTGAGATGTGCCATTCCCAGATTCACCACCAAGCAACTTCTTGCAATAGTTACACTTAGCTTTGATTGCACCCTTAACTCTTACTTTCGTAAAGTGTTGCCACACTACACTTTTAAGACGTCCCAACTGAATTACCTCTTCATCAGGAGTTGTTTCAATTTCATTGAGATTCACAGATGGTTGTGCTTGAATACCTTGTTGATGGTTAGTAGTCCGTTGTGTTGAACCAGGACCAACAATCACAGCTTCTTCACTTCCTGGTTCAGGAGCTACAGGCAACTGTTGAGAAGCGGCAGCATTGTTTTGGGCCATATTAACCTGCAATAAGTAGACGAAATTGAATTGTACTTAATCAAAACCCAGATAACTCATGAAGAACAATCATCAATCTTTTCTCGTCAATGCCCAATAAATGGATAGATTAATACAAATAAAATCCGAAAATTTGAGACTCAATACAACATAATGAGAAAGAAGATTAGAAGAAGTCTGACCTTAGAGGATGAAAGTTGTTTAGGTTGAGGCTGGGTTTGCAATTCTCTCTTTTGCAGGGATTGCTTTTTTTTAGATCATGAGAATCGCTGAATTAGAATTAGGATTTTGAGCCATCATCAGCTATATATATAGCCAGCGGCAGCAGAGCAAGTGCTAGCTGTTTCTCATCCATTGAAGAGTTTTATCGATTCTCTAACTGCCTCATCGGAACTTAGCAGTAAAAGCTTGGAAAAGAAAATTATAATTAAAGGGTAAGGAGTAGCAGAGTATATGGATGGGTACTGGAAGATGGAAATCGCATGCTCTAGGTAATTAATGGAAAAGAGAAGATGAGAGGCCATTGATTTTTCCAAGCATCACGATTCACAGAGTGTTTATTAGGGTAAGCGGCGCATGCTTGGTGGAGTAAAGGTTTAGAGGAAGACAGGTCTCGAGAAGGATTCGGGCACGGGTTCGGGGCGGATAGTATGAAATCCGTCCCCTACCCATCCCCGATAATTAATGTTTCGGGTATTATCCATCCCCTACCCGGATCCAGTCAACACGGATTTTACCCGTTTTGACCGGTTCGGGTTTGGGCGGGCAACCGGATCCATGGATTTTCCTGCCATCCCTATTGACGGGTTTGCGTTCTGTATACCAGTTATTCATGTATTTTAATAACGGTTTACTATTTGAAATGTTTGTATTCTTTCCTGCTAAGTAAATTTCATACTAATTTCTTCCTAATTTTTAATTAGGTTGATGGAACTTTCCTTATTGGGAAGTACAGAGGAACTCTTCTCATTGCCACTGGCGTTGATGGAAATAGGGATTTTCCCGCTTGCATTTGCATTAGTGGAAGGGGAGAACAGCTTAAGTTGGGCATGGTTCTTTGACCAACTACACGAACATGTGACACAACGGGAGGGTATTACGATTATATCCGATCGACACGCGGGGGATTAGGAATGCCGTGGGTGGTTTTCCTGACGAGTGGGGATGGACATGGCGCTGGTGTATTCGACACTGGCTCGCCAATTTCCAACACAAATTTGGGAAGAAGAAAGACATCAAAAATCAATTGTGGCATGTAGGTACCAATGTCCTTTAATGCGAGTTAACTATGTATTTAATAATTTGTTATTTATCATGTATTGACCAGTTTGATTTTGTTCACCTTGCAGCGGTTGCACATCAGCCAAAAAAGTACGAGCAGAAGATGAAGACGATCCGTCAGACCCACCGAGCTGGAGCAGTATGGGCTGAAGATCAAGACTTGGCCATGTGGACATTCCATATGGACAATGGGGCCAGATGGGGCATTGCACCAACCATGGAGAAAGTATAAATAATGTGTACAAGGGCCTTCGAGCGATGCTTATTTCTTTCATAGTGGAGATGTCATATTGCAAGGTCAACGAGTGGCGGGTGGCTCGGCTGCAGCTAGCGATAGGGAGAGAGATATCTGGTCATCCGATAGCACATGACGTCTTTGAGCAAATGCAGAAGAACGAAGAAAAATCAAGTAAGCATAAAGTTGTTCTTTTCGATCGTAGTGAAGGGATATTTGCAGCGGAAACAGGTGTATGGAGTGGAGGTAGACGTGGCCAAAATCGTCAAACGGTTACTCTGCACCCATGTCCCTCTATTATCTCAAATGTTGATGTAGAACTGATGCTTTAGAAGCCAATTCTTTGCCGCGTGTCGGAGGTCGATGGCATGGAACTCCTTGAAACCTTGAGGCGGGGTTTGTGGAATTGGTTGCTCCATTCGATATTGCCTCAAGGATCGATCGGGTGGTGCCACTCCACGATGTGCCAGCAGATCAATGGCACCTTGCACAACCACGTCTCGTGATCCTGGGGGTGTCTGAGATGATGCAGCTCGACTACTTCACGTGGATATGGATCCCATGTAACCTATACTCATTCAAAATTTGCAATTAGTGACCATTTACATTGAAAGAATCTAAATTGTTAAAATATGATAATGCATGATTACCTGGTTCCACCAAGGCTTATCTAACTCAGAACGATAAAACAGTAAAGAGTGCTCAGGTTGATGGTCATTTGTATTTGCTCCTATCCACCTTGTAAGTAAAAGAACAGAATAAATTTAATTGAAATATAGCTAAGCATGGAATAAATTTAAATTAGGCTAAGTACGGAATTTTAACTGAAATATAGCTAAGCATGGAATAAATTTAAATTAGGCTAAGTACAGAATAAATTTAATTGAAATATAGCTAAGCATGGAATAAATTTAAATTAGGCTAAGTACGAAATAAACTTAATTTGAATATAGCTAAGCATGAAATAAATTTAAATTAGGCTAAGTACAGAATAAACTTACTTGACACCGTAGGAGGGATTTTGCACAAAGTGTAGCTCATCATCTGCTCTCCGGTATGGACGTGGGTCTTGAGGTGCGAACATTGGAAGATGGTCCCATACCTAGAGCTGGAGGATGAACATCGCAGCACCAGCTTGTTTCGCTCCCAACTTCGAACAAGTACATAGCTCCCGAGTCCCGATATACGCCAGCTAACACCACCGATCCCCAACTCTTTTCCCCTATTTCGTCCCAATCACCAAGGAGCAATGACAACCATATGCCTTGAATCCACCGGCTTGACTTGTCGGGGAACAAAAATCCACCGACCAAACCAATGAGGTAGATGCGTGCATAGCGCTCCACTTTATCTTCCGGTGTCTCGTTGTCGATGGTCACCTCATTTTGGATGTGAGTAACGAGCCACGGGACCGGCACTTGTCCCGCATTCAATGGTGGATGCCCCCGTCCTTGAATTGGTGTGGTGGTCAGCATGTCAAAGCCCAAAGGATCACGAATGAGCGGGCCCCAACCTCCTTCGGGTTTGGTAGTGCTCCCAATGATGGCCTCTCCAGAAATCGGCAGCCTGGTGAGGATCGCGACGTCTTTGAGGGTGATCGTCATTTCCCCCTCCGAAAGGTGGAACGTATGGGTTTCGGGGCGCCATCGCTCCGCCATTGCCGTAAGCAGATCGTTGTCGATTTCGATCCACATGAAATGCCTTAGCATACCCAACCCGATCCTCTCTATATAGGGCGCAAACCGATCATGCCAATCGGGCAAGTTTGTGGTCCCTTTATGAACGACGAGAATAAGTGATTCCTACAAAAAAATAGGAAAAACATCAATTTGTTAGTTTAAAGAAAGCAAAATAATACCTTAGAAAATAATAAAATAAAACAAGATAAATCATCAATTTACCGGATTGTTATCCCAAATAGCACGGGAGCGATGTGCTTGTTGATCGGTTAAATACCTCGTATCTTTTGGGCCATAATGGATATACAATCGAGGATCGTATATCTCGGCACCCATCTGTAAAAAAAAGTAATGAAATCAGATTGTTTTGATTAAAAAAATCACAAAATCAAATTGTTTTGATTAAAAAAAATCACAAAAGAAAAACAAAAAACCTACCCGAAGAGCCTCTTCGTCCATATTTTGGCGGAAGCCGGACAGAGGTTCGACGGGTTTATAAGGAACGAGGGCTTTAGGGTATAACTCTAGTAATTCTTTCTGATGTGGAAGATCGGACTTAGACGCAACCACAGAGCATACTTAGAACGAGACTAGAGTGGATAGATTGAGGGAGAAAGAAGTGTAAATGTGGTGGTGTGATTTGGAAGAGGGGGGAAGGGTTCTATTTATAGTGAGGGAGGGGAGGGATCTGCGCAAAATTACTAGGGGGACATCACCGCCTTTGACAAAGACGGTGAATTCACCGCCTTTATCGAGAACGGTGATTGACGAGGATCGAGTGACGTGGCGTGCTGTGAGGCGTCGGATCTGGGAGGAAAACCACGATCCGCGCTTCACCGCATCTGACGGCTGCGGTGAGTGGACCCGCGATGCGGATCGCTGACGTGGACAAACACGGTGCATTCACCGTGTTTGTCTAAAATGGCGAATGCACCTCGTTTGTCCACGTCAGCGATCCGCGTCGCATTCATCGTGGACGTAAAGAACGAGGAGAACTTCACCGCGTTTAATTAAAACGGTGATGTTTTTACCGTTTTTGTTAAAGCGGTGAATGGCTCACTCGTTACTCAATGTTTTAAACAAAGACGGTGAACACGTCATCGTTTTATTCAAAAATGGTGAAATGTTCACCGTGTTTGTCAAACGCGGTGATTGTATTCACTGCGTTTGTCAAAAACGGTGAATGTAAAACATGTGTACTTTTGGAATTTTTTTTATAACTTATGTATTTTGGAAATTTTTTTAAGAACTTATGTACTTTGGGATTTTTTCCACAATATTCCACCGACAGAAACATTTCCTCCAAGTCATCTGGAGCGAAACTGATATGATCAACCAGTGGGGAGGATGCCGATAGATCCACACAGACTAACACGGAACCCACCTTATCCCCCTTTCGAGTTGGTAAATCAGCACATAAAGGTTTACCTAAGGTACTCATCAGTCTACCCAGACCTTCTCTCGAAGTCAATTCCGCTGGAAGACCCGAAAGCCTGATCCAGATCGGAATTGCAGAATTGTCAATCTTCAAGGTGTGAGCTGGAAGAGAAGGGGGGATAACCTAGTGTGAGAAACTTCTTCTTCTTCCTTAGATTTCTAGAGAGAGAAATCTACGTAGGTTGAGGGAAATTCCTATCTTGCTAAGAGGCTTGTAAAAGCTGGAATTCCTTGGTCAAACTATGTCACCTACTTAGGTTGAATTACGACAACCTCAAACTATGTACTAGTACCTCAGGTAGGTCGTATTTAGGTCGTCCGCACTACGGTTCGAGAGAGAAGCCATAAGCAACCCTTATTCGAATGGCCAAGAGAGCTACCTTGGTAGCTTGATTTGATATCCCTTGGCCTAGTGACCGAGAGAGTGAAGCTTGTTCACTTGTTGCGCTTCCCTACGGTTTACAACTGCTTTTACCACACACTTGCATACGGTCCAACAAATCGCGATTACTAGCTAGAGGGAGCAACACCCGGGTGAAGCCTTCTCAACTAGTGTTCAAAACCATTTACATTTTCCAGCTTGTTTTCAATTTTAGTTCATAGTTTCAACCAAAACTCGATTGCTAGATAATGTTTATAATAGTTGAAGTAGGGGGACATGGACCGGCCCGCATTTGTCTTTTAAAACATGTTGCCCTATATTGCACCCGGTTAAGGTTTATACTTGGTCCTTGGTCGAGATTCTTATTGTGATATTCGTGACGAGTCAATTTTTATGCACCGTTGCCGGGTGTGGTGGATGTCGGTATTGCTTGTAACGGTTCATGTGTTGATGCCCAATAGCCACTGAGATTCACCCCGCTTTGAGCCCTTTTGAAATGTCCCCAAGTTATCTTGTTAGGTTGAGATATTACCTTGTTTGAAATTGGTTTGCTTGGGTACAAGTAAACGTCTAAGTGTGAGGGAGTGATTCGGGTCTAATTGTACACATTTACCCTATTTTCCTTAGATGTTTGGGGCACTTTTACACCGCGAGGTTCGGTTTTACACTAGGTTGTGCTTGTTTTTAGTATGTTTTAGATCCTAACAGGTGAAATCAACCTTTAGAACGAAAGTTGGATGAAAAAAGGCAAAAACGGATCAAAAGGGAGTAAACAACAAAAGTTCATGGGGGGAGGCCAGAAGATCACGACCAGCCAGACTGTGAAGACAAGGCGCTAGCTGTGAAGCGCGAGGAGTCCAAGAGGGTTTCGTCCATCTCGCGGGCATTCAACAGTTCACGGGCCCTCGACCGTGATAATCAGCTCCAGACCATGAAGAGCTTTAATGAAACGACGTGCTTTTGCAGAATATCACGGTCCAGGCCTATAGTTCACGACCGTGAACTGGGACTGTGAAAATTCGTCAATCTGGGTATAAGAGGAGGGATGAGCTGAAAGAGAAGGGGGGAGAATCTAGTGTGAGAAACTTTTTCTTCTTCGAATTTTTAGAGAGAGAAAGTGACGAACAAAAGAAGAGAAGAAGGTTAGGGTTTCATCCAAACTCCAAGAATTGGGATTCTCATCCTCAAAGGTTAATCTCCACACCAAAGGAAGAAGGCAACCCTCTCATGATGGTCTCTTCTCTTCTCCTTTGTGTAATCCTTCTTAGCACAGATTAGTCCTTTCTTTCACTTGGGTGTTTGCAAACCCTAGCTAGAAGCCTAGAATTATGTGAATACTTGTATGAATTGAATGATTTGTGTTTGGTTGTGTTTTAATACAAGTATTGAGGTATTTTTCATGTAGGTTGTAACAAATTACAATTTGATACCTATACTTTTTATATTTTACATTTTTGGTACCCAAAATTTAATTTTTTATACAAAAAATATTTGTGGAAAATTAAGTTTCGAAATGTTTTTAATAATAACATTTTAACATCCCAAACTTTTCAAAATTTACATATTGATCAAATACTTAGATGTCATTTGAATTATCCATAGATCTAATCCACTGATCCATGAATTAATTGCCACCACTAACTCTAAGAGCAAGTAATGAAGTCAGAGTGCGAAACAGGAATCCATCGATAAAAAGCTTCGCCGCAACATTTCTGCCAATGACGCCCAAATCCGAAACCATTTTCACTGCCGCCGCAAAAACAGCCCAAACAAGAAGACCTCATTTCTACCTACAAAACAAAGCGCCAATTGTAAAGTAATTATCGTATGACACTACTCACTCCATCGGAGAACTCTCGTCTACTTTCACTACATCCTCTTGTACGGCACCCAACACGGCGGCAGTAAGCATCAGCTTCCCGGCCTCGGGGAAGTCATTGTGCTGCATCAGCAATGTCTCCACCGAGTATTCCGCCCCAGCAGAATCCACGTCCTCTTTTCTCAGAGGTAGCACCGAGTGGAACTCATCCTCGATGGTCTCGGCATTGGCACCATAGCACCGGCTGGAAGCCTGGAAGAGGACGGTCTCCCTAAGCTGCCGCAGCATTTCCTCGTCGCTCCACCCTTGGTCCGCGTATGCTTGCTGGAGCCCTCCCCAGTCGTCCTGATTGGCAGCGTTCCTCCAGCACTCCTCCAGGAGGCTCCTGTGGGTCTCGCGGAACGACGAGCTGGTCCATGCAAAGACCTCGAATGCAAGCAACGCAAGGTCGCGGGTTCCGGATTTGAGGCAGAGCTCGATGAGCTCCTCTGGTCGGAATAACCGGTCCTCTCCACCGGTCAGCTCTGCTTCTGCTGTTAGGGTTCCCACTATCTCTTCCTGCGACAGACAGACGATAGAGATTTTTTTTTTTTTTTTGCATATTGTCAATCATATAATTCATAACGACATTAATATAGTGGCAGATAGTGCTTCTTAAAGAACGTTGTCATTACCTGCAACTTCAACATCTTCGAATCTGCTTCAATACGCTTCACCTTTGACTGATGATCAACACTTTTGTCTGCTCGGAATGGAGATTGGAAAGTCAGGCAATTGTATGAAATAAAATTTTGAAATCCATCCAACTCGAATTGGTGACTTGACGGGCACGCCAACAAAAAGCATGACTAACCCCATGCAGGCTTGCAGAGCAAAACAAAAACTTAGGAAATTCACAAGCTAGGCAAAATGTTTGTGGCGATCTTGAAGGCGGCCAATTTTGGTATTCGAAAAAATCATTAACTCCGATCAGAACCCGTTGGGTGCAAGAACTAGGCTACAGTCAACTGTTCTTAAATTGGAAGTTCGGGAACTATATCAGGAAAAGTTGGCCTATAAATGGGACAAGTAGATCGGTACCTGCCATGGCAGCAATCTTTGACAGATTCAAAAGACGCTTTCGATCTGCAAGAGTTACAGCAACGGTGGGAAGTTCAGCATGTATGCCATTTTCAGCTTCTGATATGGAACACTCATCTTCCAAGAGAGCCAACGTATGAAGACTTTCCGAAGCGGAGGAAAATTGATGAAGGAACAACTCATGAAGCCATAGAAGATCCTGGTGATCCTTCAAGAAGATAGCAAGCTCTTGCTGGAATTCTTCACCAAGCCTGAGAAGCTTGGCGAACTGCCTCTTCTCGTATAGTTGTTTGAACACAAAGTAACTGAATCCTCCTTTGGGCCCCATGCTCTCATGCTGAAGGAAAAATCAAAGCACCAAAGCCAATTTCAGTGTGGTATGTAAAAAAAAATTCATAGCATAAGAGGGAACAGTAATAAAAGAACCCAGCACGGAAGGATTTTCACAATAGGTGCAACCAAAAACATTCTAAATTCTTAAGAAGGATTCCAAGATAAACTACAGTATACATGTTGTAAATCTAGATGTACTATAATACAACCAGAACATACCATAAGTTTTTTTAGCAGCTCTGAATCGTTAAAATCACAGCAGATACCCCACATGATACTATAACCCTCGTGCCTTTTAGAAATTGCTAACAAGCCTGCGGAAAGCTTCCTAAGGATTTCTTCATGCTGCTCACCAGTTTCTATAGCAAGAAACTGCAAGAACAGATTAGTGGAAGCATATCTAACTCCAGAATCTCCCTCAGTCACACAAATAGATGAAAACACAATCTGAAGAGTGAAGAAAAGATACTTACTTGGCGTTTCCCTTCCACAAGGTATTTGACTTGGTGATAAAGAGATTCAAGAAGGAAATCTCTCCTTTTCCAATACTCATCTAATAGCCCCTTGTATTCCTCGGCACGCCCAAGCTTAGATTCAATTGCACCAGCATATGCCTCAAGTAGAACTTCAGCTAGGACCTCTAAATGACTATGGAAATCTAATATGGCAGACTCCCCAAGCCTTGATGTCTCATTTAACAACTGAACCATGAATGACGCCACTCTCCACATCCCATTCCGGACAACAGGTTGACAATTCCAGGGAGTTAAGCCTTCGGGAGGGGGATACCACATATGGTGCTCATCCCTATAAAAAGCAGTGGCCCGAAAGATGGAGGCAATGGCATTTGAAAGTTCGGAAGCTCTTTGAATCTGAAATTCAAGTGGCTGGTCATCATTTAAAATGTAATCCAGGTGTAGGTCCAAGCAATAAAATAACTCTTCGAGATCGGAAACCTTGCTGAAAAAGACTTCAGCATTGTCCCTGTCCATGAGAAGAACAGTATTCCGACGGGCTCTCTCGCCAACTAGCTGAATTAGATCCCAAAGAGCACCTGAAACTTGAGATTCTGAACCCGACAGCCCACCAGATGCAGGTGCACGGCTCTGGCTGATTGTGTTCTGTACTTCCCTCAGGTGTATCATTCCATCAAGTTTCTCACCATGTTCCAATATTGTTAGTAAAGATTGTCCTAATACCAAAAAAGGATCAGGAGTGTCAGATAAGAATTATGCAGTCAGTCAATGAAAAACAAGCAAGACAATATAGAAAGAATAGCACTTCTATGATTGTGTAGAAAGTATAGTGAAGGTAAAATATTCAATAGTATGTCATACTTTCTGAAAAGATTAAACAAATAACTCGTACTTTGTTTGGTCAAAAGTTCTTCATGGCATTTTGATAAGGCAAGGAACTGGAGAAATTTTTCATGTTTTTGCTGCTTATCCATGAGTTGGCTGGAGACGATAGACATAGAGACAATTTCAGCACCCCTGGTAGTTGTCCAATGTTTGGCTAAGGTATCAACGATCGACTTGCTTGTTCGGGCAAAAACATTCGTCTCCCCATCCCTTTCAAATGCACCAGAGTTGCGAAGCTTTTCAAATGAACTATCTACCAGCCCAGTTAGCAAGAAATCATGGAAAAGCTGACCAAGCAAAGCTTCTGATTCTTCGTCTTGCGCCGTAGAACGTCCAATCCCAGTCATAGCTGCCCTTTGCCTATCACCAAGATCCCATGCTTCAGAATTAACCCTTCTAGGAGCAAAGGCGCCTGCAAATGTAACATTCCGTCTTTCTTCTTGTGAAGATCTTTCATTTGAGCTACCTTTGCGTGACAAGCTTCTCTCAGGAGGTTCTACTCCTCCGAGTACAACAGCTTTTTCTGGTATTGCCCATATTCCTGCTTTCTCTGTTAATACAACCCATGCACCATCTTCACCATCATCAGCTGGTGGCAGAACCGATGCATCTAGAACTTTTCCTGCATCATAAGGAAGATCAAATTGATACAGACGGGTTTTGCTCCTATAATAGTGAGATACCGTGGCAGTTCCATCACCAGAAAGTATGATTGCTGAGCCTGCTGGCTTCCCTCCTACCCTAAGTCTCATGGAAAACAAGAAATCTTCCTCCTCCAGTCTTGCTTTAGGAATTATTTCCTGAATTGGAGCCTTCTTCTCCAACACTCTCTCGTGTAAATCAGAAGATCTGCTTACTTGAGACTTGTATTGCATGGTCAAAAGAGAATATTGTGTATAGCTAGAACTGGTAACCCGATCCATGCAGAATATGGCAACAAGTACAGTAATCACTTTACCACGTTCATCCACCTGTGCATCCAGAGGCCATATTCGTTTCTGACCGGCTAAATCCTTCTTAATACCCAAGTCACCATCGGTGCTGACAATTTCATGCGCCCAGATCTTTGTAGCATTTATCTCAGGATTAAATGAAACACTAAAGCACTGTATCTCATGATCAGTCAACATGAAAAACTCTCTATTAGAATCCTCCATGGATGAAGCAGAGAAGCGCCATACAAGTGACCTTGGGTAGCCCTTACTCCCAACAAATTGGCCACTGTCACTGGCTTGGGAGGACAAAGTCGATGAATTCTGATACACTTTTCTATGCTCAATACCATCAGGGCTACATGTAAATTGCCAGAGCTCACCGTTGGAACAACAAGCAAAGGCTACACACACATGCTTGGAAGCAGGTACAGCAGAAGCAATCAAAGAGTTCAAGGAATGCAATCTAGTCGAACTACTTGCAGACCTACTACGCTGTCTCTGTTTACTAGGTGGTGTTCTTGCATCAATTGGGGAAGAAGAGACCTCGGGTTCATCTAAGGATATAACAGTGCTAACGGGAGCAGATCGTTCTTCTCCATAAATCTCTGGCCAGTAAATAACAGCTCTAGTTTTTTGGTTGCACATTATGATACCAACAGAACCGGGATTCTGTTGAACTTTATTGCCTCTTTGGTTAGTTCTATGCCATTCAACAACAGACAGCAACCAACTGCTACCATGATAGGGACTTTTACCAATATCTGCACACTGCAAAATGTCTGAAGGCAGTTCTAGAACAGTGCAGTTCTTTGAAGCTGCAGATGACAAATAACTCCAGACATAAACGTTGCTCCCACAAATCATCCATGACAGACACGCTTCCTTGTCCATGCCACCAGACACTAGTACATCGCCTGAGAAAGAGTGGATACAACTTCAACAGTGGCATTTGCAGAAACCAAAGAAGTAAAAATTTCTGGATCGAGATCATGTACAAACCAGTAATATGCTTCTGCAGTCTCGCCTGTTCATCACGAACCACCTGGGGAAATTCTCCAACATACACAGGTTTAATTGGATCCGCTTGAGTCCCTTTCTCAACTTTTCCAGTCGGCGGAATCCTGTGTGCAATAGAAATACATTTCTAAATTGTTCAAGTTACAGCGAACTAAACAACACAATTCACACAGCGAAACTAACCAGAGACGAATCAGTGTGGACAATCAAGCAAAAGGCGTCGCCAAAACTCAAGAGGTAAGTAAGCACACTAAATTCTTCAAGCAATCCAAACACGTTTGACAGACACTAATATAGTTTAAAAGCACACAATATCGCAGAGTGACAGCTACGAGGGCAAGGATCGGCGAGACGAAGCAGGACGAGAGCAATCAAAGTAGAAAACCTCTGAAACAGCTCGTAACTTGCACAAACAGCAGCGCAAGACAATTTTCAAACAGAACACACCGTGGCTATCAAAATCATTGCCCCAGGTGATCGGAAGCACTACTCCGTAATTTATTTCAGCGCAAGAAAGAAGCAACCCAGATTCTCCAAGCAATAGTTTAATAGCGCTAAGAAATCCAGTCCAGTTAGCCAATGCAAGCATCCACAACGAGAAGCTCAACGAGAAACAATCGGACGCGCGGAAAACCCCCGGAACTGCTCAGACTTGCAAAGCGCCACATCGGAAGGAAATTACAGAATCTGAACAAATAAGCTATAGAAATGAAGTGAGAATGAGAAGCACCTGGCGAGAACGGAGAGGCGAGGAGGAGCCCAGGGAGCGGGAGTCCCGGTGGCCGGACGTTCGGGGACTGCATTATTGCCGAAGAAGACCGACTTGCGATTATCAGTCGCGGGAGTGAATGGGGAACCAGTAGCTGCTGCTGCTGCTGCTGCTGATGGTGTGGATTGTCCTTCCTTGCGAGCACTGAAGCTCGACCTCTTCGCTGCTGGAGAGAACATATTACTGGAGTTGAACGAGCTTGATTTGGGAGAGGTTTAGGGTTTTAACGCTGGTTGAGGGCCAAGACTTGAGAGCTTCGCGAAATGAAAGGAGGAAAAGTAGCGCTGGAGCGTGGGAGAATTTTGAAATATCGGGTCTTTGTTTGGGTAGAAGAGTTCTGCTTAGGTCCGTTTCAGTACAAATTGACGCATGGTGGTTTGGACGAGGATTTGGATCTAGAATTTTGATTCGTTTAAAAGGGAGATTCAAAATGTGGGATTTTTGGGCATGTCTGAGAGTGTTTTCAGGTCCAAATCCTTCAATAATGAAATTTTGCATCCAAACGATCAGATTGGTGAGATACGATCAGCATTTCTTTCCGCTAAATTTGAATCCTGTTCAATTTTTATTTAGTTTCATCAAATCATACTAAATCGGATTTGATTCAACTATTACTTTGGTCAGATGTTTTTTACCTCGCTATATTAAAGATTGAATTTGATTACATAATAAATCGTCAAAAATCAAGTTAGTTATACTATACTTGAGGAATAAATTGATTTGTTAAATTTAAACAAAAAAAATTGAGAATCAATCATCACCTTGTTTCAATTATGCTTAATACATACCATTCAATGATCACTCGAGATAGTAGACCACAACATATCATCAGGAAGAAAAATCCGGATCTTTATGAATAATCAGAAGGAAAAAGAAGACCATTGAATTTAAACCTGAAAACACTCTCAAATAAGTGTGGAACGCATCAACCACCTCAAGTACTAACTTAACTTAATAAACTCTATTCTCTTGGCTGAGAAAAGAGAACAGAAGATACATAACAAGGCAACCATTTGTTCGGCTCAGAATTAAAGAGGTCTTATAGAATCCAAAAAAGCTATGATGACGGAAGACTTCAAAATTCTCATTAGCAGCTGTTCTTTCCCTTCCTCCTTGGTTCACTCTCTCAGTCTTTACCCAAAAGTTGCACGTCAGAAGAAAGTAAACTGCACGTATTGCTTAAACAGATAATTCACAGATGCCACTGAAAGATTACAAGTACACTGTATATTTTGCTTAAACAAAAACAATACATAAAAATTTATGTATATTAAGATACAACTACATATCAAAAAGCCAAAAGAGCAAATTACAACAAGAACAACAGAACAAGAGAGACAAGGGGTGGTTGTATTTGTGTACATATATAAGTAAACAAAAGTTCTCCATGGAAGAACTTTCAGCAAACATCTTGCCAAATACCAGAGCCAAAAGTTTTGGGAGAGTTCTCTACTTCCTTCTACCGCCTAAAAGGGAGAAAAAACCAAAAGACGACTTAAGAAGAAACTACTACAAAATACATACATCATGAATCCCATTTTATGGATTCCTGCTTGCTTGCCATCCATCATCATTCATGGTTCCAGCTTCAAGGAAACAACCCGTGATTGTCTGTTCCGCTTTGCTACGTTCACAAGCACTACTGAAAGGCAGGATGGAACCCACCATGGCCGCCGGACTTTCTGCTCTCCTTTGAGGCAGGCCACTGCAGCAAAAGCTTCAGATGAGAAACTGGAGATGGCCATGAGAACAGATGATATAGCATGGGAATTCTCAGATGATAAATCATGGAAAGACTTGTATCGTACATCTGTTATCATTGACCCCCCCACTCCCCAATATTCTAGAACAAGTTATAGTAAGCACGAGCTTACAAAATGGGAGCTCTCTCAACTTTCAACTTGACAGAAGAAGATCATCATATCCTTGGGTGGTCTTTACAACCAAGACTACCCAAAAATACATTGATCCAATGCTGAAGTGAAGAAGAAGAAGAAGAAGAAGAAGAAGAAGAAGAAGAAGAAGAAGAAGAAGAAGAAGAAGAAGAAGAAGAAAGAGAGAGATGAATAAAGCAAAGGAGGGAAGGGGATCTGAACCTTTTATTCTTCTGAGCTCCTTACACAGCGTTATGAAGTCACCCCATTTCATGTGGCACCGCCTTATAAACCTTAGTATCTGTTCTGTTGTGAACATGGACATGCCTTCTAGATACTCTCCATTGACACCATTTTCTTTGAAAATCTGACGGTAGCTACCCAGATTTATCTCTTCCAGCCACAAACCAACATCCTAGCATGAGCCATAAATAGAGGGACAACAAAGGTTAGTCTTTGAAAACATATAAGAATATACTGAAGCTGAAAGCTAAAGCATCATCAATGGATCACACCACATTGCTAGTTGGTAAACAGTCAAGTTGTACTGCATGACGTTGAGAATTGATTCTTAGATCTAAACGAATCAACAACAAATTTCATGTTTTCAATAACTTGAAAGCAAGTCCTTTAAGTTCACCACTGGTAAGTAACTCACTCATCGCTCACCTGCCAAGGTCCAAAAAAGGAGATACAATCTAGAAGTTACAACACAGCTTGAGGTAATTTTGATATTTTTTTAATCATTCGCTTCAATTGAATTGAGAAAGCTTAAAGCCCTATCCTGGCCTAGGGCGAAAGGTCCAACCTCCTCTATTGGTATTGTCTTCAAAATGTAATCAGCAATTAAGTGAAAGTCACCCACTAAGGTGAACCATTACACAAGCATAAAATTCCTAAAAAGAACGGGTGCTACCTTGCTCTACCTATTCCCTGCTTTACTACGAATGAGTAAAGCTTCACGAAGCAACTCGGAACTCCTACATTTTGTTTTCAAGATGTCTAAAGCCCATTTGAGTGGAACCCAGTCCAACTATTATGCAGTGGAAACCTATCAATATATTCCATCAAAACAGCTCAGTGGTGTCTACCACATCCGTTGCTTCTTCAATCTACAAAAACAGCTCCATAGAGACCAAACGTAGGAAGCAATTTCATTCACCAGTCTCTCTAATTTGACTTCTTCAACTCATAAGACCGGAACGAATCACTGAGAATCATCCAGGACAAAAATACACCTCATTTGAATAAAACTACGCCGTAGAACTTTCATCTATGTCAAGAAAACTGCAAATCAACAGGCGTCCATTACAAGTAACAGTTGAATGTCCAAGGAGAGAAACTGGACGAAGTACCTAAATCTTCTATAAAAGAATAGGAACACCGAAAGCCATAACAAGTAGCAACAACTGAAACGAATGACAACATATAGACGACTCAGTGAAAGAACACTCTTAGTATATTCATTGTGCTAGGTAGCGAAACAATGCAACTAAGTCTCTCCACAAATCAACATAACCTAACAGACAAATTGAACGGGTGACACCGCACTTTCATTCTGTTCAGTTCATTTCATACACTAATCAATACAGTCTACGCAATCAAACCTCAATATGAATGGAGTTTGTCGCTGTTGAACGAACTTTAAGCTGGCCAAACTGACCAGAAATCAAGTAGGAGTTTGGTTGGGTAGCTTATAGACAAAGACCTTCCTAAATCCTTGAGGGAATCGCACAAAGTCTCTTTTCTGACTACACTCTCTGTCTCAAATTCGAAGCCAGGAAGCAGCCAAACAACAATCCCAGCTTTCAACTTCACCAATTGGTTACAGAAGAGAAAATGGAAGACCACCCACCCGGCTTTAAATTTTTCCAGGAAATGAAGAACCCGATTCAGGAAAAGGGGAAATGAACCCCCCCAGTCAATCGGAATAAATAAAACCATAAAAAAATGGGAACTTTACACATCAAATTTGAAGAGCAATCAGAAACCCCATGTACAAACAAGATCCAGCATCTATAAGATCCAATTTAAGGTCAGAGTTTGATTAATTACCTCGACAGTCCAAATGAAGAAATCGAGCGGCTCAGGAGGCTTCTCTTTGTTCATCTCCTTGCTAAATTTCCTGAAATAACCTACCATTCAGCAAGCAAAAGCAGCAACAGCTCCCAGCAGCCCGAAGCCCCTTTTCTCTTGAATTGGGGTTGTTTCTTCTCCTCCTCCCCCCAGATTTTACTTCTACAGGGACGCACTTTGCATAAGAGCAAAGGACAATTAAAAAGCTTCAAGCCCTCAGCCGAACACCGAGTGAAGAAGATATTGGGGAAAAAGGGCTCTTTTTTCTTCTTCTTCTTTGCCCCTTCGTTCCTTTTGGGAACTTGAAGAAATGGTTTCGCTTTTAATTTTTTTTTCTTTCACTTATTTCCTCCTTTTCCCCACCTTTGTTTTCCTTTTTTTAGTCGGTTTTACGGTTTATCCCGGAGTGCAATCAGAGAGAATGTGAGAGAAAAGGAAGAGTGAGAAGACAGAGAGGGAGGACAGCGAGTGGGAGAGAAGAGAAGAAAGCGAGCTGACCGCACTAGTACCTCAAAATCAATTGGTTCCAAATTCCAACGAGATGAGTTTTGATTTAATTCGAGTTTATCTCATTAACAGGTCATGAGCTCGAACTTAGATATTATATTCTTTAATTTATAAATTTTAATTGTTTCTATTATGTTATTTAGTAGTTATTTGTATTTAAAAAAATCTTAATCAAAGTACTGAACATCATATGTGATGATATATATAACCTATAAATTATACAAGACCTATAAATTTTAGTTGTTTATTGGATGTCATTTAGTAGTTATTAGTATCTAAAAAATCTTATACATAGTTTCTAGGGTAAATATAATATATTAGCCATAACTATTAAGCAACGGAGAATTATAGCCACAACTATCGAAATACAAATTATTAGCCATAACTATTGTTGCGGATCAAGATATGGCTAACAGCCCGTTACCGTTATCAAATTTTTGACGCAGATCGTCATGTCATCGGCCACATAACTGAAAATCATTTGCCGGAAAAATTGCCACATCACTAAAAAATCATTTGTACAGTAAGCATTTACAATGTTTTCGTTAAGGTTTTTAACGAAATGGCTAATAATTTGTATTTTCATAGTTCTGGCTATAATTCCCTGTTGCTTAATAGTTCTGGCTAATATATTATATTTACCCTAGTCTCTAATGTATTCAAAGTATTGTGTGATGAGATATATAACATAACAAACTTATAAGTTATCAAGAAGTCAACTTGTAAAGTTATAAATCGATTTGATCATAATTCGATAGTCAAGCTCGCTCGCTAGCCGCACTTTGAGCCAACTCATGAGCCCTGAAATTAATTGAGGCTCGAACTCCTAGACTCACGAGTTATCAAAGTACGCAGCCAAACAAGAAGCAAGCTTCTTGATAATACCACGATCTTAAGCAGAAAATAAAAATCATGATTGAAATCAATAAAACAATCTCGAACTTGTGAGAAGGTCCAATTGGTATATGGTAGAACTCGCCACAACTAGGGTGATTAGCAAGACATAGACCAAACTCCACTCATTAGTAAACAAACAGAATGCCGAACGCGTTTTTTCCTAATTCGCAATTTGGCTCATTTACACTCTTATACCGCTGTGTTGTAGAATATTAAGAAAACAACCTTTTCCTTTAGGGCTCTTATTTAGTTCGGCTATAACAGTTAGCTGGTTATCGATTAAACGTTAATCAATTTGTGTTTACCGTTAACCAACGTTTATTATTAGTAGGTTAATTGTAACCATATAGAATGCTATCATTTTTTTCCGATTAACCGGATAACTATTAATCAAGTGATTCCACAAGGTTAAACCAAAATAATCGACCAATAACCTAAACAACAGAAGACCTCATCCTTTTTTCAATTGTCCATTTTTGTAGTTTTTTTCTACATTTATATGTATTTTTTTAGTTTTTATCATTGAATAAAAAATAATTTAACATAGATATCAATCCATAGTCAACTCAATTCAACACAAGTACACAATAACACCATTCTAATGTCAGATTTGATTAAAGAAGCAACCAAGAATAAGAGACCCAAAAACAATTACTTTACTCATAGACCCCCACAAAATTACATGGAAGCTTAAATGTTGTTGATTGTTGTCGAGCTACTGTGCGCAAGTCCATCTTTCTGCTAAGCTCTTCTAGAGCCTTTGCTAGAAATTATTCTCATTTGAACCTAAGTCACTATTAGAATTACGGTAGGCAAGTGATTTTGTAGGCCTTCAAACATCCAATTATTTTTTGCCTATGCCTATGCCTACGACTCATCGATTCCTATTGTTTTTTTGCCTTAACTGAAAGGATGACAGTAATTGGTTAGCCGGTTAATCAATTAACCATCAATTACTAATTAGCTAAATTTGATTATCGGTAACTAATTCTTTACTTTTAATTGGTTTTCGTGTAACTGTTAACTGTCGGTTACCGGCTACATCGCTAACATGATAAACAACCCTAATTTCAGTATACCAATTAGGCCCCTCAACTTACCTGGATCTTCAGCAGGGGTTTCGGCCGGTTTTACCTACTATTGGATTTGAACCAATGACTCTCGCCGTATGAAAGCGATACTCTAACCGCTTGTTTTCTAGTCCGTTATAAATCAGACTAGTAAGAGCAGAAAACCTTCCTCCAACTGAAATGGAAAATTACGACAGAAATTTAATTGTACATCCCATACGAGGAGGATTGGATTCCCTGTCACTGGGATTTCATTTCGTATAGCTGTCAAAACCCAGAGCTAATTCAACAAATGAAAGACAAAAGGAATGAGAAGGACCCTGGGGCAATTTCTTGACTAAATCCCCTCCATCTATGATTTATGTTCTACTTTGCAGCTGTAGATGTTGTTACTCCTATGGAGACTGGATTGTCCAAGCGGAATAGCTTCCCAATGAGTGTAAGTTTTCAGACGACTAGTGTAAGCCTTCATTTTCCTAAATGTTAGAATGAATTAATTTGTTGAAGTTCATAGTGTGAGTTTTACAAATAGCTAATTGGATTAGCTATTTTTTTTTCCATGAATGAGTGGGTTATATTCATCAAAAGAGTTACTAGCAACACACCTTGCTAGTTAGGTTTTGCAAACATAATGAGTCCAAAAATACTTTCCTATACTCATTCTACTACTATAGACATCACTAAAGAGACTATTAAACCCCCCCAAAACGGTGAACCCTATGAGACCCCAAGATACATTCCACATAAGCATTAATATCGTGTTGCGAGCTAGCAACTTCCTTGCTCTTACCTGCATATAATCGACAACATCTTTCCCTCCAAATGTGAATTAACCACATCTGCCAAATAATTCTACCTGTCTCTGCTGCCTCATCGTTGCCACTAAATTGTTGGAATTCCTAGCTCAACTCAGTTTCCCAACTACCCCCTGGTACATGCTATGTGAACCTGCTAGCCCTTATGAACAACCATGCGAGAACTCTGTTCTTTGGTATTGCCACACCCTTCATACTAGTTTAGCCCAAGGCACTCGTTGTTGTCTTGGTCTAAGGACTTCCCAAACCTGTTTGATAGAGTACTTCTGCATAGGAACATAATTCCAATACACTTGCCCATCTCTCACAGAAAACAAATGTCTAATAGCAGCTCAAAGTTTAAGAATCTTCCTCCAGTTCCATGAACTAGAGCTCACACTTCTAGTGTAGTCCCACAAGCCTTGACCCTTTAGCTTATACTTGTCTATCCATGCAACCCAAATAGACCCCTGTTGCATCAGTCAGCCATATATCTCTGATCATGCAAGCCTTATTCCAAGATCCCAAGTCTCTCAACCCCAATCCTCCGTCCCTCTTAGGATAAGTAACTTTATTACACACCACATTAGCTCTGAGTTTAATCCCCGCCTGTACCCCCAAACAAAATCACTTCATATCTTTTCAATTTCATTAATCACTCTTTTTTGGAGCAAAAACACAAGACTTCCAAAACTGAGTGAGACTATATAGCACAATCCCTACTAATTCAATTCTGCCTGCATAAGAAAGCGATTTTGCTTGCCAGCTTCTAATTCGCGAGACAAGCTTTTCAATTAAAGGCCTACACCCCCCCAGAATTAGCTTCCCAGATATGAGGGGAACACCTAAGTATCTGACAGGGAAATCACCCAACTGATAACCATATCTTGCATTAGCTATTTTGAAAACTCACATGGTTGGTTTTTTTAATCCAAAACTAATCTTCTTCCTTTCTTCCCCACCATTTTAACGCACCCATGTCATCCTTCTCTTTGATTTCCCTCCCTTTTATTGTCCATCCTAATCCCAATCGGTTGCTCTGCCCAACATGTCGCCAACGATTGTCCCTCCCAATCCTTTCCTCTAATTGACCCTACAGATCCTAATCAGATACCCTACATGTTGTCGTTGTACCCAGCAACCCACCCAATGTTTAAGTCCTCGTTGACTATTGGGTTCACATCCTCATTGATGATTCTGGGTTCAACTCCTCGTCGATGTTTCTGAGTTATGGGCTCTTGTCATCGGCCAACCATGAGTCAAAAGGAGAATGTGAAACCCCCCAAAAGTGACAACTAGAAGGGGAAAAGTTATTCAGAATACTCTCGCATGCCTTGATACCTCCGTCGAATGGGAGCCCATTATAGAAGGGGTTAAAGTTTACCTTAACACCCGCCACCACCAGTATCTTCTCGCCAACGGTGCCGTCCCTCCATGGAAAAATCATGTTGCCCATGACATCTCACATATAACAGGCACCCCAGATTGGATTATGTGGGATGTAGATGTTATGGAGCTCAAAACCAAATCGACCGCTGGTGGGGGAAGGCCGAATCGCTCATTGTCTCTTGGTGGAAATAATGGCGATCTCCTTGGTGGAGCTGAAAGATTGAGAATATGTTCTTATTGCTGTAAGAGAGAGATGATTAAGAAGATGTTAGAGGAGGAAGGAGATATGGACAAAAAATGTAATTGATAGTATTTTAAGGAAACCCCACTGATAACACATAAATTGGTGTTATTTACCCTTCATATTAAGGTTTGTTTCGTGCCAATTCATGTGCATAATTTTTTGAGCAACATCGATTGCATCCCTATTTCGTTCTTATTTGAATTCGATGGGATTTAGGGTGCTTTAAACAATACATGCGATGATGAGAATTAGGTACAAAATAAGGACACAAGTGTAGCAAAAGGGACAGAAGACTGATGATAAACGGCGAAAGTTCCTTTTCTGTCTATCTCTATCCCGATAGGCTGAAACCAAAGCTCTTATTCCGATTTTATTGACAGGATTTATCACGACTTTGGCTACTTTAGCCGCTTGGCCGTAATACGACATGCTCTTTTTTCCATTCATTCCTGTCAGGATCAGTCACGGTCTTACAAACTATACCGATAGTATGGACGAATTTGGCGGACTGGAGATGGAGATCACGACCGAGATCATGGTGTGCGATCCGGGAATTTACAAGAGCCATGGATATTTACCCGACAGATTTCGTCGACTCACCGGACACATTTGCTACCTTGACAGGGGAATCCGACTTTCCATGTTTCAAGTTCTTCTGTGAATCCGAAGTCAAGAGATCAGACAGTCTACCGTGGGATGTCAAGCTATCAAAAGCTAGTGAGGTGAAACTAGAGTGGCAGCTCATCCACCACGTGATTGCTAGGTCCGTGGGTGAAAAGCACCAGAGCAAAAGCAATTTGACTACCCGAGATGTAACCTTCTTCCATAGTATGCAACTACCTGGATCTCTTAATCTCGGTTTGGGTAATTTGTCAATATTCTAGCGTTATAAACGAACCATCGAATCGCCACCCTTCATGGAGTAGTTTTTTTCACTCGTCTAGCCAAGTATTTTCGTGTCGACTTCGGGGCCGTGCAATTTCTTTTGGATAGTAGGACCACTCCTATATCCTTTGAAGTTTTGAATTCGAAAATCAAAGTTCTTCATATGATTGACGATGGCATTTGGGGAATACGAGGAGTTCCATTTCCAACCACTAACACATTGGACATGGAGGGTACCGTGTTCCGTCTTCCGGAAGCTAAAGTGGCGAGGGAACGAAGAGGACTTGCAATCGAGGAAGATCAAGTGGAGAGCATATATGAGGTAGGAGAGGTGCCTCTACCCACTTCTCAACCAGTTCCCCCACCAATCAGCAACGCAAGGGAATACCGAGTCTAAGTAATGATAACAATGATCCTTCACAATCAAAGGAGGGAGAAGGAAGCGCAGCTTCACATCATGGTGTGCATCCATGATATTATGAAGATGGACATTCCGATCGAAGTTGTATCGCCCCAACTTGATCGCTCCACTCCCCTTGCACCATTCCAAGAAGAAGAAGAAGAAGAAGAAGAAGAAGAAGAAGGACCCTCCGAGGAGGATTGAGTATTAGGCATCCAGGGCCTAAGTTCTATCTTTTCTTTTAATTAAAAAATGTTTAATTATCGCTTTATTTTCTTTTAATTTTTAAACTTTAAATGTTCTAGCACTAGTAGTATTCGTACTTATATTATATATATATTGTACCTATAACTCTCAATCCTCTTCCTCTCTTTCTTACGAGCTTTATCGTTGTGAAAACCACCAGGAAGACAAAGACCTAAACTTGTGTACCTTCACTAACCCACAACCCAACCTATGGTAACCTTCATGATCTTCTCTTACGAAACTCCCACATTGTGGACAATGTGTTGCTCAAGTGTGGGTGGATGTGCGTGAATGTTTTAATGATTATCATGATTGATTGAACCATGAATTGCTAGTATCATCCCTTCTTTATGAATGTAAGACGTTGATGAATGCGTATGGAGTGTATGCTAGCGATTGTGTTTGTGTTTTGGTGATTAATGGTCAAATGATAGTGTTTTGGAACCTTGGATGCATTACCCAAAATTTTCAAATTTGAGGGTTCCAAATCTCCTTGTTCTTTGCAAATCCCCACTCGATATGCTTTGATTTGATATATGATTGATGGGTTGTGCTCGTTAGGTGATTGTTTCATGATTAGAGTACCGGTGTATGAGTGATTTTACTATCTTCTTCATCTTTTGTGAGTCGATAATGTTTGCTATTGTAGGAAGAACATGTGTGCGAGATTCTCTTTTGTTTGTTTTGTGAACTAGAAGCTTTGACAAATTTGTGTATATTAGAAAATAAAGAAAAGAGAGAAAAATCTTTTGAAAATGAGGTTCTCACATGAGAGGCAACCAATCCTCACGGATTGAGAATGCCCTTTGAGGATATGTTTGGGGATCATATAACTTTACTGCGTCTCGTCCAGGCAAAAAATCCTAGTGGACCATCTTGTACGAGTGAGGGACATCATGGCCCAGGTGCTGGAAGTCATAAATCAAGAATGAATCGAGGCCCAAAAGTTAATGAGCAATTTAGTTGAACTAAGCACAAATTGGCGGCCTAGGCGCCAATTCCGGGAGTCTTCAAATTGATCCAAAATCTTGAAGAATATGCTAAATTTTGGTGGCCAAGCTAGGAGAATTCCTCAAAGACTCGACATACGTGTTTCAAGCCTACTTTCTCTCCTAGAAAACCTAATAGAAGAGCCTATACATAGAACCTTAGGGGTAGAAGTTAGGGAGGAAGCTTCACAGGAGGTGTTTACTCTACCAACAGAGTAACTCACCAAACTCCGAAATAGTCCAAAATCAGAGGGCAGATTGGTGGCAGAAATGGCGCGCTAGGTGCCAATTTCTCTTATAGACGTTGATTTCTAGATTTTTTGAGGATTTCATTTTGACTGATGTCACACCAGAAACTTTCCCGATGAGCGGCTAGTTCGTGAGTAGTATAGGTTGGAAAACCCTAGAGGTTCATTTGACTTTGTAAACCTTTGATTCTTGGTACATATTAGTTTTTAATCACTTTTTGTATTGTTTGATTTCTATGTTTGGTTTATTTTCAATACGATTGAGTACATAAGACGAGGATTATCTTCAAAGGATATATCCTCAAATCTGACTTTGTGGATGGATGTGACAGGACGTGACAGTCCTTCACAATCGGTCATCAATTAGGTGAAATGCGTTGACTTCTTAAGGGATGATAACACCCAAAATGGTGTTATTTAGAGCCCATATTTAGGGTTGCTTCAAGTCATTTTGTGTTCTTCATGGTTAATCTATCTTCATATATACCCCTTATTTGTTCACTGGAGAAAATATTAGCATATTAGGGTGTATTGGATGATATGAATACGATCTTGGTAGAAATCTAGTGATCACGGCCAGATCATGAAAGATCATGGTCGAGAACAGAGGACATGAAGCTGAGGATCGCAGCCTTCAGGGCGAAGATCCAGACCTCAAACATGGAGGCCTCAGGCGCGAACTTTGGAGCAACCAATAAGGAAGGAGCAGAAAGTCTTGATAGTCGATTCACGACCTTCTTCATCCGAGCTCACGAAGAAGATCACTGGCACGAATAACGAATCATAGACGTGAACTTTGGGCACGAACTTCCCAAGGCCAAAGCGCAAAACAACAAGCTCAAGTTTGCGACCTTCCCTTCCCAGATCGTGGCCGCGAACTCTTCCCCCATGACCATGAACTTGCCTGGATCCTGGAAATCTATAAACAGGGGGCTCCTCCCCTACATTTGGGATCTTAAATTGATTGAAGAATTCATGTTTTAAGAGAGAGAAAGTTAGAGAGAGAAGCTGAAGGAAGGAGAAGAAGGAAGGGAGCTCTCTCAAATCAAGGCTTCTTCTATTTACTTCCATGTATCTTCTTCCCCCTTTATAGTGTAGTTCTCTAAGGTACTAGGGGTTCAACCCCCCAAGCCCTAGATTTAGGTTTTGAATGTAGATGTAATTATGTTAGAGTTTGTGAATGAATATGTTTTTTTAGTGAATGTATGCTTCATTGATGCTTGGGAAAGTCGCCCAAATCTTCCCTACTAGCCTACGACTAGGTAGCGCCAACTGGCATATTAAGACTAGATGAATGATTTTAGGGTTCCTTAGTGGACGTGGCGACCAAACCCCTGCTATAAGAATATCTTCCTAAAACAATGCTAGAGAAGCGCATGCATTCTGATCGTAGCACGTCTCTAATATACATGATAGGTTAAACCTATTGAGAGGAACTATGGGAGCAACCCTAGCACGTAAACTTAGAATGAGGTGACATTGTGTCATTATGGGCCTTGTTAGGAAGAGAGAGAGTAGTCATCGAAATCCCAAATTAGAGAGTTCAACATCCTATCCAATAAACTCAACATAGTTATCCATTTACATGATAAACCTAGTTCAGAGCGAGGGTGGTACCTCGAAGTACCTTGCCTTTATCTTTCATTGTTCCCACAAGTATCTTTCAATCAACCTTCAACCTAAACCGGTTGACTAGATAAAAAGAAAGTAAGAAGTAAGCTAGGGTATCAAAACCTGTGGAATACGATCTTGGTATCCACTATACTAGCAATGCCATTCTATTCATCAGTGCCTACAAATTAATCACTTCAGGAGAGATTCTTGGCAAGTCCTTTTGGATTTCTCAATCAAGCTAGTGCTAATCTCTCACTATTGAAATGTGAATTAATTTGTGCATTGATCACGTCAAAAGTATCCTTTATTGACCTAGCTTGGTCTAACAAGTGGTATCAGAGCCTGGCTCCCTCAAAAAGATCGAAAGATCTGTGAGGAAACTGAGATCCGATATACCAAGCATGGCTAGTGGGTCATCTACAAATCATGGTTCTAATTCTACTCATATGGAGGGTCTTTCATATGTTAGACCACCATGGTTTGATGGATACAGCTATTCCTTTTGGAAAACATGTATGATTGTTTTCTTTAAAGGGATGGGTTTTGACATTTGGAATGTAGTTGAGAATGGTGTGGGTGATATCAAAGATGATCCTAACACATGGTCTAGCGATGATCTAAAAAAGATGGAGTTAGATGCTAAAGCAACGAATGTCTTATATTGTGCGATATGTCCAGATGAATTCAATAAGGTGAACAGGTGCAAGACGACACATCAGATTTGGAAAACCTTGGAGGTATCACATGAAGGGACAACTGAGGTAAAAGAGTCTAGGATATATCAATTGGTGCATGAATATCAAATGTTCAAAATGCACCCAGGTGAGTCTATCTCTGATATGTATGTGCGGTTTAACTTAATAGTAAGTAGACTTAGTGCGTTAGGAAAAATTTATGATAATGCTGAACTGGTCAGGAAAATTCTTTGGTGTCTACCCAAAGAATGGATGCCTAAGAAAACTGCCATAGAAGAGGCCAAAAATCTATCTACTCTCAGTATTGAAAATTTGATAGGATCTCTAATTAGTCATGAAATTGCCTTAAAAGCTCAAGGTGATGAGAATAATGACAAGAAAAATAGGAATTTAGCATTTAAGGCTTGTGAGAAGAAAGTCTCAAATGATGAAGGATCAGGAGATGATTTCGATCAAGTATTTGCTCTCATTTCAAAAAATTTCAAAAGTTTTTAAAGTTAGAAAGAAAACAGGGTAGGGGTAGTTCTTTCTATTTTCGTGAGAATAATAGAAATGGTAAGGTAAAATCCTTTGATAATCAAAAGAAGAAAAATAAAGTGGAAAGTGAGTGTGAAGATCAAGGTTTACCAAAATGCTACAAATGTGGAAAGAGTGGTCATGTAAGGGCTGAATGTCCCAACAAAGGACAAAGTAGAGAAAAGGCTTATGCAGTGGCTTGGAGTGGATCAGAAGACGAAAGTGAAGATAACGAAAGTGAAATACAAGGCTATATGGCGTTTGCCAATCGTGATGATGGATCCTCTTCATCAAGATCACATGAAGATGAGGTATGTTCATCCTTTCCTACTTATGATAGTGATTGTGGCTCAAACCTTTGTAGTAGTATAGTTGAAGCGTAAGAAGAAATGCAAAATCATTTCGAAAAACTAAAAGATAGATACTATAAGGTAAAAGAGGATTTGAAACTAAGCAAGAATGAAATTAAGGAATTAAAAGAGGATATTGCAATATTACGTGACGAAAATCAAGTTCTGAAGAAATCAAAGGGTAAACTCAAGAATAATAGATCTCTTGAGGAACTAGAAGATATGAGAGCCAGAAATAATGAACTGGAAAAAATGATAATAGACTCTAGGACTAAACTTCTTGAAGCAAATATCAAAATAGAACGATTAGAAGACAAGGAAAAGAAGTCTAAAGAAAAAGTGCAAAAACCTCATAATAAATCAATTGTATGTACTGACTGTAAGGCTCACAGTGGAGACTATGACAAAATTAGGTGCATGAATTGTGGAAAGAGTCACCATAGTAAAGAATGCAAGAAAAATGTGAGATGTAGTAAATGTACTAGAAAAGGACACACTAAACAAGAATGTCATTCAAGAATTGTATGTTATTGCTGCCATAAACAAGGACACATTAGGAGAAATTGCTACTACAATAACCTTTATAGCTCACACCAATCGTATCCCAAGAAAAAGGTACCCAAGCAAGTCTGGGTACCAAAATCAACACTTTGAATATCTTGCAGGTCATTAAGAGAGCAGGAGCAAATGAATGGTATCTAGATAGCGGATGCTCTCATCATATGACGGGAAACAAGAGTCTCTTTTCAGAATTGACTCTTAAAAAGGGAGGTAAAGTAACCTTTGGTGATAATGGTAAAGGTAGAATACTTGGAGTTGGTACAATTGGAGAGCCTCCAAATCCTACCTTCACTCAAGTGTTATTCATTGATAGTCTTAAGCACAACCTGTTATCTATTAGTCAATTATGTGGTACAACTAATAGAGTTGTGTTTCAACTTGAGGCATGCCTTATTGAGAGGATCAAAGACAATAAGCTATTATTCCTAGGAGTTAGGAAAAATAATGTCTATGTCATTGATCTTAGTAAAAAGGCTTCATTCAATGAAACCTGCTTTCTCTCTATAGATAAGAATAAGCAATTTCAATGGCATCGAAGACTAGGACATGTCAGCATAAAGAGATTGGCTAAATCAGCTAAATTGGGTCTAGTAGATGGTCTTCCTCAATTAAAAGAATCAAAGGATTTCTTTTGTGATGCATGTATACTAGGAAAACAAACTCGAGCATCCTTCAAGAGTATATCTCACTTTACTACTTCTAAACCTTTAGAGCTTCTACATTTAGATCTGTTTGGGCCTACTAATGTGATGAGCTTTGGCGGAAAGTATTATGCCTTTGTCATAGTAGATGATTTTTCTAGATATACATGGGTAATCTTTTTGACTCACAAGGATGAACCTCTTGAGAAATTCAAAATTCTTGTGAAAAATATTCAAAATGAGAAATCCCTTAGTGTTAAAAGCATTAGAAGCGATCATGGAGGAGAGTTTGATTCAGAGAGCTTTGGAAATTTCTGCGATCAACTAGGAATCTCCCATGAGTTTTCAGCCCCTATGACACCTCAACAAAATGGTGTGGTGGAAAGGAAAAATAGAGCTCTTATAGAGCTAGCTAGAACAATGCTTAGTGATTATAGGCTTCCTAAGTATTTTTGGGCCGAAGCAGTAGCTACCGCCTGTTATGTTCTAAATAGGACATTGATTAGGGCTATCATAGAAAAACACCTTATGAAATCTGGAAAGATCGGCGGCCAAATATTAGTTATCTTAAACCATTTGGATGTAGATGCTTTATACTTAATATTAAGGATGCACTAGGAAAATTTGACTCAAAGTCGGATGAAGGAGTACTTCTGGGATACTCTACTCGTAGTAAAGCCTATAGAGTCTTCAACAAGAGATCCTTGAAGGTCGAGGAATCAATACATGTTGTTTTGATGAAACTGACTATATCTCTGAGCATGAAAGAAAACAGGACGATGATAAAGATGATTTGGGACTAATTCGAACAACAACAACCTCAGTCACTCAAGAGGCGGAGCTTTCACATGATGAGTTATCCAAAGAGCCAAGTGCACCACCTCATATTGCCAAGGCACATCCTCCGCATCAAATCATTGGGAACGTTAATGATGGGGTCAAAACAAGATCAAGTAAGGACTTGTATCAAGGTCAGACCTCTTACTTCTCACTTCTTGCTACAGTCTATCTATCCTTGATTGAACCTAAAAACATTAAGGAAGCTTTACTTGATGAAAGTTGGCTTCTTGCTATGCAAGAAGAAATGCTCCAATTTGCTAGAGCTCAAGTATGGGATTTGGTTCCTAGACCAATAGGTAAAACTATTCTAGGACTAAAATGGGTCTATCGTAATAAAACAGACGATCAAGGGATAATTAATAGAAATAAGGCTAGATTGGTGGCTAAAGGCTATAATCAAGAAGAAGGAATAGATTATGATGAAACATTTGCTCCCGTAGCTCGTATTGAGGCAATTAGACTTTTATGTGCCTTTGCTTCCTCAATGAATTTCAAATTATATCAAATGGACGTCAAAGTGCATTTCTGAATGGAGTTCTTCATGAAGAGGTCTATGTAGAACAACCTCCTGGTTTTGAAGATCATAGGTTCCCTAACCATGTTTTCAAACTTAAAAGGCTCTCTATGGTTTAAAACAAGCTCCTCAAGCGTGGTATGAACGTCTAACTCAATTCCTAGAGAGTGAAGGGTTTGTCAGGGGTTCGGTTGACACAACTCTATTTCTAAAGAAACATAACAATGACCTTATGGTCGTCCAGATTTATGTTGATGACATAGTTTTTGGGGCTACTAATGAAGCTATGTGTGTAGAGTTTGCCTCCTCCATGCAACAAAATTTTGAAATGAGTATGATGGGTGAGCTTACCTACTTCCTAGGACTTCAAATCCAACAAACTTCAAGAGGAATTTTCATTAGCCAGACAAACTATACTCAGTCCATGTTGACCAAGTTTGATCTTAGTAGTCTTAATCCTAGTCCGACCCCAATGGCTACCAATATTCAACTAGACAAGGATGAAGGTGGTATAGATGTCGATGAACGTAAATATCGTGGGATGATAGGCTCACTTCTCTATCTCACGGCAAGTAGGCCAGACATTATGTTTAGTGTTTGTATGTGTGCTCGTTTTCAGTCAAGCCTAAGGAAAGTCATCTTAGTGCCGTTAAGCGCATCTTCCGTTACCTGAAAGGTACACCTACCTTAGGCCTATGGTATCCTAGGGAAACAAATCCTGAACTTATGGGATTTAGCGATTCAGACTTTGCAGGTAGTAGAACGGATAGAAAGAGTACCTCTGGAACCTGTCAATTTTATGGTCGATCCTTAATCTCGTGGTTTAGTAAGAAACAACACTCCGTATCTCTCTCAACCTCTGAGGCTGAGTATATTGCTACAGGAAGTTGTTGTCAACAAATTCTATGGCTAAGCACTCAACTAGCAGGACTATGGGATTATAATTCCTACCGTCCCTATTTTATGTGATAATACGAGTGCTATCAATATGTCCAAAATCCGGCTCCAACACTCTAGAACAAAACATATAGAGATTAAATATCACTTTCTTAGAGAGCTAGTTCAGAGTAAAACCGTGTCTATTTCCTTCATACCTACGAGTGAACAACTAGCGGATATTTTCACTAAACCAGTACCTATAGATCAATTTTTATTTATTCGCAGTGAGTTAGGAATGATTTTCCAATCCGATCTTGCTAATTTTGGATCGTGATCTTACCTGTCTTGATCCTTTACTCTCTTTTCTATATAAGTAAATCAATAAATATTTAAAAAAAAGGAAACACAATCGCACAGTAACACAGTAATAATAAATAATAATAATAATAATTAAAAAAAAGAAAAAAAGAAAATCCAAAACGGCACCTTCCCTGCTGCGCAGCAACTTCGCTTTTCCCAGCAAATAATATCGCTGATTCTTCCTTTCCCTTTCGCAGCGACGACTTCGCTTTCTTCCCTGATTTCCGATCAAAAACCGAATCAGCTAAATCATGTCGTTTCTTGCCAATCGATCTCATCATTTTCCTCTGTAATTCTAGACCTTCTTTCCCCCCGATAATTCCCTCTCAACTTCCTTTCCCGCTCATCGATTCTATCCATTTTTTGTCTCTCTTTTCCCGCTCGTCGATTCTGAATCAACAGATTTTTGCTGAGAAGCCAATTCTGCCAATCTGTACCTTGGATCCCTATGCTTTCGCCTTTGTCGACTCTGTGGATCCTATCACCCTCATCGACAACCTAGGCTGGCTTCCTATGGGTGATTCCCATCCTCGCAGCTACTGCCAGCTGCTGTTCGTGCCTTCTATTCTAATCTTCGGACCGATGGGATCACAACTGGCAAACTCTCCACCCTGGTATATGGTCACTTTCTCACTCTTTCGGTCGATGACCTTGCTGCATTTCTTGTTCTGCCTACTAGAGGCAAGCAGCTCATTTCCCCTTTGGAGTTCTGGTCATACAAGTTTGAATGCGTCGGGAGGTCACTAATCGCTCCTTTGACTCGCTGGATGATTCACTCAAGCTTCTCCACTACTACATCACCCGAGTGTACTTTCCGCGGGCTGACCGCTTGGATGTTGTTTTGCCTCTTGATTGCTGGGTCATGTCTCACGCCATCTCTGATATGTCGTTGAGCTATCCTCATTTGCTGTTTGGGGCAATTGTGGATGCCTCTGCCAACGATTCTCCCGGTGTTGGTCTTCCCTTTGCTGGGTTGATTACGTTGCTGCTGCATCGTCTCGGTGTTCCTCTGGCTGACTTTGTCACTATTTCTGACGGTTGTGTTCATCCCTCCATTGACGAAGTGCTTGCTGTGGTGGGACTTCCTCCCATTGTTGATTTATCATCAGGGGGAGCTGATCATGGGGCCACGGATGCTGCTATTAGAGAAAGAGACGAAGAGGACGAGGCGTCCGCGGATGGTGGTGCTCTGCTTCGGCTTCTGTTCGTCCCTTCAAGCTCAAGCGACAGGCTAAAGGACCTCGTCCTTCTAACAGAGCTCTCAAGCGTCTCAATAATCAAAAAACTTCTCAAGGAGTGGTTCTCTATGAGAATCATGATCTCGAGCAAAACAATTAAAAGCCTTAATTTAGGGGGAGCTTAGGTTTAGGGGGAGCTTGGGTTTCGAGTTGTTGTTGTTGCTGTTTTTAAATGGCTTATTTGAATTGTTGCTTTTTGCGCTGTTGAGTGTTTTGATTGAATAATGCCCTGAGCTATACTCAGGATGAATGAAGTAATTTGTTTTCTTAATAATGACTGCCATTCTTTAATCTTGAGCTTTATGAAGCATATGCAGTAACAGGATGCTAAATCAAGCTTAAGGGGAGAATGTTGAGTCAACAAGCTTGATTAAGCAAATTGAATACCATGGGACATTTTGTTTTTGAATATATGTTATTATGTGGAACTAACAATCTATGCAGAAATATCACAATCAATGATGAGGAAAAAGGAAACAATTCAAAGTGATTGCTTGCCCTCAAAGGAGTTACCATATCAAGCAATAAGGGAATCAAATCAAGGAGATACTTGCCGCATAAAGGACTACAATAAAAGGAAATGAAGGCTCACATCAACTATAAATAGAAGAGTCATTTGCAGGACAAGATACCTTTTGCAAAAGTTCTCTCTCCCTTGTAATAGCGAAATTGTGTGATCATATTTCGTGGTGTGAATAGCTTGATATCTCGGGGGTTGAGATATTCAAGCTAGGTCGGGTTTTAGGGTAGAAGGGTATTTGTAATTGGGACTAGTGCAAGAGCAAGAGGGGATTCTTGCTTGGGAGTTGCACTAGGTGGATTGCTCTTCAATCAAGTCAAACTAAGAGTGTTGCCTTGATTGATTGAGTGGGTAGCTTAGCTTGGATTTAGCTAAGGGTTTGAATAGGTGTGGAGTTGCACCTATTTGGTTCTTGACACGAAGTGTCAAGTTGTTTCAATTTCATAGGTTAAGAGTCTTTTATTTTAATAAAGTTAGAGTCTCTCGTGAGATAGTGGTAACTATCTCCGGGACGTGGATGTAAAGCCATATTGGCCAAACCACGTTAAAATCGCGTGTCCCGACTCATCTCTCTCTATACCTCCTCTAACTTTGTTCTATTCATCAGTGCCTACAAATTAATCACTTCAGGAGAGATCCTTGGCAAGTCCCTTTTGGATTGCTCAATCAAGCTAGTGCTAATCTCTCACTATTGAAATCTGAATTAATTTGTGCATTGATCACGTCAAAAGTATCCTTTATTGACC